>JAGXOD010000006.1:3882500-4225000 GCA_020368025.1 Brachyhypopomus occidentalis
AGGGTGATTGCAAATAGGCTTTTGCAGCTATTGTACCGTCTAAGCATTGAGATGCTCGCTTGCCATTGGCTGCCACGTTCTCCTAAGGTCACGGCGTTCGACACGAATTCTGAACACGACGGCGCTGTAGGACACGTAGCCGAGAGCGGAGCCGTATAATAATCGGATTGGGTGCCTGGAACCTCGCTGTTGCAGCCGTGAGGATGAGGAGGAGTCATAATGGATGGAGTCATAATGGATGAAGTCATAATGGATGCCGTGTTATTGGCTTGAATGATATAAGGAATTTAAAGAGAACAAAATGCCCCGGATGAAACCAAACATTCATTAATGTGGTTTAATGTGGTTCAATTGAGAGAAGTGACACTAGATTATTGTTTTACTGGCATTGTTGTTTTACTGGATCTCTGTTCTTTGCAGAAGGCCATCAGTACAAGCTCGGTAAGGGGGCTGTGCTGTTCTGAAGGGGTTTCTGGGGCAGAAGCAGAGGAGATCCGCAGGCAGTGCTGAACATATGGCGCTGTGATTCAGCCAGTCCATGGCAGGCCAGACGCCAACAGCTTCTCCTGAGGTTTCCACCCAGGACGTGCAGAGATTTCTCAGCCTGTACCTGTGAAGGGGGCTTCTACAGGAAGCAGGAGGGTCCACTAGGGCCAAGGGAAAAGCACCCCCACCTCTTGAAAAGTTCGACGTTTGAAAAAGTCCTTAAAGATCTAAGGGAAATATTTCGGCAGCAGGGGCGAATTTAAAGGAATAAAAGCAAACGCGGCAAAGTCAATAAAAATAGACGGTGGATTCTCATAAGTGCAGTGGAGCAGCGCGAGAACCACTGTTCACTGTTTCTAGCTCCTTAAACACTTAATCTAGAGTATCTGACCGTGAGCCCAGGAGTGGAGGCCAGGGGCGGGACGTGGAGGCGGGACGTGGGGGCGGGACTTGGAGGCGGACCCTACCGGTCCCGCAGTCGGGCGGGAGGCGATGCATGGCCAAAGGGCTGCAGTATCCCTGGTGAGGATGAACTCATTAAATCCACTCCCCTGGCATTTTAGCGGTGCGCAGAGTGAAGGGGAATTAATCTCCACACTCACGCATTCGTCACTCCTGCCTTCCCCGGGACCTAATGACAGTTTTATCATAACTCTTTATTACCGTTGCCAGAACCCTAACTTGAAATTATGCAAACGAGATGGCGTCTTGCACATCGCTTCCACGTTGGCTCTGGGGAGTGTGGGGGCGGGGCCGGCGGGGGGGGGTGCGGCCTCCTCCCCCCCTTTCATTAAGCGGTCGTCTGTCTGCGGGCGGGGCAGCGTCCAGAAACAGGACCTTTCAGGAAGGGTCGGAGATGGAGCTCATTTTTCACCATTACTTCTCAGACACACCTCTCGCCTCCTCGTGAAGCAGTTAATAGAGTCATTGGGTCACAATACACCAGCACGGTTGCTAAGGGCTACAACGTGCACACCAGTTCAGACATTTTACGCCACAGCCTGCTGAATGTCATTTTATTTTAAGAAATGGGGTATCCCAGTACGGGTGAAAAATTGATCAGAGTTTTGTTTTGGCATTTAAGGAGATGTACAATTACTGAACACTTCTCATGGTGCTGACTGCAACAGAATTGCGTTTTTTTGAAAACAGTCGGGAGTAATTGTCATTTGAAACGGACATGACTCGGACCGTACCATGGACCTGGACCGTCCTATGGACCTGGACCGTCCTATGGACCTGGACCGTACTATGGAGAAGGTCCATGGGGAACATGGGAAGTTCTACCATAACACACGTTTCACCAAAAGACTGCAATCAAATGACATTTTTCTTTTTTGCACATTTACACAAAGCCATATAATTATATTGCACTATTATTACTGCTGCAATGACAGATCACAGAGTATTCTTTGTGTACCATATTAAACATAAATTTAACTGCACTAGATGAAGATGCAGAGGGCTTCGGAATATGCAAATGTATGCAAAACTGGAGTGTGGATCCAGGTGATGGTTTTACATTCGGCGCTGCCGGATGCTGTGGGTCCTCCAGGGTCTGTGTTAGGGGGCATCCCAAAGGAAACTGGGAGGCTCCGTCCTGTGCTGCGTTGTCTGGAGCAGGAGGAGAGGGGCGGAGCAGGGGGGAGTGGGGCGGAGCAAGTTGGAGAGGGGCGGAGCAGGGGGGAGTGGGGTGGAGCATGGCAGGAGGTGAGGAGCAGGGGAGGTGGCAGATCAGGGGGAGGGGGCGGGGCAGGGGAGAGTGGGGCGGAGCAGTGGAGAGTGGGGCGGAGCAGGGGGAGGGGGCGGAGCTGGGGAGAGTGGGGCGGAGCAGGGGGAGGGGACAGAGCAGGGGGGGATTGGGGCAGACATGATGCCCTCAGTGTATGTGGTCAGCGGCGAGCTGTCTGGACAAACAGCAGTCAGACGAACAGATGGGAGGTATGAACGCTACTATTGCTTACCATCAGCCTTCTGCAGTCCCAGATGGGGAGAGAGAAAGAGAGAGAGAGAGAGAGAGAGAGGGAGGGACATGAGTTACGGCGGATGTAAAAGCACTGAGTAAGCGTGTAAGCAAGGCAGTGGAGGAGCGGGTTCGTCACGCCGTGCGGTTTTACGGCCTCAGAAGGGCTCCAGTACGGAAGAGCGGAGGCCTCAGGCTTCATCTATCACACGCACACGCCTGCGGCTCACGGCCACGAGGTCCTGCAGCCTTCTGCCGGGAGATTTACTAAATGATCATCTGAAGGTATCGCCTTGAGATTACAGTCTTTTTACTACAGAAAAGCCCAGTAACACTGTACTAAAGTATCTCGCTACTTTCATGCTATCTCCATCTTCACGGCATCAGCACAGGACAGGAGAGCACTATATTGGTCACATATATCTAAAGGACTCTGACATCGCTGGATGCAAACGCCTCTGAAAGCATGAAACCATTCCAATGCGATCCACGACTCTTCTCAAGCCGTGACCCCATAAGCTCATTAAAGATATAAAACACGGAAAAATCATATTGTTGACTCTCTCACACACACACACACACACACTCTGCAGGTATCTGTGGGCACTGGGGTTAATGGTATGGATGCAGCTCCTTCCCGGACAGGGTGGAGGGGAAAGTGGGGGTTGGAATACTGGGTTCTACAGCCTTCCCAGCTCCCTAATGGGGCATCTGGGGACAGCACAGGGCTCGGCGGGTCTCCGGGAGCGAGCACCTGTCTGCCACGGCAGCCTTAATTAGCTGCTCTCGACACGGGAGCAGAGCCGTGTTTAACCGAAGGGCCTAGATTGGGAGATCGGTTTAAAATGGCGTAATGGCGTACGGACACCTGAAGCAGAGACAAACGGCTCTTCCAAACTGACAGATCTTTGTACAGTTATTCATGGCTTAAATTGCCCCCTGTCACCCTCCGCCATCAAAGCCCAGTCTCCTGGTATTCCCCTAGGGTAAAAAAAAAAAAGGCACATTTGAACTGATGAGAATATGATGAATAACAGAAGACAGGGGCACTGAAGTCAGGCATTACTCACACACACACTGAATCACCACCTCCACGGCCACGCTAAAAACATCTACAGCTGCTTCTCCATCATGCTCATTTAGCAGTCTGTCTCGGAGGTGTGTAGCATACACACTCTCTCACACACACACACACACGCAAGGCTGAATCACGCTCCGGGGCGGTTTGGATGGTGCTAATGTGCATCCACAGGCTAAACGGCCTTCGCTGTTGGCACCTGTGAGTTAACATGTTACGTCACATGGATGTAAAGAATGTGATGGAGGGCAAGGCCAAGGGAGGGGTTAAAGGTCAAAGCTTCATAAGGAAATCTGGTTTACATTTTGTTAATGTAAAAAAAAAATGGTAATAGCTATTTTTTATAATTGAGAATTTAATTTTATTACACAGTGGTACTGTGTCAATAATGAATGTGGTTATGTGCACAGACGTAATGGGAATCTGAACTGAATCTAAAACAGACTTCGGGGAGCACTTTCATTTGTGTAGCAACAAACCCCCCCCACAGCTTAATCAGTATTGGAACACTGGAGAACATGGATTTATCATGGGATAGTGATGTCATGCCATCTGTGAATAGGCAGAGAGAAAGACTGGTGCTGATCAATCGCCCCCCACCCCACCCCCACACCCCCATCCCCGATCAATCGCTCATTCCAGTCCTCCAGACGCACACACCTCTCCCTTTGAAGAGCGGCCAAAAGCATCCTGCTGACTGACGGCAGATCAATGCCGAACAGCGGGACTCTGGGAGTGAGCGAGACAGTCTCGTCAAAGCCAGGCGAGATGTTGAGTCCGGCAGCAGGACGCTCGTTGGATCGCGCGCGTTACGGGGGCGGCGGCAACGCACGGCACAGGCAGACACGCGTGCATCGCCGTGGGCAACTGCTGGAGCCCTGAGGTCAGACATATCAGGACCAGCAGACCCACAACACTGACCTAATATTGATCCGCGAGTCTCCGAGGGACGCCACATTACCACTTACTGGTCAAGAAGCAATTAGATAAATAAATAGTGTGGATGAATTAGTAATGTTCTACTGGAGAGGCCTCAACCGAGGTGTCATCGCAGAGGACAGGCGAGTAACCTTGACTCCCTGACATGTAGAGTCAGCAGTCTCATGATGAGAGCGGAACCACGATGGTTTTGCCCCACAGCAGCTGTACACACACACACACACATTCAGACGCACGCATGATTGCACTCACACACCCACTCAATCACACACACAAATATGTGCAAGGTCACACACACATATACATAGGCGCACACATACAGTGGTCGATCGGCGCTTGGCCAAAGAAGGAAATATCTTCTCCGAGGTTTACTCACTAACATACGTCAGCAGAGCCCTGCGAAGGAGCTTTTTTGGGTTTGTCCAATCGCAGCGTCGCTGCAGAGGGTGACTGACGACACTTCCGCATGGGCAGGTACCCCAAGCCCACGTGGCCAAGCGGCAGGCAGCTAAAACTCTCACGTCCCCTGCTGAGCTCACACAAAGACAGAGACACATGGCAGGAGGCACAGGGGAGGTGAGGGGGAGGTGAGGGGGAAGCCGTCAGTCACTGTAGCCATCAACTGCTCCGAAACACCCGCAAAGACAGACCTGCATCGGCAGACACAAGGGGAGGGTGGGGGTGTGTGGGGTTGGAGGGGTGGGTGGCTGGGTGGAGGGGTGGTGCGTTGGGGGTCGGGGGATCGTGTGTGTAGCCAGGTGAGGAGCACCAGCTCCCGCCCACGGAGAAGCTAAGAATGGACAAAACTCACCAGTGTATTTATGAGTTTGCACGGTTCGACTGCCAGGGGCCCGTAGGGACCTGCTGAGATTGCTGAACAAGCGTTGGAGTGCCGAGGAGTGATACCGCATGACCGCTGCGCTCATGTTAGTCTAGCGCTCATGCTTCATGTATGTCTACTATATGGGGAACTCCAAGCTCCATCCACACGGTGCCAGTCAGAGACTCAGACACGACCGCCGTTCAGCTCAATACAGACTGACTGTCCGAATGATGCTCAAACTGACAGACCGACTGTCTGAATGATGGTCTAGCGTCCGATGGACTGACGGACTGACGGACTGACGGAGGGATTCAGCAGCAGCTGGGAAGCATGCAAACGTTTTTGGCGTGTATACGTGTGCGTGTCTGCTTAAGTCTTGCGGGTGGTCATCAGGCATGTGTACACGTGTGTGTGTGTGTGTGTGTGGACATCCCTGTGTCCGGGCGCATCAGGGGGGCGTCTGAGTTGAGAGTGTATGTAGCTCATCAGGTTGAATGACACCCAGATGACAAAAATGATTAATGAGCTGATGGACAAAAGGCAGCAGCTCCTTGTCCGATAGCGAGGGAGGCGGAGCCTTCTCCCTGCCCCTCCCCCACCGCCCACAAGCCACAGCGGCCGATCGAATGTCCTCTGGGGACAAAGACTCAAGTGTCTAATCGATGCGCGGCTTCTCCGGGGCCTCCCGGGTTTATCTGATGCCGAAGCGAAACCGGGAGGGGCCCATCAGCGGCCCTGGAGGACTCCGTGCTATTACCCAGCAGCTATGGTTTCATGCTGTGTTCGAGTGTTTGCGCCGGTGAGGTAAAACGCGCTCCGTGTGTAGAGTAAAGACCGGCTGTTGAGAGGCAGCGCGCAGTGATTTTGGCTTTCAACCCTGAAATGAACAGTTCTTCGCACACACTTCACTGACAACTGAGCTAGCAGTACTGGCCCCTCAGCTGCAGGCGGAACGAAAGTGCCCACCAGTCACGTAAGTGGAAACCGTAGGTCTGGGATGAGCGAGAATCCGAGGCACAGCAGCCAGGAATAGAGAACAGTCTCATTTCGCCGCTACAGAATCCAGCAACTCCTAATTCACTGCCATCTCGTGGCACGAAAGGCAGAGAGAAAATCACCCGGCACCTGCAGCAGGGTTGCAGTGCAGAGCAGGTGCATAAACAAACAGCGAAATGGAACAGAACTGCCTGATCCATCCGCGCTGGGGAGCTTAAAGCGTCGGATACTACAGTTGTGAAGCGCGTGGCCAGGACGTGGCGAGCCGGCCGTTGCGCAGACGCACTTTCTCTGGCGTCCCACGTCTCTGCTTCACACCTACACACACACACACACACACACACACACACACACACTCACACACTCACACACACACACAGGTCCTGTCAGCGAGACAATGGGGAGACAGTTGTACAAACAGCAGATGGATGGAGGAGGATCTCTGACACAAGTGAGAGGTGGACTACTGCTTCACATATGTCCACCTGACTCAGAACTAGACACGTGACACTCGTTGTATGGTCTGCCAAGAAAGGACAGCATATGACCATCATCATCATCTTCTTCATCACAGGCTCCTATTAAACATGAGTAGGGCGCATCGCAAGCTCCTTTCACGGTTACCAAATTGCACCTCTGTGACCTTTAATCCCTCTCTCTCGTCAGGTGTCCCGTTCCAGCCGCTGCACTATATTACCCAGCGTCCTTTGCGCGTCCTTGAGCTGTCGGTGTTTGGGCAGTGTGCCAGCGAGCTATCAGCTCCGTTCTGCCCCCATCAGCACTGCAGCTCCAACCTCCACCTCCATCCTACACCTCCACCCTCAGCATGCCAGTGTCATCCTGGAACTTCACATGGTGAGAGGTTCTGTAATGGGGCCCGTTGGGTCTGTCTGCTAGAACCCCCAGCCCCCTGTTTCTCACATCCCCCTTGGTTCTAATTGCCCTTATAAAACCGACCCACAGCTCATCGTTGGTTTTCATCGGGATTTACTGAGAAAGTATCCCCAGCACGCGAGGACGGCGTCCGCGCGGCCGGTCGATATTCGCGCCGGCGCTCGGCTCGTTGTGCCTTTCGCATCCGTGTGTGATAGGTGGTGTGCGATAGTGTTTTAATGTGCATAAATTGAAGTAATTGATCAGGCAAAGCCTACGCTCGGTGTCCCAGTAGCACCTTAATTACAGCTCGCCATGCCTGCTCCAGTGGCCTGGCCGGGGTTGTAAACGCAGTTTATTAGCCAGACAGCGTTGAGGATGCACCTGTCCCCAGACCCTGCTCATATCCCCATCGCAGGAACCTCAGGACCAGAGAGGCTGCTCTACGCGCCCGATGTAGGACAGATGAGTTTTATCAGCTGAATGAGGTAATATTTGTTCATCTAAGCAGGTCGCTGAAGCAGACCTGTATCAAGATTTGCATAAACATGACTCAGTTATAACGGCAGAACCACCGGTTCACCTGTCAGTTCTCGGCACGCAGACAGAATGAGCTCAGCTTTCAAACGGCACAGAGTCCAGGGGAAAACAACCGCATGACAGAAATTTCCTAAAGTTTGAAAAACAACGAGAAAAGCCCAGATACAAAAATCAGTTTAAAATCCACAGCTGAAGACGACACCCCCCAAACCGAACGGCGCAAATGCCACACGCAAGATCAATGCCAAAGTCCTTCAAACAGTATTGGATATTAAATGGTAAGAAACATATTTGTAGCTCTCCGGCATTATTACTTTGGTCAGATGAAAAATGTTATTGAAAGTAATCCTCTCTTTCTGTAAAGTCCCCAAAACCTCATCTTATGACAAGTAGTGGCTCCAGACAACAGCGCCAGCACAGATAAGGCCACTGAGGAGACACCAACACAAGACTGATGAAGGGGGATAATGCTCAGCATGTTTTTCATTTCCTAAAAGCCATTTCGATTCCGAGCCAAAGACGATCTTTCTGTATACTAAAGAGCCACGGAGAATGCTAAACAGCCCCACAGAATCCGCCCAAGTTCTGCTCCTCCGCCGCCGCCGCTAGGAAGGACATTGGAAAAGTTGGTCGCCTTCTCGATGGCATTGAATAACTTTTAAGATGCATGATTCTGCGTTTTATACACATCAAGGGAAGGACCGATTTATGTAGTTGATTAAGCGGCAGGACGATTAAGTTTAAGACGGAGAGAGAGAGAAAGAAAGGATACCCTGATGGTCAATTTACTGTCAGGGGAGTTTAGGGGATTCTGGAATAACTGGTTAATCCAACCTTTGTATTCTGTACTCAAAGACATGTAGGCGCAGTGCTTTGTTAGCACGGCGGCAGTTGTGTGTGAGCTGCACAAAGCAATAACCGACTTGAGCGTCAGCTCCGGGACTGCGCTGCACGGCATACTGAAAACCCGAGCACTGGAATAAAAGGGGAGTATAAGAGGGAAAAAGAGGCGATGCATCCATGAATCACTAACAAGCCCTGGGTGCTAGGACAGCGCACACACGCCTAGAAGGCTCCTCGGCTCCTCAAACGTGTCATGCGCTCACCTAAGCTGCCCCGAGCTCGGCTACGTTCGCGCAACGCTAATGCTAATGCAGCACGCCGGGGCCAGCGCAGACAGGCAGGTCTCTGCTCTTTCTGCTCCGTTCTGGTTCCACTCTCCTGTAGGTCCCCAACCCGCTCGGGAGGACATTCGGCATCTGTCCCGCCAGTGAACAGAGCCGGAGGGGACAGAATTCCTGCTCGTTGTTGCTAATCCCTCCTGCAGACGTGGACTGCGGCTATCGTTGATGTGGCTGGAAGGGTAACAGAGACAAAGAGGACAAGGGTCACTGGTTTGAGGTCGAGGGTCGCCCGTTTGAGGTCAAGGGTCGGCCGTTTGACGTCGAGGGTTGCCAGTTTAGGCCTCTGCCCTTCCTCTCGCAACCCCCCCCCCCCCCCCCCGTTCTCGTGTGAAGCGCAGGCAACTTCGTCTCGGGATCCTGAGTACGCCACACCACTAAAAGACGAATGAAAGGACAGAAACCGCCTCCCTTTCTGAAAGAGGCTTCGACACTACCCAGAGGATCTCCGATATCTCTCCTGAGTGAAAAGGAAGGGCAATTCAGTAGGTTCAAAAGCAGTGCTAAATGCCACATTTCAAGGGCTTTCATGAAGCTGCTGAGGGTTCGTCCTCTGCGCGCCTCCGCGCTCTTGCAGGATCTGTGCTCTGGCTATGACAAGACCTGAATTTTGATCCTGCAATCAGTGACAGGTGATGCAGACGTTCCCTGCGCCCCTGTCGTAACATCGTGCAGGAAGACCGAGCGTTCGTCATCACACGGATGCTTTGTTTTAGCGTGTGGTGCATCCTTCAGCGGCAAACTGACTTTGCGTTATTACAAAGAGCGTAAAGAGGGAAAACTACAGACAACAAATGACTCTAAGAAAATTAAGGGAAGACTGGGTGTGGTGCTGTTACACACACACACACACACACACTCACAAATCATTGGGATTGCATCGCCGATTCTTCCTGCTCTTACAGAGAGGAGAGAGCAGCCACGATGGAGCGATACCAAAGCGTCAGGTTTGGAAAGGAAGTGTAGCTGGGGAGGACAGGAAGTCCAGCTCTGCTTATTCTTCCCCGCGGCACGTCGCACCATTGGATTTCCAATCATGCACCTGTTCAGTCTGAGCACCACCTCCGTCTCTTCTCACGGCATACAGCCACCTCCAGCCCAGCTGCAAAGGGGGGGAAAAGGTCCTTGAATAGGTGAGATCCAAGAAGCCCACGAGGGCTTTATATTCGCTGTCTGAGACAGGAACTTGAAACGATGAATATTAACCAAAGGAAAATGGAAAGGTTTCTCCAGGCCAACAAGTAACTCTTAATGACTTCTGGCATGGCTGGGGATTTGACTTGTGAAATTCTCAACAGCTTATTAATAAGAAAAGCAATTGTGAATCCCAATTACTCCCGCGTCCTTTTGAAGTGCCCTCGGTTGACGTGCCATATCTAAACATCTACGTCTGTGTATCTCAGAGTGTGAAACCTGCCACTCGTGTACCACGTTTGTCGCAGGTATATAAGTGTGTGTGTGTGTGGGGGGGGGGGGGTGTAGGGTGTCACCGCAGGACGCCAGCGTGGTGGTAATGGAGGTTGGGAAGGGTGGAAACGAAGTCATGCGGGGCTGAACCTCTGACCCAGAGCAGCTGCCGCTCCAGGGCCCGTGATCCGCCACGCTGGGACTGGTGTGTGTCATCTCACACCTGGAGATTAGTTTCATCCAGTGCGCAATGGGGAACTGGGAGCACTGGAGCTCTACCTGCACTCTGACCACATCAAAACCTCAGAAACAACGATATGAATATTTCAAGATATATTTTGTTAACTAAATGAAAATCGGGATGTGACTTCATTTGTACATAGGCTATAATTATAAAATTATAGTGATGTAAAATGATTAGAGATTCTCTGATGCTTGCAAAATGTAAGTTGCAACAGTTACAATAAAAACTTTTCTCATTTGATGACAGTCATTAGAAATGGATGATGCATACCAAGCATTTTTTCGTAAACTGTGAAGAAAGTTATTAGGAGTCCCCTGGATAGCTGTAGCATGTGGGAGATAAACATTTGTTTGTGCTGTCAGCCATTTTAAATGTAATGAATGTTCAGCTGTCTCGTCTCCTCCTAACGGTTCTCGGTGAAAGGCCTTCACGTGAATTCCCTTCAGGTGCTCCGCTACATCTTATTAGACGCGTTGTGCATTATTTGCATGTTAAAACTGCTAATAAGCCAGAACATTACTGTAGAAGTGACCACCTGTTATTAAGAGTAAAGGTGAAGACTGCTAGCTCTGGGCAGTCTGCTAATGTCGTAAACGTCCTCTGAGCTGGGACAGGAGGACAGAGAGAGAAAACATCTCCCCGAAAGCTGGAAGACAAAGAACTATCGCTCAGCGCTTGACACAATATGGTTATCCTGAGACAAAATAAAATCCAGAGATGGAGGAATGATTACCACTGGGGAACGTGTGTGGAATGACAATGTCCTGTGTTCCATAACAGGAGCCGCTGAGATTGGAAGGAGGTTTAGAACAGAGCATGTATTAATTACCAAATGTTCCACCGAAACAAACCCAGCCCCACAAGTCGCGTAACTGATCTTAATTAGGGTCCTGTATCGGAGAGAGGCGCCTGTTTTTTGGTCAATACCGATTGTGCACCTCTTGATGTTTCGGAGCTAATTTGCAATCGAGCGTGTTGTTCCTTTCCTTTACTCCGATAGCCAAGACCCGTGATCCAAACAGAGCCCTGCGTCTCCTTCAGAGAAAACAAACAAACAAAAGAGAGTTGGAGCGGACCGATGAAACTGGCGTTTCTCGAACAGACACCATTACAGGGCAATTTGCAGCGGGTTGTGCAGAGAGACATTGATGGGCTCGTGCTGGGAGACCC
This sequence comes from Brachyhypopomus occidentalis, assembly GCA_020368025.1. NCBI lineage: Eukaryota > Metazoa > Chordata > Actinopteri > Gymnotiformes > Hypopomidae > Brachyhypopomus > Brachyhypopomus occidentalis. The sequence goes on from JAGXOD010000006.1 coordinate 3,894,201, forward strand.
TTACTGAAGGCAGAGTTGCCTGCATCGAGCAGCTCTTCCTCATCTCATTCCTTCCCCATGCGCCCAGACCAGGACAGGAGCAGTTAGATCCCCCGTCACTCTGGCAGACGGTACACCGTAGCACGAAAGCTTAAGATGTATTTGGCCAAAGCTGAACTCAACTGGCTCTGTTGACGGTCTTAAAAAGGGTTGTAGGGAAAACATTTAGCTTGTGCCAAGCCAAAAGTACATACTGCGGATAAAATAAGTTGCCGCAAGGCAATTTAACATCTGGCTGAATCCTGATGGTAGGCAATGCGTCTGAGCTTCCACGCATCATGGTGGAGCCCATTTTACTGGCACGAGAGACAACGATCGCCGATGACAAGCAGGTTGCACGCGGCCATACCGCCGAGCCGCTCGATTCGGTCAACGAACCCGTGATCATTACGAGCGTTAGGAACACTTTGCCGCCACAGAAACACGCCATCATTAACACGGCGCCACTACATCGTGTATAATCATATTTACATATAAATCAATCACATGATCTAGATATTAATTTCAGGCAAACCTGCAGAAGTGACTACAGAACGACCCCGTGACCGAACGCGTACATAGGGGTAGCTAAAAGATGCGCCCTAAGCCCTGCGGAGAGTGAGTAACGTTTATAAGAAGTGTCGTCAGCAGTATGCGGCCGAGGGGAATCCATTACCCTTCAGGCTGTGTCCCGCCACCACCTGTTATTAAACTCCTCTGCCGTCTCACGCAATTGGCTTTGTAATTTCGAAAAAAGGTCATAGTGGCCATCGGCTTAATTCAATATTCCTACAGTGCTGTGCTAACCCCGTATTTAATCACCGCAGGTGGGGCTCTGACGGAGTGCCTGTAGGTGGTGGGGCAGGGGAACATATGCGGATCGTAGCGCTGCCGTCAGCGAGGCGTGAGTGATGAAGCAGGGGTTGGTTCCGAGAGCACCGCGTCCTGCAGGCAGGAGGCGGAGCGACGGCTCTATTAGCGCGCCGGCGGAGAGTTGGACCGGGCAAACGGACGATGTGGAACGCTCTCCGCTCACATGACCTCGGAAATCAAAGGTTCAGCTGCTCTCCACGCCGGCTACTCCACAGGACGTTTCCCATATGCCCTGATAAAAGCTCCCCATTCGATGAAGCGATCTGCCGATTGAAAACCCCGCGAGGGAGGAAATAGTCTGTGATGAGGAGAAGGTGGTGCATTTTAAGAGTTCGACCTGCCTGCAACCCCAGACGTCCAAGTGACGTCATGAAACCCAAAGCCTCGATGAAGACGCTGCAGTCTGGCCGAGCTAATCCAGCTACTACCTGCCATCAAGAGGAATCAAATCGCACAACTTGGCAGATCTAATGGTGGCGGTTTTGTTAAAACCCTAGACTATGGCCGCAGTAGCTGTTCACAAACTCGGGGAACATTGTTTTTCAAAGCTATTCTCATATTCTTGCACAGTAGTGCCGTAACATACAACTTTCAGCACTTAAATTCTACAGATGCCTCATTAAAACTGGTACGGTCTGTCAAAATACACTGGTGCACTGGTGCAGGTTGCATGCGCTGCTACGTTTCACTGTTTTAAATCACTGGTTTTCTGTTTGCTCCTTAAGATAATTCCTATTTCCATACTTTCCATTCTTGTACCAAAATGCAATACAGTCCTCAACGGTGCCTTAGCACCACTGGACTGGGATTAAGCAGGAACGCTGGTTTGCTGCTCAGTGGCCCATAATGCGGTTTCCCATCAGGCCGAGGGACCTGGAGTGGAAGTCGTGTTCAGCCTCCGTCATTAGCATTGCTATATGGAGCCCGAGTTATTGGTGTATCCACACAGTAGCCGACACAGAGCCCAGCGAGGTTGCGACTGGCGGAAATTATTACCGCCCGCACCAACACGCCCACCGAGAACATCAAACCCGGGGAGTGGGGAGCACACCAGCCCGAGACCACGAATAAATTGTTTCCTGGGTGCAGGAGAAGGAATGGGGTTGTTGGGGAGCACTGGGGGAGATGGAAGGAGAGGAGGTAAACAAGAAAGGAGGGGCAGTTGGGGGTGTGGAGAGGGGCAGCAGGTATTAATGGAGAGAGCGTCTGGACAAGAGACTCTGAGAGACTAAGAGACCCTGTCGACCATGAATTAGTGGAAAGAAGATGAGAAATCAAGATAGTAACGAAGAACTGATAAGAAGCAGACTGATGGAGGCAGAGTTCTTCTTCTAAAGCTTGAACTACGTACCAATAGCTTCAACAATAGTTTATGGGTTTTAGAAAAGCAATATTAAAGATATGTTTTAAAATGGTAATGATCTTTAAAAACCTTAATATAATGGTTATTTGAATTAGGAATCAGAGACAAGCTTTAGTACCAAATAAACTAAAGTTGTCTAGATATTTTACTTTGGAGTTGAATATAAAAGTATTTGGCTAGTTATGACAGCACAGAGTGCTTGTCAGTGCAGCAAGTTCTGTTCGCACGCCTGTGTTCACCCTCTCTGGTACCAGCCTGCAGGTGTTAGCTAGCTAAGTGTTTCACACTTATAATAAACCAAATATGTCTATTCTAACATTAATGACAACACACTGCCTCTTTGTTCAATCGCACGGCATACGTTTGCGAATCAAAAATAAACAACGTCCCACAAGAACGACTCGTTCCACAGCTCTGTAAATCCAGGTCGTATTGTACTGCCTGGAATCCAAGGCTTCCAAGGATACCCAGCTAACAGAGCACTGAGCAGGTCATCAGATACTTTATGTTTACTGACTGTGCTTCTATAAATAAGACTGAGAAGCTAAACCTGTGATTTATCCTTAAATGGTGTCAGTAACACAAACAGATCTGAGAAGACGTTAAAGCACTTAAGGCCAGAGTAACACGGAGAAAAGTTTTTAAAAATGAACCAGAGCACATAGCCACCATTAGTCTGATTACAGGAGAACTATAAAAACTCTCTTGTTTAGAGTTACATAGCTCAATTGTAGCCAGCAGGAATAATTGTGCAGGAATGTTTAGAGAAAGACTTTGTTCAAATTAGCTGTAGTGGCTAGTGGAGGGTGTGATTGGACACTTGCTGGCTTATGTACTAGATGTGCCCTCTGGGGGTAAATTAAAGAAACAACAAAGCATTCACTCTCACCTGGGACAAAAGAGTGCTCCACTACCTCCGAGTGACCACACCGCAGTAATGTAACGATGATGAAGGCCGTGACCCTTGACCATGCGAACCGCATGATGTTTACTTGGTTTGCATCCCCGGGGTCTTCTCTCCTCCTCGACTCATCTGGGAACAGGAAAGTGGAGACACATCCGTTCACGATCAGATTAAATTCGAATTCAAAAGCAAAGTGCGACGGGTCAGGAGGCATCGACAAAGCGTCATACGTCGGTTACACGGCTGCGCAACGAATTGCCAACTAACTATTACAAGCACGCTGGTGAGCACTTTATGCGGCCTGTGGTATTTTGATGAAAAACGATTTCGGTTAGCTAACGTATGCAGGTCTTCTGATCAAATGCCCACAGCGTCAGTTACCAACACCAGAAAGGCCAATAATAACAACAATTCATCGCTCAGTCCTGTGGTGGTGCTGGTCAGAATACAAGTTCTAGCTAACGCAGCTGCAAGTCAACAGCAGAACTGCAACATGGAAATATTTGACTACAAGAGCAACACAAACTGCCAATCAGGCATCCATGATGTAGCTGGTGATTTATTCTGCACGGTTCCCATGACACTTTCTGGCTCTGCCTCAGGACCAGCATCCAATGATTTGCCTCCCGGGCTTTATTCAGGACAGCTACAGGCTACAGCAACTTATTAAGCTGCCTGACATAAAGGAGGAACAGGGCTGAATCCATCACAGCTCCAGTGATATGGCTCCACTCATATTAGTCTTTTTATGGGTTGTCTAATATTCAACTATATTATACATGATTGCACACCAGTTTATATGCATACATGCACTTTCAATTTAGTTTATGAAGTGTCAGCTCGTAGACCTCCGAAAACATGAGCATGGAGTAACTATGGCAACCGACTGTGCATCCGAGTGAAATTAATAATCTGTCAACATTTGTGTCTTAACAAGCTGGTTGATCTGCAAAACAAAACAAAACAAAACGCTTCTCGTGGAAAGTATCACTTCATGTTAAAGACTGAAAATCTTTTGAGTTAGACTATCTCTTCCCTCTGTCCAGCAACTGTGACACTGACACACACACTGACACACACGCACACACACACACGCACACACACACACACACACGTTTTTGCTCACTGCTGAGGAAGAAGCTCTAGGACTGTGAATTGGAATATTTATTCCCCCTTTCTTATCGCCCAGCGCATTGAGTAAACACTCTCGCTCTCTCTTTCCAAGTGTTTCCTGGGCAGCGAATTAGAGTAGCGTCAGCGCGTGGCTGTATCAGATGGGCGCCGCGGGCTGACACACTCCCTTATCACGCCTTATTTCTTCCTAGTGTTGTGGCAGGCTGATAGAATTATGCATTGTGTCCCTCACAATTGTGCAATTTGCATACAGTGATGACAGGAACGTTTGCCCCTAACTGGACGACAGAGGGCAAGTGTGCTTTTATCCTTCTAACTCTGTTTTTTTTTTCATTTTCTCATTCATAACACAGTGGGCTCCCCATCCCGCTTTTGTCCCGCTGAGGGTGGGGGAGGCAGACATTGAATTCTCCCTGATAATTGTGTCAGATAGCCTGCCACAGAGCTTTTCACAATCAATCAGATAAATACCCAATTACCAGGCGTGAGATGCTTGTGACAGCGCATTGGCCGAGAGACCCAGCAGAGCGCCTCGCGGAAGACGGCCTGCTAACCCTGCACGCGACACTTACAGCTGCACATAGCCAAGAGGAATTATACATTTCTTTTTGATTAATGAACGGATTGATTCGAGATAATGGAAAATTTGTGTGAAACTCCGCCTACCCGCCAATTTACACGCACATTTATATAGCCAATCAGCGGCCAACAAAAAAGGAAAATTAATGCGATTTATGGTCCCTTCTACCTGAGACTGAAGCGCATCCACCCAGAATGGGTTCAGCATCACTACATGAAATCCTTAACGTCACATCATCCAACATGACAAATCTTATGGCTGAGAATGAAAACGCAGTTCCGGTGCAATTCATGTGTGAACAACCAAAAACAAAATCCTATAATAGAATTGTTGGATTTGAAAGCAGATCAGGTGCAAACAACCTACTGTCGAGTAACCTGAATAAGATATATGCATTCATTCGTCTTCTTGTGACACTGAAGAAAAGAGAAAAAAATGAAATCCTTTCTTTAAAGTGTAAACCTTACACGATTACTAAAGTTTCGAAGCATGACTTGGAAACGAGATTTAAAAGTAGATGGACCTAATTGCAGGAGCGAGATAAAGCTATTTCGGTGCTCTAAGAGAACCTGCCATGGAAATCTGTAAAGGAATCTAAACTGCTAGAGGGGGGCGAGAATCCCCCCCTCCCCAGTTTAGCTGAGGCATAATGAAGCTTGCGGAGGAGAATAGAGATCCTCACTCTTTTCTCCAATTCTCTTCCCGGGCAGTGACGGCACGTAATGTCAACACGCTCCCTAAACCTACACGCTCTTCGTGTCTGTTTCCAGACACGCGGCGTATTCTCGGGACTTACTAAGTTGTCACTTCCTTCACATTAGGGCTTTCATTTTGAAAATGACATGACACTATTTGCACATGAATAGTGCTCAGTGCGTCTCACGAGGGGAGGTTGGAGTGTTAAAGTTGGTGGGGCTTAGCAGGTAAATCACCGGGGGAGGTGCTGAGAGGGCTTTGAGAAATCAAATGCACTTCAAATTACCTCTGACAACACCCACTGTTCCTTCAAGCCTAATCTCCCTCCTTTCATCTTCCAATTTCTGCCTCTCTAGCTACCCCTGAACTTTCATCCATGGTAGAGAGAGAGAGAGAGAGAGAGAGAGAGAGAGAGCGCAACGGCTATGACAGCACAGTTTATTTGCCAGAGTCAAATTACAAAATGACCTACAAGTGTTAGCGCCTCTGACACGTTTCTGATATGATTCCAGTGCATTCGCTTGAACAGTTTCAGAGCGAGACGTGGAGATAACGGACACACCAGCAAATCGTTTTATTCTTGGCATCCCACTCCAAACTGCATCTCCTCACAAGGCACGGGCTAGAGCGCGAGGACGGCTGGCGGTTCAATTAGTCCACCTCCGACCACCTTCCAAGCGGAACAATGCGTTTCACAGACAGTGAGAGTGCGCTTGCCGCGAGCTCCGTATCCGGCTCCGTTATTTCAACCTCTGTCGGTCTTTACTCATTTAAGCATGATCAATTTTCACACGTCGCTGTTTAAATGATGGTTTGCATCTGTGTGCTTGGAGCAAAGGCTCAATCAACAAATATATTAGACAAATAAATAAGCAAAACCAATGCCTTGTAGTCTGTAGTCCTTTATAATTATCACTAGGCCTGTCCAAGACACTAGCAGACTTCTCGAGCTGACGTTAGCCTGCTGCCTTCTGACGTCCTGACTCATCAACACTTGCTGAGTCATGCGCCCCGCTGTTTACCATGACGGTAAACAAACATTTTTCGCACCTGCGACCTTCACGAGCTGCGCAGACCAGAGGGGCGGCAATAACATGTCAGCGATACAACGGCGCGAGAAAGAGCGCGGCGCGTGACTCCCGCGGCCGGCTGCAGTCGCGAGAAAAATTTACTTAAGCGAGCTCTCGGCTATTTCCCCGTGTCAATGTCACGTGCTTGCCTGCCACCCGCCTACCTGCACCTCTGCTGCCGCGACACCTCGTAAAGATGACAGACGGGATCTAAACAGGCCACGTTTACAGAGTATTATTCTTCCCCCCACTTCATTACAATAAAAGGATCAACATGAACACTAGCGCGAGGTGACTGGCGGTAGAGAGACTCGCTACTATATCCAGTATCCAGTTAGTATATATTGCCTCCTGCCCGCATGGCAGAGTGCTGACACCAATCAAGGTAGAACAGACGCGCGCGTGCACACCAGGGCTTATGCATTGGGCCGCTCAGGACAACGTATGAAGAATATCAATGGAAAATCTTCTCTGGCCTTTTACTGCAGTGGACAGACAGCCTCCTGGTGCAGGTTGAGTAGCTGAGCTGGAGATCTGTCAGACACCATGTTTGTGAGCACCGGACAATCTGGGGACGTATATACCATGCAACTTACAGATGTTCAAATACAAGAGGAATGACTATACCGATGGAGCAAACAGTAGGAATCCTATGTTCAAAATTGAAAGGCATAATTACCAATAAGATTGCTCCCCACACGAGGTGTGTGTGCCACAGTAAAATTTAATAAACCACTAGTTACACTGACAAAAGTCTCCCTTTGGCATTTAACCCAAAATCATGGAGTATGGCAGTATAGTTAACAAGATGTGCTATTATTCCTGTAGGAGACGTTCAGGGAATTTATTGGATGCCATCAGAGCATCTCAGACCCTTATTAGCAACATGGGGGAACCAGCAGGCTGACTGGAAACGAGGATTAATTTTGTGGAAAAAGCGAAAGTCTAGGCTCGCCCGCCGAGCAGGGAGAGGGGTCTCCTCACCAGAGGGACCAGGATCAGCTATCCGTCATCTTTCTCACGCTCTGCTGAGGAAGAATTAAAAGATGATTATATCCTGGGGGGAGATGAGTCCAGCAGAGACCCGCGAGCTCTACCCCAAGCCTCAGAACTACTCTTGACGAACGAGTCCCAACTGACGGACAGGAAGAAGAGTGTAAGCATTAAAAAGCTTCATGACATGACATGGCTGACACAGTTAAGTGCCCCTAGCCCTGCGACGAGAGAGTGCTATTGGGAAAATAATTTGACTAAGAGCCTTACCAACAAGGCAGGGGGATATTTCATACTGTTTTAAGCTCAAAGCCTGACACTAAAACATTTACGGCTCTGTGTCGATACATCACTGTCGAGCAGAGATGACATCTGATGCTCAAACTGCAAAATAAATAAAAAAAAAACTAGATGAGTGTGTTTTTTTTAACGGCACGTTCACTGCGTAGCAGTACATACCGTTAGCCACCTTTGTTTTATTGTGCGCACTCTATGACCTCTGCGACACGCCACGCACACACACATGCACGACACACACCACAACGAGGGATTTCACGCTGCCGATTACGCCAAGGCGTGCCGCGTGCCGCGTTCGGGAAGCCGTTCGGCCCACCCTGATTGGCTCAGCAGGGACAAAACGCCCACGCTTTGCCTACGAGTCCCGACGTGTCCCGTGTTGTCCCGCGCGTCAGACGTCCGCAGGCGACGAAGCGAGCAGCAGAGCGGTTGCTGCAGTCGTTATCTCCAGCGCAGATCGCTGCTTCCATCCTGCTCCAATCACAGCTCTAATTAAGAGAGCCGCGTCGTAAGCATGGAGGTTATACGATGTTAATAGCCATGCGAGCGCCACGCCACACACACACACATCCCATAATGCCACTTGTTCAGTTCTAGTACTTGTCATTGTGCTGTGGCCAAACCTTCGGGGTCCCTCCCCCGAGCCCCAACACTCAGATCCGGATGGAAATCCTGACATTATGTCCATTTTGATTTGCATCATGGTGCTGGTTATATTGAAGGAGAAGAAAACAGGTGATCTGACTGACAGATTTAAAGGCTGTGTCCTGTACACTCACAAATGGTGGCATGTCTTCACTAGAGTAGTGAACCCCGACTGTGTGTGTCGCTGAACAAGAACGACAGCTCTTGCGTCTTTGCAACTCTTGCGTCTTTGTTTCAAACAGCTTCTTGCAATCCAAATGTGCGCTGAAAAATATAACTGAAATTCGATGAGCTGTAACAGGAAAACAATCACTAGAAGATCACTATTACTAGGAAATCACTAGCATGTCACTATCACTAGGAAATCACTATGACGCGCATATCACCGTGAAAAGCTTCGTGTGTTCGCATCCGTGGAACGCAATGAGGGTATTTGTCATCAGTGACTGCATTCCAGCAATTCCAGTAGGAGCACCTTCCTAAACACTTGCTTGTGCAAACACGCGTGCACCTGCACACACTCAGGCAGTGGAACAGCCCTGCCTCCCTACACCACCACTTGGTGTCCTGCGCCACATGGATATGTCAAATAGGCTAGTTTGGCTTCGCCAATGAAGATTATCGTACATAAGCCATAATTACCCAGGACAGACTGATTTGCACTTGGTTAAAAATGTATTCAAATCGCTCAGATTACAAATAAATGGCATTTCTATAATGAGGCAGTATCGCACACCAGCTTGATTAAAGTTAATGCGTTTTAATAACAAAAAATTCCGCACATAACTGCACTCAGAAGCCTTCATTAATTACTAGCATGGCTCACCATTTGCACAAATGCTATTAATTACCGCGGTCACATTCTGGCAGCGTTCATGCAGATTTCCACTTCTTTCATTTGCGACACAAAAAGGACACATTTATCAAGGCTCCCAGTTTGTTCGGACGTGCATTTGCGCTTTGGAGATGCCGACAGAGCTTCCTGCAGGGATAGCAGGACCAGGACACCTCTTGTCCCGCAGTGCCTCGTCTGTGTTTTGCAGTCATGTAGGTTAGTCATGCTGGTAACACAGAGGACTTGTCAACACAGCTCAGTGGGGCTGGACGGGTCTTCGCGTGTAACCTGCTGGTTACTGAGCCAAAACGGTGATTCATTCTTTGCATTTCAGTGGGTAATGAATTGCTTTCTGATTTGTAGATTCAGCACACAACGAGACCAGGAGATCAGGAACGATAATGGGAAACCGCGAGTCAAGGTCAGACAGCACGGAGATCTCCATCCTTTATTGACCCGCCACCCCCATCCCCACACAAAGGTGAAGAGACACCCATGAAATGATAACCTCTGTGACCTCCGACCCCCAAAGGTCAGCAGGTCGTTGCTGATAACTGTGTTTACAGGGTCAGTGCTGAGGACCCCTCTGTCTGCCAGACTGCCTGCATGTGTGAATAGTGATCAGACTTCACAGGCCTTTCACCATGAGGTACTTAGACTACACAGCCCAGCACAACATGCTCGAGGGATACACTCATCTTTGCGGTCCAGGGGAGGGGATGTGATTCTCTCTTATGGGACCACTTGCTGTACATAATTCATACCTACAGAGCCATTCAAATCCGCTCGCCATGGAAACGACTATAAATGAGCCACTCAGAGGCCACACTGGAAACATGCAAGAGATATTTAAAAGTCTGACTTGAGTTTTCATGGAAATAGGGCTCGGTAGATTTGCATAGACGTGTGGACATAGTAAAAATCAATGCAGGAAAGTTTCATAGACAGATGCTTCCACAGGCTTTATCCTAATGCATCAGTGTCTGTATAAGTCACAGTTAACAATGATCAGTGTACCAGCTCACATGTCAGTTGAGAACAGGAGTAAAATATTTCAAGAGGTAAACCTGAAGACCATGTTAGTAACTTAGAACATCCCCCTGACTCAAAAAGTCGAAGTTAAGACGACGTGGTCTGTGTTCAGCTAAAAGCGCCACACCACATCTTAATTTATTATTTATCACCACTCTGGTGCTGTACAGAGGTACAAAGAAAGGTTTCTCCAAGAAATCATCAATTCATTTTTATGCTCAACTTATGAAAACAAACAAATGAATAAATAAATAAACACCCTAAATAAATAAACTCTATTTCAAGTCAGTTTAACTTCAGGAAAAAAAAATACTTATTAAAGTACGAAGGTGTATGTCTGTTTCTGAACAACTTTGAATTATTCAATATCTGTTCTTCAAGTAGCATGAAAGGTATTTAGATAAAAGACTGAGGAATAAGCGTCTGCAGCAGGCAGTAGACCATAGACCATACAGCCTGTGGTCTGCACCAACCAGTAGACCATAGACCATACAGCCTGTGGTCTGCACCAACCAGTAGACCATAGACCATACAGCCTGTGGTCTGCACCAACCAGTAGACCATAGACCATACAGCCTGTGGTCTGCACCAACCAGTAGACCATAGACCATACAGCCTGTGGTCTGCACCAACCAGTAGGCACTGAGTCTGGGGGTTTAATAACAGGAGACTGAGCACAGAAAACACTGCCAGAGAAGCAGAATGTTGTGGCTTCTAGAATTACACTGGTCAACAGTCATTTTACTTCCTGTAAATAAATACCTGTTTATTATGTATGTTTGCACGCTGAATCAAAATGTGCTTTCAGAATTTCTCTATCACTATCACCCATTGATTTGTTTGTTCCAGTATACTCATATTTCATCATGAAAAAGGGGTACAGAGGAAATTGTAGCCCCTCTATGCTGGCATACTGCTACTGGGCATGGAATGTTCCTCACGCCTACTACAGGGAAAAAATACACATTTTAAATATACACACCTACATTATTTATGAATAAGTAATATACAATTAATGCCACATTTACACACTGAGGAATCATTTGTGGTTGCCATTTGTGGGGTCAAAGAAAAAGGGGACACACCTCTCTGTGTCCACCTGCACTTCACTCCCCTTTCTCACTTTACTCCCCTGTCTCACTTCTCACCCCTGTCTCACTTCTCACCCCTGTCTGTGTGCTCAAACACTTCCAGTCACATGATCTCTCTTTTGATTTCAATTACACAGACAGTAATCAGGGGCGGGAACATTGCAGCTCATTTCCCCCACCATCATGGCTTCCCTCTCACGCAGGCGTGCACAAGGGCCCATCTGACTCCTGCACCCTTATACAGACACATACCCTCCCCTGCTGATTCTGAATCTACATTAGGTCATTTCAATAAGCGGCGAGATGCTTGGCTGTGGTTGGCATTCAGGAAACAAAGGCGACCCACACACACACACACACACACACACACACACACACACAACCACCCCCTTTCATCCATCTTAGTTATTGGAGTCAGACCTGCTGACACACAGACAGACGGATGGGGGCGGGGGGGGGGGATTTGCTAGCCCAATCTCAGCCTTGTTTTGTTATGATACTACATTAAAGGACCTAATAGAGTGAACAGAGCGTGTCAGGAAATATTGAGAGAATCACGCCGGGTGGAGAGGACTTTGGGACATCCCTAAGAGACGGAACGAACACGGGAGGTGGAGGTTGGTGTCAAGGTTACTGATGAACTGACCTTGTTCTGAGCAGCTGTTGAAAATACTGACCTTTGACCCTAAAGTTGAGTGAGGGGGCTGTTGTGGAGGGGGTGGGATTATAGCAGAGGGCAGGTGTTATTACAGTGCCCGGCCCACATCCGTGCCCATGGTGTCAGTTAAATGCCCCCAGCTGCCCCAGGAGAGGCCGTTCAGCGGGTTAGCAGGGATATAATAACTCTAGTGGGCCACACTCAGACACTGGGGGAAATTCAGCTGAGTAAGGTAGATAATAGATGAGCATAGGCCTCAAGACATCAAGCAAGAAAGATTCCCCAGTTCTGTTATGCAATGAAGCTAAACCATTATATCAAGAAATCCCAAATCTAGACTTCACCATTAAATTTAATCATTTTTTTCCCAGAACAACTTTAATTTTAACACCATACTTATGATGCAGAAAGGACAAACAAGGTCTCTGATCCATTGACCAGAGGCCATAAATTTTATTTAAATTTTAATTCTCATGGAAACTGTAAAGTGGAATCCAATATTACAGTTCTGCCCTTGCACATGCCAGATTACCCACCCCTACTGACCTTGAAGTGGTTGTGCTGAGAGTTGTTTCGTTATGATGGATAGCTGATCAGTTTACACAGTCCGCCTGTCACATCCAACTCTATTGTCTCTGATAAAAATGAAATGCCGCGCTGCTGCCTAGTGTGTGTTTGCATGGGTGTGCGTTACAGCACACAAGCACCGTGCACGAATGAAGCGTCATAATACAGATAAAATCCTCTTTTAGCTGCTCCTGTCCTAGGAGAGCACGGCACAGTTTAGGAAGTCATAATTCTGACCCTCGCGGTTTCTGCGATGCTCTTTGATCATGAAAAGCGCCTGCGTGGCTCCTTTAAATCCAGGCTTTGGTTCTCTCCAGAAGGAAGTGGTCCCACAGAAGTGCCCGGCGGACCAAAAGGACCCCTGCGCCAGGGGACGCACGAGCCACCTTGGCGCTGCTCTCTGGGGCCACGGGTGGGCCGGGGTAAGTCCTGGGTTCCAAAGCACAATCAAACAGAACCGAGGATGAAAAACTGCCCCATTATTTAACTGGGCCACCTGCTGAGCATCAAGCTGCTTTATGACATTAAAACCTTTTAAATAATGCAGCACTTCGCCGCCGTAGGGACACACACACACACACACACACAAAGAGGAGAAGGTGAACGTTTCTTTCCCCTAACTGGTTAAATGTTTGTGGGCGGCGAGTTGCCCACAGATGGCGTTGGGGTTTCTCCCCAGCTGTTGCTCTGGAACAATAAGGGTGTGTTTGAAGGTGAGATACTGCAGGGCTTGAGTGATGCTAGACCGAAGCCGCTGTCACATTCAGGGTCCCTAGGATGGAGACCCCTAGGATGGAGACCCCTAGGATGGGGAGCCCTAGGATGGAGACCCCTAGGATGGAGAGCCTTAGGTTGGGGAGCCCTAGGATGGAGACCCCTAGGATGGAGACCCCTAGGATGGGGAGCCCTATGTTGGAGACCCCTAGGATGGGGAGCCCTAGGATGGGGAGCCCTAGGTTGGAGACCTCTAGGTTGGGGAGCCCTAGGTTGGAGACGCCTAGGATGGGGAGCCCTAGGTTGGAGACCTCTAGGTTGGGGAGCCCTAGGTTGGAGACCCCTAGGTTGGGGAGCCCTAGGTTGGAGACGCCTAGGATGGGGAGCCCTAGGTTGGAGACCTCTAGGTTGGGGAGCCCTAGGTTGGAGACCCCTAGGTTGGGGAGCCCTAGGTTGGAGACGCCTAGGATGGAGACCCCTAGGATGGAGAGCCTTAGGTTAGAGAGCTGATTTCAGGCAGAACATGATCAAACTGAGCAACCCAAAGGAACTTTGGCTTAGGGGCAGCCCAGTTAGTTTAGCCGTTTTGCTCCAGCACGATAGAATATTCTGCATTTCCAAAAAAGAATCACACACACACCCACGTACTTGTGTGTAGACAAAACTGTATAATAATTGTTCCTGTGTTTTTCTGAATAAACCATTGATGGATACGGTTCTGCACCAGCTGGTAGAATAGCCACAGAACCCGTAGCCATTGCTAGATGATAGGCACAAGCCTAAGGCAAGCCCAGGCAGACTGGAGACGATCCAGTCAGACCAACCCAGCGGAACATAGTCCCCGTTGCATCACAGACTACTCATAAAATCCCTTCACCAAAGGTGTCAACAGCTTTAGGCTTTTAAAAACACTGCCTGTTGTGATGAATAGCAATTAAATTGTTCTAAGTGACTAAATGACTAAGCAGAAAAGAAAAACTTCAGTGAAAACTACAGCAGTTGCAGTGCCTAATAAATTAAGGTGCCCAACAATGGTCTCCAAAATTAATGGTACCTTTGACAAAGAAAACAAAACAGGACTATAAAGAAAATAACTGTGGTTTATAAATATACGTTCATGAATTGAAAATATGCGGAAATCTAAGCTTTAAAACACACACACAACCACACACACACATTTATGCCCATCTTTTTTAAGTGCATCGTAGTGGTGAGTTGTGGTTAGTAGTGGTTAGTAGTGGTTAAGCAGTCAGTCTTGACTTCCTGTTTGACCAGGAGGTCGATATGAAGTAACACACAGGTCAAAGGCCACATAACCATCACCATTAAACTAAACATGTACAAATGAAATGAGAGAAAGACTGTTGATGTTGATAAAGCAGGCATCGATTATACGAAAATAGCTTAATATTTTGTAACACTACTAGTAGTTTAGAAATGAAACCTATTGGATGGTTAGAGAGATAAAAGTTCACAGCTGGCCAATCACAATGTTTGTTTGCATTACACTAAGTCTCCAAAACTGCACTAGACGGTTATCGTCAAACCCCAAACATCACCAGCTGAAGCTCACAGAACATCTATGGTCAGATGATACAGATTTTGGCAACAAACATCAGGAGCAGCTTTGGTGTTAAGAGGGTTTAGTCATTAGATGCAGAAGGATCTAGTGTAGAAAGTGATGATGATGCATCTGTGATTCTGTGGAGATGCTTTTGTTCACTGGTTTTCTTTACCATGGGCCTGTGAATTCATGGAATAAAGGACAACAACAAATAAGGCAAGATTTTAGATCACAATCTGGGTCATGGTTGGGGCCCCCAACAGGATGATGCTTCAACAGCAAATCTCTGAATCTGCACAAAAATGCTCCATTGACCACAGCAAGCAGCTTTTGCAGCATGTTAAAGGATCTGGTGAGAAACGGTCTCAGTATTACAGATGCCACCTCATCTAGCATTATAAACGTGCTGCCAATAGGAAACAGCACTTTTTATCATACGCTGTTCTGTAAGATCTTACGCAATGACCAGCAGTTGAGTGACTGCAGCATGTTTTTCTGATAGTAGATCAGCAATACTTTAGTATTTTTTCCCCCAACACACCATTAATACAACCAAGGGAGATTGTGATCATTGATAAGATTAAAAACTAAGATGCAAAATTTTTACATTAAGTATGGGCCAGGAGAGAGAGAGGAGGAGGGGAGAGATAAACAAACAGAGAGAGGGAGAGAGGGAGAGAAAGAGGGAGGGAGGGAGGGAGGGAGAGAGAATGAGAAATAACCTCAAAACTAAACTCTGAGACAGTGTCAGTTGCACAAGCACAGAAATATAGATTGAAAGAGAATAATAAGAAGTACAGGCCCTCTGAAGTCCACCCAATCTCACATTTACCATTCACTGGTGTAGCATTTATAAGAACAGACGCGGTAGGAGACACTGTGGGTGCAGGCTGGACAGGAACACAGATGCAGGCTGCAGAGATTCATTTTGCTACTGAGAGACGTGTTGAGGACAGGTAATCACACTGCATGAGTATTTATCATGGCCATGAGACAAGCCAGCAATGAGACTTTCAAGAGGGCAGGGAGATGCTTAAAGAAAAATATATTATGAATCCATACACACCTGCCTCTGCTTTACTGAAAGAAGGGAAGAGTCTCCGCTGAATTTACTAAACCAGATCACATCTATTCAGTTTGCTAAATTATTATTTGAACCTACAATGTGCTTGTAAAGTTGTTAGAGATGCTGGGGGCACCATCAAAGCTGTATAGTTCGTCTGGAATCAAGGTCTATGATTCAACTGGGAAAATATGATTTTTTTTTCCCCAACGCCCTTGCAGTTGTTTGGACGAATGTTTACGCAAGCATGCTTTAATGCAGAAAACACAAACAATATATTCACACAAATTCCTAAGAACATAAACATGCAGAACCTTTCTGGCAAGATACAATTCAGCATGCAGCGCATCCGAGTGCCACATCACAGGACGGTCAGTGGTGTTAGTCACCATTAGGTCACCATCTCTACAGTTTACACAGGGATGATACGAAAGAACAATGGAACACAGCTGCACGAGATCAACAACAGTATTATAGCCTATTACATTATTGTTGTGGGTCATATAATGTACTGTACAAACACTACTAAACCCCAGATGGTTATTTATGTTTGCTGAATTGTGAAGTGATTCATCAAAACACTCCGAGAACATTACAAGACGCATAAGACGCTCATCTGCAGTGGGTCAGGACGGTCACAGCACGCGCTACAAAAACGTTCTCATTCATTTCCTGCCACCTCCCTGCGATATCAGGATCGCCGACAGCAACAGTTAACAAATGATACGATGCTTTGCAAAGTTGCGATGAAACTGCCGTCGATTTCTATATCCGTGCAAGTCTGTGATATCGGGACTGCGTTTGCTTAGTTGTGAAGCCCTGCACGAGGCCTTGAAGTGAACGCTAACCATAGGAAAGGAGATGGTAATCTCTTTCGGCTGGCCAGGGTCCAAAGCCATCTACCGGGGCATGCTTTCGAGAAATTGACATGACAGTGAGGACTTCAGTGAGGTGAGTCACCCGCTATGGTGGAGGTCACACGTGAGACCACGAATGGAAGAACGCAGGGTGCCACAAGAAATCGAGTATTTTACACACTACTGCTCCACCGACTCCCAAAAAATCCTCGAATTCACATTTTTTAATCAAAACCCCCAAGGAATGGGATTTAAAACCAGTCACACTTTACTGGTTGGCAAAGGCTTCCTGGAGGACTGGTATTAGTAAAAAGTTACAAAACCACTAGAATTCAGTGGTAAACGGAACACAGGAACAGCACACTCAAATTGCACAGCAGTCAATTTCAAATAATTAGGCACCACGAAAAAAAATAACTCAGTGTGGCTGAACGGTGAGGTTTCATTGAAGCCTCTTCACGTGCTACAACAGCCAGACTGACTCGCTCGCGCTGTCGTCACTCATTAGCTAGGTACTCACTGGTAGGGGCAGCCTTATACACGAAATAATGAAAAATATATAAATGAATTATATATATATATTTTATATATATATAAAATTTAAGTGAAGTACACAAGGTTTTCAGAGAAACATTCCATTTTGTGACAGAGGTGTATAAAGATGTAATTTGTAATGTTATATGTTCATAATTAATATATGTAATCTTAGATGAATAATTCTGTGGCAGATGTCAGTACATTATATATGCAATAAAATCCCTTTGTTTTCTATTAATTATTGCAGTTTGAAATATCTTCAGGTTTACTAAAAGACCCTGAAAGGCTGATTTCTCTTGGGGACAGCACACCGCAGCGGCACATTATAATCACTGGATTAAACAAACTCGGCACGTTGTGAGTGATGATTAATTCATGGAGGTATTCTCCATTTCATACATTTAAGAAGGACATTACCAGGCAGAAAGGGAAAGAAATTCACGTATTCAGTGCACATTCCGAGTCCTATACATCACTAATACGCAGACGTTTAAACTTTCAGCACCACAGTCATCGGACAGCTACCTTCCCTAAGTGTCTTTACGACGAACCAAAGGATGATTATTGCCAGTGTTCCGTTTAAGCTTATCAGAACCAGTGATAAAAATCAAACAGAAGGATTCGGAAGGCTCGCTTACACTTTAGAGATATCCAATGAATATTGTAAGCTAGTTGTCTCCGGAGGAAAACCCCAATATGTCAAAAGACGTTGGCCATGCTAGTTCACATTCACGCCGCCTAAAAAGTTTAAACGAGAAGCCGTGTGAACAACGAGATTGTACTGTGTGGGCAAAGCACGAGTAATTAATACAGTGGAAACATCCAAGCCTGTCGTATTTCAGCTTTCAAGCTGCAAAATGTTCATCAGATTATGTTGAATAACAGTCCACTGATTGATATAGATCGTTTTTACAACGAGAGCAAAAGGCTAGAAAACACCGTGCCTACGCGCGACACAATGCCGCGGGCACGTAACTGCTTCAGGGCTGATGCAGCGTTGCCCCGGCGCACACTACGCGTCTCTGTGCCATGGCTGCAATGAAAGTTGTCGACACACCGTGAAGAGCACTGTTACTAACACTCAGTTGCATGAACTCGCAATGTATTCCTAAGCTCAATATATTATACCTTATTTACTGCTTTTCTCGGAACGCTATGGCACGGCTATTGCCCAAGCTTTACTGATAGTACTGAAACGCTTCGCCGGGTGTACAGCTTGGAAAGCTAAATAAACGGTGTAACACTTACCTACTTTTCTGCCCGCAGTTGACGTTTAACTGACCCTAGAACAGACACTACAGGTCCATGTCTTAAAGCAAACGTACGCAACTTTCCACTTGATGGTCGGTATCCTACACTACTTGGCAAAATTCGGAGGGAAGCGCACGCGAGGATAGCAGCCGATGCAGCTTCGTCGTTACCTGTGACTGTTGTTCAAACGCATGGGAAGAAAGCATACAAAGAGAAGAAGGTTGGAGAAACCGTGTTACCCGATAGAGAGAGGTCTTTAACTGCAACTACTGGCGCGGCTCGTTGAGAGATCGTGTGGCAAGGTATACAAATTATTCCTTGTCTGGCAATTGTCAAATTCTCCGGTCCTGAAACTGCGCCAAGCCGACACGGTGCTGTGACTCGTGGACGGACTGATTGGATTCCCTCTCCTGACTTACATCACACCGATAGGATTTCCAAGCACATTCAAAGAGGTCTCTAGTTAATCTTTTGTCAGGTGCGGTTTTTAAGGGGTACGTCCTGGAGCAAATACCTGGGGCAGCTTCCTTTTAACTTAAGACCTAGAAATGAACTTTCTTACATTTTTATCAATTAAGATGCTAGTCGTGATCCCCTAGCAACACTGCGACAGACCAACAACTCATGCAGCATAAAAATGAGTGCGGTCTCTATATATACCTGAACAATACCCACATAATACCCATATAAATATGAATATCTCTCTTACTAGAGAGATGCATGTGATGCAGGAGACAACGAGAGACAATGTTGTCCCCATTTATTTTTTTATATTCTTTTATTCACTGTGATGTGGTCCACTTTATCACAACGGCCATATGTATACCTGGCTTTGCCGTTTCCTCAAAGAGCACAAACAAATGCTCCTCTCTCTGCCGCATGGCCAACCTCCTCCACACAAGGTCCTGCTCGGATCTATTTTGCAGCCTGCTGCAATTAACACCTTAACGGGGCTGACCAGCAGGGGACAGGGGGCATGTCCAGAGGGAATGAAGGACCCCCCAGTCCTTCCTAATGTCCTCTGATGGTCTCTCACCCAGGAGAGGACAAAGAGACTGACCCATGGGTTATTTGCAGACTCTACTACAGCACAGGCTGCTAATGCCACGTTCACTAGTAAATCTTTTATGTTGAGACTGTACCTTTTCTCCTCTTTTGATGGATAGTTCATATCCAGGTTTCCCTACATGACAGCAATTACTTTTAAGGTCTGTGTGCTCTTCTTTCAAACCTGTATGATACATGAATGTCAATATTGGATGGAATATTTACGTGTGAAGTCGACTTTATGAAAATACCCGTACAATATGAAATATATTGAGATGCCGCGATAACTCAGACACTGCGTCTGTAGTCCTAATACAAGCATTAGGCTACTCTGCGCCGAAAAGTCCATTTTAATATATATTTTGCATTTAGAAAGTAAACCATTGGTATAAAATGACTTCTCATCTAAAAAATCTAGATGATTCTGTATATGACTTGAAAAAAAATGGCGTATATATAAAAGTTGAGTATTTTCTACTATTCTGTACAGGACTGAAGGAAGCGCTTCCATACCCTGCTGTGGTCGCACTATGACAGGGATCTGCATGCTGGTTGTTCTTCGACATGTGTTCATCTCACCCTCCCCGACGGGGCGTCAGACGATTGAGATTCACCGCATGTGCTGTGGGGTCACTTTCTCAGTTACAGAACGAACCACCACCTTCGACCTGCTTATCCGAACGCAATACCCAGCGCCCACGCCTCGTCCAGGAGCAGATATTCAAGCCCTCTCTGTAAAACAAACATCGCTGGGAATCTAGAGTGCTGACGTGAGAAACCAGACTGACTGGCGGTGCACTGCGGCTATGACAGCTGTGTAGTGGGAGAATGTGAGATGGTTTACTTCTCACTGCAGATGCCTCCCTGGGCTTCCATATCTGTGGAGATACGTTCTCTGCTTCGCACGAATACGATTCATACAAACCAACAACAGCCGTTAAATCTACAGCGTTGCATCATGGGTTGCGGGAGTGGAATGGACCACAAGACCACAGTGGATCAAGAACGGAGTACAATGTAATATTTACAACATCATTTTTAGTTTTGAGAATGCCACCAGGCGACAGATTTGTGAGCTCGTAGACCAGATGGACGGAGCTGAGAAGATCTCCATCAGTATGTATAAGGCGTCCTCCATCTGGACTTCCGTGATGCCTCGAGAAAAGGAATCACATGGTCAGCCTTTTCTTCCTCATTGTTTTACATTTAAATCCTGAGACCCATCTGTGGTGGCTTGGGGCGAAGTGAACTACATTGATGTGCAGCGTAAGGAAGATCTAACCCATAGATGGCCGGTGATGGGCGGAGACTGAACATCCATTAGTATGATGAGGAAATCTTTCAGTTTCTATCCACCTCTAATACATATAATCAATTAGCTCATGAATTATCTTCTCTCCCTCTTGAAATCAAAAACCCTTTCATCTCTGAAAGTGGAAACGTGCCATCATTCAAACCAGTAAGAAGGTCCGATCACATTGTTTTGTACACACTTTTACTGCAGTCACCAGGAAGTCTGCGAATCCCTCACCCACAATGTGGGGGCATTTAAAAAGCACATTCAAGAAAAAAAAACACCACATACCATTTGTTCTTGTCCCCAAAAGCTTCTAAAAGGTTTTTCACTTTGCTGCTTCTCTACAGTTAATTTATTTAAAAAAAAATGTTCTTGAAAGTTGGTGAAAACTACAGGAGTAGCAGGTGGTAGTTTATTTTTTGAAGTAACCATCTGTGGCTTCTATCGGGCATCTTTTTGATGTTCAAATGCGGTTCTGTTTCAGTGGGGAATTTAGAAAGAAGCTAGAAATCAGACCACCAACATAAAAATCCTCCTCTTGCCTTGCTCAGCGCACACACACACACACACACACACACACACACCACAGCCAGGCACTAGTTAATGCGCACTCTCATCAAAGTCTGCATGGGACGATGGCTCTGCTTCCTTGGCATCACCACACAGGTGAAGGGACCCTGCACTGCAGTAGAGAGGCAATTCCAGTACATCATACACAAAGCCATTCGGAGCTGTTCAAAGACACCACCTGAGCTTTGAATCCTCCAAAGCACAATGAAACTCATTCAGACGTGCTGGGCATAAACATACCAGCTCACCTGGGAGAGGCCTAGCGAAGAGACCGTCGGCTGCATCCCCGGCTAATAGCTTTTTCGGACTAGAAGTTAATTCTGTGGTGGAATTAAATTATAAAGCATGTCAAAACAAATGAACGTCTAGCCCCAAGCAGGTGCTTTGTTGTCAGGCATGGGGAATTTGCAATCTCGCGAAGGAGCCCTGAGCTCTATTTAGGACCGCCGTCGTCCGTACAACGTTAATTCGTTGTATTTGTCCCTTTTCTGTCCCAGTGAGCACTCATACATGTGTTCCCCTGATGGGAAGAACAATCACATATGAGCTATCACAGAACGCCTCCATTGGAAAACATGGCTTTTGTTGCCTTATACATCAGAAGCGCATGCTTGTAACGCCGGCATGTTCGGAATGCATATGAAGCACTTGGTTTTTTCTCACGCCTACAGATGGCATTTTGTGGCATTGAAACCTGTTTTGATTTTTAAATGTTTTAGGCCAAATGTTTCTTTATCCTGCACAATCTCACTTCCTCTGACATGCTGCCAGTTTTACAACTGGTATATGGTCATAACAAACCAGTCGGAACACGAAGGGGTTATAATGTTTTAAACATGCTTCCATAATACAACAGATCATTTTGGGTTATCAGTGACCTTTGGATTATCTGATTAATTTATCCATATTTAATTGTCTTAAAAAGTGTAGTGCACATGAACAGTTGTGCAAGTTTCACTTAGGTTGCAGTGCGGTAATTTAAACTCACCCTAGGAAAGCCTTCTCAGGCAGAGATGAGTCAACATCCTCATTATTCACCAGTAATCCAGTGTTGGCTCCCATGTGAAGGTCACTCTCCTCCCCACAACCACCACCACATCATATCCAATGAGAGAGGGAGTCGTATGGAGCAGACTCACACGCATACTAAATGTAGCCCTACTTCAGGAGACGGGTGTGTGTGTGGGGGGGGGCGCTCTGCAGGGTCACAGTCTCCTCTTTAATTATGCCAACAGGAAAAAAAGACCAGGATAGGAAGTAAATATATTCTAATGAACTGCACAAGCATAACAGTTGCTCCTCTTGGCTTGAAAGAGTCTACTTACTTTTTAAGGTCCTCTAAGGTTTTTAAAGATCTAATGAGAGTTTTACAGGGGTTTTTTTTGTTTCGAGGGGTGGTTGATGAGGGATTAGTAAAAGTTACTACTTTCAAGATGCCACCTTTAAGTTACTACCTCCAAAAACAGCCAAAAATCTCAGTGAACAAAAGCAAATCTTGTATGATTAGTCTCGTATGAATTTGTCATTCAGTCTGTTAAAATGGCTTTCTTCTACATTCAAATAGTAAATCACTTTTTGCAATATTCCTGTAATCTGATGTGTAACCAATACGCTGACTAAGACGAAATTCAGTTTAGCTGCTTATAAATCCGACTGTGATTTCGAATGCAGATTAGATCTCGTAGAACTGGAAGGGTAAAGGTTCATGGCTTGAATATACACAGTACGAGATGAAGATTTCAGAGGAATTTACATCTCATTATACAACCAGCTTACTGGGTCTCAGGTGGAATTTCCTCCACTTCAAGACATCTTCATAAAGGCAACCAGTGGGAGGGTGTAGAAAGATATGATATTCCTACTGCAAAAGTATGTGATTTATAATTAGAACGTTTATGCATATCGGTGAGTTGTCACTGAGCGGTGAGCAAGAACACAGTCACTTTACAGGGTTCCTGTTGGACAGGAAAGTACACTCTGCTAGATACGGTGATATCAGGGCCCTGTACATGTGGGGGAAAAAATATCACACATCTGGCATGAACAAATTACATATTAATTGAAAAAACAGTTTGGACAACCAACTAGAAGTTTCTTTCACATTAGCTATGCATTTCCAGACCCTCACCCTCTCCTGATTTAGAAGTCTGTAATAAATGGTTAGGTGTTGTACGTAAGGAAATGCTTCCACTGCTTAATACTTTGTGCCACGTTACATGGAGCTGAACTGCAAACAGGTAGTTAGTTATCAGCAAAGGGCTGTCGGGGAAGAGGGACTTCTTCCCCTTTGATAAAGCTCAGCTCAGTGCGGAGGATCAGAAATGGCCATCGATCAGTGCCCTCTTTATCTGGCCGGCCGGTGATGAACACAGGATGCAATCAGTCCCGTCCAAGAGGCTCCTGCGTGCACACGCCTCTTCTAAAGCCTTTCTCTCCTCCGTCACTGATCGGGTCATCTGTCGTTACTGCGCAGCTTGGGAGGTCATCCCTCACTCACCTCCTCCTCTCGCTCAGGACCTGCTGGAGGAGGCCGGTCAATGGGAAAGAACAGACGAGTCTCTGCTCCAAGCTCCCTAGCGGATCCATAACGCTAAACATGCTGGAAGTCGTTAGAATAGATTCTGCCCCGAGTGTAAAAATGTACTTTTAGCAGATTTGCTGTAATGTTAAACTTTTAATTAGAAAGAGGTGAAGCAATTTTTTTTTTACAAATGATAATCTGTGTTCTTACTCATTACCAAACTGTTGAATTCTGACTGAACAGGTCAGTATACCAGAGTCAAAAAATGCCCATAGAGACACAAGCTAATGAGACACGCGCACACACACACTCTCTCTCTCTCACATACACACACACTTCCCTAGAACCTGTCATTCACAAACCAAATCACCATTCTTCACCCTCTAGTGGATGTATGTTGGTGAATAATGAAGAACTCTATCGCTGTACCCAAACATCCCAGATCTCATGGGTTTACATATAAACACGACAACGGCACAGCATGCGCGGATTTGCATATGCAGCCACACACATACAAACACGCATGCTTCAAAATACCTGCTAGCATTGGGATACTCTGGGAATACTGATACAGCATGTACACAATACAAACTGGATATCAATTAAAGTGATGTATGTGTCCATGGCCTGTTAATTGGAACACAGTAATGTATTTAATTACATACATTAACAACCTTAATTAGGTATAAATTGAGATGCTTTTACATTGTCTGCCAGGTTAAGGTTGGAAAACAAGCTGATGAATTCAGTCCACAGAGACAGTGATTAGAGTGCATTTTGTTCCATTGTATGGGGGAAATGCACATTCTCCAGCAAAATTATCAGTATTTCATATTTCAGCCATATAATTTTATGCTGCCAAATACATCCAAGCATTTGAATAAAAAGTATGCATAAGAAAGCATGCTTCAAAAACATCCATCGTTTAACACACCAATAGGTTCAAAAACATTTTCAAACTTTAACCGCACCATGATTTGAAGAGGAACGCGTTTTTTGCTAGCACGATTACCCTAATTAACCTAATGAATATTTCAAGTAAGACACGGATTAAACTAAATGAAAACAACAAAAACATGGTGGCTGAAGAATCGGTAGCGTCTGGAAGTCCACCTCGCCTTGCTCGTGCCCGAGCCGTGTGACCAAACTCCGAGCACCTTTTATGGATTGAGGACATATTTACCAGCCTTGCAGCAAAATGCCCTGTCACTATAACGGATTATGGCTTTTATTAGGGCCTGTCGAGGTAGAGAACCGAGCTCCGCGAACACGTTCTGCAGGCCAACACAGCAACCTGCAGAGGTTATCCAATCCCCCAGTTAAAATAGCCTTTCACTGTGATCGAATACATGCACCAGTGGAACATTCGCGAGCTGGCTTGACAACAGTGGAAACGATATTCTCACCTAGCAAAGGTTTTACTTGGTACAAATATCACCCACGCATTCTAATGGGTTCGCACAAAGACGGACGCGCGCGTACGTTGTGCAACCGCTGGTTTATTTAATCACTGCAGGGCCACTGAGCCCGCTCGCGCCCTCCGAGGGCCAGTACGCCACGGCAGTCAGCAGGGAAGCGAGGCGCGGCGAGGGGTACTCACAATCACGGGTCCCATTCTCCTCCACTCTCTCCGTCCCGCAGAGTGCAGTGATCATATACTTGTTCCTTCATGGTTATTTATATGGTAATGGAGACTGAATGACATTCTCCTCTTCTTTAAACTCCACTTCGCCTGCAACAGGGATGTGTGAGGGGGCGGGGGTAAAAATCCCTACCCATTCACAAACTCTGAATTATTCGTCATTTTAAAATGTCAAACAATTGTTTATAAAGATGCATATATCATGTTATATTGTGTATTAAAGTACAGTTAAAGGAAGACAGAGAACCGCTCACCCCAGCATATTTTAAAGAAGTGGTTCGTGTTGTAGCTGTTAAGGTGCGATAGAGTGCAAAGTCATACTGCTCGTATAAAAATGAGACGCAAAGCGACAGCGCAGGTATACGGTTCGGAAAGAGGCCTGCAATGTGGCCAGTGAGACTCAGTAACTCCTGAACAACGGTGGTTTGAAGAGCACGTCCTCTTGATCACAGCCGCCCATTCTAATAAGCAAATTGGTCTATTCTGCTGTTCTTTTGCTTCTCAATTTGCTGCCTTTCAAGTCGGACTCAATAAATCTCGCGAGTGTAGGGAGTAAATTGGCACGAGCGTAAAAGTCTCGCCTGTCTCCCCCTGTGATTTGTGCGATTGTGTTACGTGACTGCCAATCACGTGCATAAAAGGTCTTATTGGTAAGTGCCTGTAGGTCTTCAGTGTCGAGTGGTTTTAAAGACCGTTCATATTTTGGTGCGGATCGTTTAACGCTACGCACTAGTCCTGCTTGTGCACCACACTGGCCTACCCCAGGAGCGAGCAGGAAGAAGCGTGCTGTATTTACACCCACGGGCCTGTCTGCGCGCAGCAGTAAACATAGCTAATAACCCCCTCTCTGCTCCACAAACTCCTTATCTCAACTCAGCAAGTCACCACCCAGTCAGCTCTTAATTACTGCGCACCAAACCGTTCCTCGACTCACGTTTTTCTCGCCTCCTTTTCAAATTGCCTTAAACACTCGACTGCACTCTCAAAATATGCTAAAGGCGGCGGACGATATTTTTCATTAATTTCAGTCTTTTTAAGAAATGAAATGTTCAATCCGTGTACCGGAAGCATTTTGAATTCATTAACGTGACGATTGAAATAACCATGCAGGTGGCGCGAGGTTTGTTTGATTAGCAGGCAGCTTTCCCACAAGGGCGCGAGCACAACTTTAGATCTGCGCCATGGATACACGTTTCTACCGAATCCCAATGCCATATACTGTAGTGCTTACACTGCATGTTCTGTGAAACACAAAGGTTCTCACGCGTGTTTTTACCATATATATTACTTTACTATATATCGTATTGTAGTGTCATTAAAAAATGCCCCTCCTCCTCCTGGCGGTCTCTTTTATGCGTCTCTTACGACAGCAGTCGTATTTTCCTCCTTTCTGCTGTCTATCTATCTACCTTCATATCCCTATATATACAAACACGTCAGCCCAACTCAGCTGTTGTTTCTTTTTCTTTTCTGCTGCACAATCTGGACGTTTATCAGTCTCCACTCCGAGGTGCTTATATGCTCAGTCTCGCTACTGACCCTCCATCAATCTCAGTAAGAGGAACTGAAGTCTTATTTCATTTAAAATCAATGACCATATCTTTTGTTTTCTTGACACCGACTTGAAAGTAGTTCTCACTGCAGCACTTGATAAAATGTGATGTCTCTCTATGAAAGCACACTAAAGAATCATCTCATGAGTTTAAAATGGTGTCATCTGCGTAATGTATAACTGCGAGGGTTTAGATTAGGTTGAGATGCACAGCATTTATTTGTTTATAGGATATATAACATTGGCGCTAAAACACACCCCTGTGGGTCCTGTACTGATTATCCTGACGACTGATATCACAGAATTCATCTTGAGTTGCTGGCTATGGTTAACCAACAACTCCATAAAGTCATCGACTCCTAAGTGTAACATCTCATTGACCAGGAAACGAGTCTGGACATTATTAAAAGCACTTGTTAAAATCAATCAGCAATCTGGCCCGCCGCTCTGGCCCGCCGCTCTGGCCCGCCGCTCTGGACACATCTTCCTCCACGACTGCAGAACCGTGACGGCGTCCAGCGGCCACTGATATAGATGCCAATACGGAGTAACCAGTTCAATAACAATATACGGTCTTCATAAAAGTTGTATAATCATAATTGTATGGTCTATAAACCTAGATGACACTAAATGATTAAGCTCTTTAAATCAAAACCTCCATATAATGTCTATAAGGTCCAGCTTTGTGAAGCCTTAAACAAGGCAATGTTTCAAAAGCTTGGAGAGCACTACAAAGATGTACACACACACAGGAAGATGTACATACACAGGAACTAGCAGAGAAGCACTGCGAGCGTCTGTAGCACTGGCCAGGGCAAAGTGAAGGCTGGTTTCCATTCCAGGGTGTGTGTAACATAACTCGTGTTGGTTATGGTCCATCAATAATAGGCTGTGAAAAACTGATCCAAAGAAACAATTTGACAATAGTAACTAATTCACTTTCTGGCGACAAATGTGGAGTGGAAATAGCACAATATTTCACTGAGGCAGAAACCATATCCAATGAAGAAGAAATAAACCGCGCTAGGCTACGCTAGCCTTAGAAGACCTGGAAAGGTCAGCTGTAACCCAGCTGTCTGCTACTTTAGCACTCCATCCAGTCTCCTAAGACTATAATAAGCAAAGCAGAGCTGTCAGACATCTCATACACCTCCAACCATGCAACACAGCAGTTCACATACAAGCCTGTGTAAATGTCAGCTCATGATATACCCATGTACCAATGATGTTGACATGAAGCGTCAGCGTGTCTACAGATATAAACACTGACACACACGCGCGCACACGCGCACACCAGCACACTTGGTTTAACAATCCCCACACATCGGCCCTCAAACGCAGCACGCTCCTCATTCTCTTTCTCATTTCACCTCCACGTCAGCCTCAACCCCAGCGGATCGGACGGGTCAGGCAAGGCGGGGAGGCTGGGTCAGGTACCTCTGTGGATCTGAGGACTGGCCTGAAATATGGGTTCTGACCTCTCGCAAACACTCTTATCTCTCCTTCATTCTACACCCAAACCCCCCACCCCCCCTCGCCTGTATTCATCTCTCTCTCTCACTCCATCTCTGGTGAAAATGAGAAACATGCCGTTTTGTCAGATCCATCCTCCTGAAGATCACGGCGCTGCCGTAACATGTGCTTCGGCCGTATCGGCCAATTAGTGGCCGTGTGTCAGACGGACAGAAGCCAGTGTCTTCGTCCTCCCGCGTCATCTCGCCTGCTCATTTAGATCTGCCTCGCAAACAAATGACATTCATAGCACACCTGAGCAAATGCCGCTTCCTGGTCCCTGGTGGCTGGATTCAAATAGGACTGAGTCATCGGCTGAATTCAGCCGCACTGACACCCGCGGTGCAAAACAATAGAAAAGATGTTTGAAAACGCTGACTGGCACCTCAGGTCTCATTGTATCTCTCTTGACTTTTACATGCGGGGAATCGAATAAATACGCAAATAAATAAATAAACAAACAGTTTAAGTGTTACTAATAACATGAAAAATGACACAATTATCCTGACAGTCTAGGTTCAATGTTCAGATGTTTTCCTAGTTGCCAGCAGCAGGTAGTCTAATGTCAGCTCTTCATCACCCACTGAGCCTGCATGATTTGTTCTGTTGCCCAGTCGTCTTCTACTGGTGCTTAATGCATTCAGTCTAGGCTAATGCAGGAACCAGCAGAAACAGGCAAGGGAGAAGCGATGATCACAAGGACCCAGGTGTTTTATACTGATGCCAATAACTGATACTCATTGCATTATTTATCCAAAAAAGGGATGAATATTCAGCTCCTGGAATTGTTGGTCCACAATTAGAACATTTGAATTGTGAATATGATCTTCCAGCCGTAGATATGAGTTGCCAGACGTGCTGTGCAGAGATGAAAAGCATTGAAACAACAGTGAATGTAGGTGTATCGGTATGAAATGATATCTGTCCAATATTTACACTCTGACCGTTTGCATGTAATATTTTTTCTTCATCAGTGCCCATAAACAAACATTTCAATAGGTGATTTTAAGGACATTACATCCCCCCCAGCAATAACAAACATAAACACACACCCTTCATTCCCCTTCATTTAAATATATTCTTATATATGCATAAGAACTGTGTTCTGTTTAATTACTATTTTTGTGTGATCAGTTTTTGGGACGAATGAACTGGTAGTTTTTCGCATTTTGTGTTTTACACAATTATCCACATCTCCATATTGTTGTTGTCTCTTCATCATGCAAACCTGTAATGATTGTTCATTCAATATTGATATGAAATTCCTAAGCATATGAAACACCATTCATGCTTCTCCTGTCCAGCAAAAGCTCAGAAACTAGTCTGCTCAAACAACACAGGGCAAAGGAACAAGCCATCAATTATTCAGGCATCACGTCACTGAGTTACACTGCGTTCATTATTCTAATGTAGCCAATCATATATTATCTAACAGTAACCACATATCAGTGTTTGTTTTAACTTTACATTTCTGGTGAAAACCTATAAGACAAACGTCCTTCTGAGCTTTGGATCTTCATATTTTTGTCTCTTGTTTTTGCGTAACACTTTCAACCAATGAAATGTAGGACAGACATATGAGTCCAAATGGGAGGAACCTCGGACAGTGGTGGAGAACACCAAGATCAGAGAGTGGGTATATAAAATAATTCCCCACTCGGCCTCCTCTGAGTCGTCTCTTTGCTTTTTCTTTCAAGCTCGGTCCTCTACCAGGGTCCTGCACAGTGCCTGGGCTGTTCCCAGGACTGCACACTTCTGGGCTGTTCCCAGGACTGCACACTTCTGGGCTGTTCCCAGGACTACACTCTTCTGGGCTGTTCCCAGGACTGCATTCTTCTGGATTATGGGAACCACTTACACGTTCACCTTCCACATCTTTTCTAGCTCTTCTCTCAGCCCTTTGTATTTCTCAAGCATTTCCTGTTCCATGTTCCTGATGTTTCCTGATCACTTGGAATCACCCTATGCAACAATTTTCAGAGCAAAATGACAAAGCATCAGTGTGAAGTACAGCCTCCCTTCACACTGAGCACATGTTGAACCTGTTTTTGGGGAGATGATTGAGGAGTTTTCTGAGGTCCATTGAGGTGCTCAAGTGTAAGGGGAGGTCACTCTAAACGCCACTGCACATTGCAGCCTATATAAGCTATTTTTTTCTGATTTATTTCTGATTTTTAAGACTGCATACAAATTTCCTGTATTTTCTGATTGCATTCTACTAAAATAACTGAGAAATAATTATAATTGGTCCTTATGACTAATGGTGGCCTAAAACCTTTGCACAGTACTATATATATACTATATATATGAAAACCTCTGAAATGTCATGTTATTGAACTTCTAGTGTGCTTTGTAATTTAACACTCTTCTGCATTAGTAGGCTAGAGATTATGTGGGTGAGACAACAATTAACATGATGCTACTAGCTTCCAAGAAAACATTGCACTAGATTACCAGGAGCCGTCCCAGGACTCAGGAAAAGGCATAATTACACAGTACACGTCAATGAACAGAACTGACGCAGCACCAACCAAATGTGGCATGACTAAAACTACATTACTTACACCATGTGAACAAGTGTGAGTGAACAGAGGAAAAGCTTTCGTGAAAATGCACTTCGCAAGTATAAATCTGCAGACTTCAGTAATCACACACAGTAGGGAGGCCAGCGTATTACAAACATGTTGATAAGCAAATGTCACCTTCATTACTGTCAATCACCTGCTATCATTGCAAGTATGCGCTTGATTGTAGCTCTTTAAGGAAATACATGTTCGCCTGCGTTTTCCTTTTGACGTGTCGGAGTCTGAAACGCCTTTAGGGCCTGTAATGCTAAATTGGCAGTGGACGCAGTTCTTGCAGGAGCTATTTCATTTCAGAGCTCAGTGGTCAGCAGTGTGTGTGTGTGTGTGTGTGTGTGTGTGTGTGTGTGTGTGTGTGTATTAGAGAGAGAGAAACAGAGAGAAAGATTAAGGCAGCTAGAGCAAGAGAAATACAGAGAGAGGGACAGATATGAATTATAGTGTGTGCAAATATATATATATATATATATATATATATATATATATATATATATATATACACACAAGGGTTTCAGAGAAACATGACATTTTGTGACAGAAGTCCATTTGCTGTGCAACGCTTTTAATCATTTGCTTTGATAACTTTTTACTAAAGAATAAATACAACAGGGTTTCCGAAGCTTCTTCAGCAAGAACATTCACTAGTTAGCTTTTGTGGGTGGGTCCTAAGAATTTGAATGCCTCCACCTTATTGGACTACTGATGGACAGATGGGTTCTGACACAAATCTGTCGCCGTGTCAACCGTCTTCTTGAGCTCCAGGTCTTCAGCACTCCGCATTGGCAAGACGTCCATTTTGTTGGTGAAGACGGCCTTGTCTTTGCTACTAACGAGGCCTGCTTGGGTTGTGTTATCAGGGTTGAAGTTGAGAAACATAATTCTGGCATAAGAGCCTGGAGCGTCCAGATGATTGAGGGTGTAGTGTAGGCTGAGGGTGACTGCATCATCACTGGCCGAGTGGTTTGCTGTGTTGGCAAACTGGTGGATCAATGAGGAGGTGAGTGATGGCCTCAAGATAGAACTAGCCGTCCCTGAGTACTCACGTTAAACCTGCCCTGTTATCATTATAACTGTTTATATCATCCTTCTTTGGAATTGGAATGATAATGGTGGTCTTAAATGTGGGCAATTTATACTGAGAAACAGGGAGGTTAGAACGTTTGGTGAAAACCGAGAGTGAACGGCACAGCGTCTTAATGTAGCAGGTGAAATTCCATCTACTCTGTTTGCTTTCCTGATGTGCTGGCATTTGGAAAACCTGCAAATGTTTTTTTTCCCCCTCAAACCTGAGGAGGAATGGGTGGCAGACCTTGAACGAGGTGGAGGGCGTCCGAGGCTTTTGTCTTTCAAAATGGCTGTAAAAGTCACTGAGCTGGTTAGCCAGTTTGAAGGACTGTGTGATTTATAGAGCTTTTATCTTATGACCAGTAATGGTTTTAAGTGGCCGTCCCATTCCAGAGGGATTATGGTTTCAAAGTCTTGCTCCAGTCTGTCTCAACACTTGAATTGTGCTGCCCTGATTCTATTGCTGAGGTTTGGTTTAGCATCACCTTCTGACTGGAGTCCTCGTGGATTTGGTGCTAGACTGATAGACTGCTAGACTGCGTTAACAGTGGAATTAAAATGGCCTGTGATTTTGTGCTCCTGCTGCTGGTTATCTCCTCGTCTTTGGGCCAGTCATGCTTAAGATGGATGTGTTGCCTACAATCTGAGGATCACAGACTGGGTATTCATTCTATGTTGGTATTACCAGTCTGGTTGTAACAGACTAGAAAATTGTAACAGAAGGATGTTTATCCTGATTAGATCTTACAATCTAGTTTCCAGTGGAAATTACTCAAATGACTATTACAGTTACTACAATGTGTTTTTCAGAATGCTGAATCAAGCTGTTTCAACCAGGACAGTGAGATCCTTCTTTTGTCCTCAGCTGGAATGGATCCTCACATGTAACCCAAACACTGACATATTTGTTTCTTCCTACATTTTACGTGAAACATTATTGAAACTGTTTAGTGTTTGTAATTAACACCTTCACTGTAATTTATCACTTTTATTTTGCACATTCGGAGAAGTGAAAATCTGTTAATGTTGCTGCAAGAAAAGCTCTCTAAAATATTAAATTTTCTGAAATTTCTGTTGGATGTGAGCAAGATTAGATGCGAGTGTAACGGGATGACAGAAGCAGCAGACACGGGGGATGGTGCCGTGTTCTCTTTAATGTCCATTTCCATGATAGACACAGCTCAGTAAATAAGGAATAAAGAGACACAGGAGCTCTAAACTCGTCTCACACAGTCACTACAACTCAGACAGTAGAACGACGGCAGACGCCCAGCAGGCCAGGAAGGCACCAGGAACACACAGCATGGCCCTGTGGGCGTAAGAAGGGGGCGTGTGTAATGAGGGACAGGTGCAGGTGATTAGTATGATGGAGACTGTTGTGAAGTGGGCGGAGTATTGTGAAGTGGGCGGAGTGTTGTGAAGTGGGCGAGTCCCCCGTGGAGCCGGTCCGGCCCACCGTGACAGGGAGCCACCTTATTAACTCAGGGGGAGCAAAAGCAAATGTTTATGTTCTGTTCACATACATCCACATACGTCATTACTAGCTCCCACCTAACACAAGGACAAAAGAAAAACAACAGAAGGCCTTTAAACCACACGGATGTTGCTAACTGATGAGTGATCCAATATATTGTGCCGTCTTCCTTTTTTATTATGTTAACAAAATGAGGCTGCTACTGTATGTAAGGTTTACAACAATCACAGGAGAATTTGTTTCATCGCCAGTAAATTCATTTACCTAAATCACAGTTAGAGAGGGTCTTGTCTCTGGAAATTCAAGTCAAAACTAATTGATTTAAAAGTAATACTGGCATAATGGAAACGTGAAGGAACTCTGCACATATTCATAGAGATGTGCATGTTATCCTACATATGCGCTTTCATTTATACAGATGTGCATCTATTCATACAGATGTCCAGAAATTCCTAGAGAAGTGCACATATTCCTATAGATGTGCGGGTTCATGCTGAGACTCCTGGGTACCGCTGAGAAGAACCATACAAGAGTGGGCCCAGCTCAAGGGACTTGTCTTATAGATGCTGTTTCCACAGTAACAGGGTCGAAGGGCTCTGTCTCCTTTCCCTACTCACTTAAGTGCAAGTACATGCTCAAACACACACACACACACACACACACACACACACACAACAAACAAATGCATATTCACTGATAGTCTTATTGTCACATTTTTATTTCCAAACACTGAAAGCCATAAACAGGTGATTGCTTTTCGAATATGTCCCAACAAAATTAACAAAGGGCCCGTGCCTAACCAACAAAAACAAATATTTAAAGAAAAACAATCCTGTTTGTTCGAACCTTGTTTGTGTCCTGAAAGGGAACAGCACGTGTGCTGTGTGCGAAGCCGGAGCTCTGCACCTACTGATGAGCTGATCGAAGAGAGAGTGTGGAGAGAACCTCCTCTCCCTCAACCTCCACTGCTCAGACACTTCAGTCCCTTTTCATGCTGGCCTTAAATCTCAGAAAACAACTCCAGCAGGGTATTTTAGGCAGCCAGCCTGCAGACAGGAGACGCGGACTGTGAAGAGTGTAGTCCTGGGAACAGCCCAGAAGCGTGCAGTCCTGGGAACAGCCCAGAAGAGTGCAGTCCTGGGAACAGCCCAGGCACTGTGCAGGACCCTGGTAGAGGACCGAGCTTGAAAGAAAAAGCAAAGAGACGACTCAGAGGAGGCCGAGTGGGGAATTATTTTATATACGTTCCATCCAACCCACCCAGTCTTGGTGTTCTCCACCACTCTCTGGTCTTGGTGTTCTCCACCACTCTCTGATCTTGGTGTTCTCCACCACTGTCCGAGGTTCCTCCCATTTGGACTCATATGTCTGGCCTTGCATATGTTCCCGAACATCCCTGCCCTACATATATGCTAATTTTGTTGTCAGTTAAAATCAAGGCTTAATCCTCCATGTTATGTATTATAATTTGTAATTATTTTCCTCATAATTTTACTGGTACCTCCTCCGCATCCTCATCTGATAACCCAGCCTGTAAACGACTGCATGTTCTTCCGTTCATGCCCCAGTGAAATACATAACCTTTCAGAAGCACATAACGGCCTCTGTGGATCCTTTCAGCTTGGCCCATTTGGGTTTTAGGCAAATGTAATTAAGGAGGAAAGTGCTGACGTTCCCGTTCAGTAGACTGGAGCACATCATTTGGGCCTTCAGACCTGGTGGAGATAATCGAACGGTGTTAATTGCAGGTGAAATGGTTGAATTAACCTGCTTTTCAAAATGTCATCAACATGTTCTTGCCTCAGGAAACTTGGTTGACAAAGTCTAATTTTAGAGTTTTTATGTTCTTGGTTTCAGTATTCTGTTTATGCTTCCA
The DNA here is from genome assembly GCA_020368025.1 of Brachyhypopomus occidentalis. Lineage (NCBI taxonomy): Eukaryota > Metazoa > Chordata > Actinopteri > Gymnotiformes > Hypopomidae > Brachyhypopomus > Brachyhypopomus occidentalis. The sequence continues at coordinate 3,930,081 of JAGXOD010000006.1, forward strand.
TGAGGTTTGACAACTCTTCCTGTTCAAAGCAGGATCTCTACCCAGTTAAGATTTGCTTTTAAAAATGTGTGTCTAAATCCACGGAGTGTTTTGATGTTGACAGGACCACCCGGGTGAGAAAATGTAGTCATGGCAGATCTTCAGTGGTTACACTGGGAACTAACATTTCATGAAAGGTTCTTGATGAATTTCTGCTTTGAGAGTTGTTTTCTCTTTGCATCTATAATTTGAGTGAATTTGAGTGAACTTGGTCCTCCCAGACCTTTTCATCTGTGAAACAGCCCACAATAGAAAAGAGAGATTTGACTGTACACAAAAGATATAATAAAGATATAATCTGTGCTGTAGCATCATTTGAGTATAATTTGTGATTGTATTTCTTTCATTCTTAAGGCTCCATTGTGGGAAATATATATATTATTATATAATATATATATAATTAAAGTAAATCAAGTGCATGAGTACAGTGTACTAGGTACAATGAGATGCTTCTCCACAGATTAGACAATTAACAGAGCAGTGCAACACTACAAAACAGAATGACAGTGAACAGAGTGGTACGTTACATCAAAAATAACTACCAAGCACAATAAAATACATGCTAAGCAGACAGAATGTGCAGATTGCAACACAAAGATTTACAGACTGAGCAATGCCAATAAATGTTGGGAGTAGAAGCTTTACATGCACATTTATTCATTATTAAGCAGAACCGAGAAACTTTATAATGCTTTCATTGGCTTTTGTGCATGCACCTTTGTTTGTGCGTGTGTGTGTGTGTGTGTGTGTGTGTGTGTGTGTGTGTGCAGGAATGTGCACTTTTACCTTCTTGGTTATGAAGACCTCACTTTATGAAACTGGGGCTACCACAGGCAGGCAAAGTGTTCCTCAGTATAACCAGTATAACCAGTCCTAAACCAGCCGCAGGGTCTCTCTGCTCCAGCCCACCTGAAACTGTGCATTCATTGTTCCCTTAGGCAGTTTTGATTTGCCAAGATAAGTGACTTTGCCGTGACCTTGCCGGCTCGTGACATGGGTCACCGACCCTGAATGACGACTGCCTGTGTCCTCAATCAAACCAAGATGCTTTGGGATTACCTTCCGCCTTTGAGTCGGAGATTAGCGCTTTTATTTGTCCAGTTTTCTCTTTCCCTGTGTGGACAGATTCTGTGGCAGGAGAAAGTGGATGAACTGTACTTCCTTCAGCTCCTCTGATCGTTCCTTTAGTTTCGTGTGAGTAGGCATATTGATTGCGTAACACCACTCGTCACAGTCCGCTGCTCCCCTATCACACGGTGTGCGTAGAGCAGAGCAAAGTCATTTACAGTTTACAGGTCCTGGGAGACAAAGGTCCATCTCGTTGGCTGTTTTAAGATGTACCAGGGTGAAAAACTCGCTGGAACGCAGCCTTCAAAAATATGCTGCTGCTCTTATTGTTAATTTGACCTATAATAAAATGTAACGATGATCACTTCCCAGAACATTGTCTCAAAAGGCTTCTGCGAGATTCAGATGTCTATTGGCGCATTTTGAAGGGTTTTTAAAATGGCTTTCATGCAAAGATCCTCGGCCTCGTTCACCTTGTTATTACCGTGGCTACTGAACCTGAGACGCTTCCAGTTTACTCCCTTAAACTTCCATTAAACCCACTGAGTGTTAGTGGTGTGTGAAACACTTGTGTGTGTGAAACACTTGTGTGTGTTTCACAGCAATGACATTCATAATCACAACCTTGCTAACTATAAGTAATATTAATTGCCTGTCAAATTCTTTTTTGCTATATATTTACTTTGTCAAGTGTTTATTTTCCATCTCTTATAATTTGATGGTTAACAGAGAGATTATATAGTGCAGTAATGTTATAGTAATTGTCGTACCACAGTGGTAAGATTATGTATGTAATCTGTATGTGACATGTGCATGTTAACAATGGCACTATTTACACATATTACAGAATATTAGATTCAGTTTGAAATTATAGTATTTCCCACAGGAAGAAGGTAATAATAAAATCTATGGAGAATAAAACACCACAGAATGTGGTACAGCAGGATGAAGTCCTCCAAAGTCAACTAGTATGTAAGTACACAGAAATCAGCTTTCTGTAAAAGCCACCAGGCCTTCATAGACCGGTGAGTACACGGAGACTCCAGTCCGTGACTGACCTCGGCTTCCGTGTCTCGCTACTTCTCCATTAACAGTCTCTCGAGCTCCCCACCGCCCCAACCGAGTTGGCCGTCTGACTCGGAGGCGACCGAGGCAGAGAAAGAGAGCGGGAATGAAAAGTCTCTTTTGCGGCTCGGCCGAATCGAGCAGCGCTGGAGAGGGGCGGGCTCTTTGAAGGCTTACGCCCTAATCCCACCCACAGATCCTCCACCCCTCCCCCGCCCCGACTCCCTGGGCCGAAGCTTCTCCTCCGATGGGGCCCAAGGTTAACAAACAGCTCGCACAAAGAGGAAGTTCATGCTGCTGGCACTGACATGGGAGAATTCGCTCTGCCTGGCATTCTTTCCTCAAATGGTGCATTAATCCGGCGCAGTAAGAGGATAGAGAACTATGTATCTGTGAAGCAATGAATTGAAAAAGATTGTACAATTGTTGGGCATGTTATATGGTTTTCTTTATAGTTGTGTACTTAGCGCACAATGGTTTCAACCAGCTGTGTTATCCGTTTCTCTGGTTGAAATATGGGAAAGTATTGTGCTGTGAGCATAAATTGTCTGGGTAATAAATTAATCTGTGCTAAAATTTGTCTTTTAATGCCAACAGAGTATTGTCTGCTTACAGAGAGTGTCGTCTGATTTAGTGCGAGGTTTTAAACCTAAAGATCTAAAGGCAGCAGTACAGTAACACTACAGTAATCTACAGTAGCACTACAGTGAAAAACACTACAGTAGCAGTACAGTAACACTTACAGTAGCACTACAGTAGCAGTACAGTAACACTACAGTAGCAGTACTGGTTGAAATACAGTGGCAGTACAGTAACACTTCAGTAACATAAATTAGCTGGGTACAGTAAATTAACAGTAAAATTTGTCTTTTAATGCCAACAGAGTATTGTCTGCTTACAGAGAGTGTCGTCTGATTTAGTGCGAGGTTTTAAACCTAAAGATCTAAAGGCGAAGAACAAAAGTGCCAGAGGAATCGGTCCAGCTCATCTGTTCATTAGCGAACGTCACGAGACGTCCTGTGGTCCACTTCCTTCCGCACCTGAGCAGCTCCGCTGTGGTGAGTAAAACCCTGAGACACCACATCAGTCCTGCCACACAGTCCCACTTAGTCTACTACAGTAACACTACAGTAGCAGTACAGTAACACTACAGTAACACTACAGTAGCAGTACAGTAACACTACAGTAGCAGTACAGTAACACTACAGTAACACTACAGTAGCAGTACAGTAACACTACAGTAGCAGTACAGTAGCACTACAGTAACACTACAGTAACACTACAGTAGCAGTACAGTAACACTACAGTAACACTACAGTAGCAGTACAGTAACACTACAGTAGCAGTACAGTAGCACTACAGTAACACTACAGTAACACTTCAGTAGCAGTACAGTAGCAGTACAGTAACACTACAGTAGCAGTACAGTAACACTACAGTAACACTACAGTAGCACTACAGTAACACTACAGTAACACTTCAGTAGCAGTACAGTAGCAGTACAGTAACACTACAGTAGCAGTACAGTAACACTACAGTAACACTACAGTAGCAGTAATGCTTAACCACCGTAAGGCACTCACATCAATTCTTGGCACCCCTGGTAAAGATGAGTGAAAAGGTTTATAAAAATTCACCTTTTAGCTTAATTGATCTCAACGAGGAAATAAAAAATGAGGAAAATCCAACCAGGTTTTCAAAAATCATCGAAAATAAAACGTATATATAATTTAAAATAATAACAAAACTACATGTGCCACAATTATTGGCACCCCTGTATGTAATTCTTTGCACAGCGTCCATTTGCCAGCAGTTGGCAAACGCCATAAAACAGCCCTTGGTCCTGTACAACATACGGGGGACTGCAGGACGGGGACTCGGAGACTCGTCCTCTCCAGTGTCTCTCCAGACTGTCCAGTCTGTTCTCTCTCGAGGCGTCTCCAGTTCACCTTGCAGGCTTCCTATGGGGTTCAGATCAGAGGGCGGAGATGCACACAGCAGAAGCCTGAGTGTGTGTTCAGTAATGTTGTTGCGCTCATATGTTTTGGATCACTGTCCGATTATTGGAAGATCCAATAATGATCCATTCTGTGTTTCCTGGCAGAGGCAGACAGGTTTTTATTTAAAGTGTCCTGGTATTTCATGGAATCCCATGATGCCATGTATCTAATGAGGTATCTTTATTTTCATGTAACATCCTTGCCAAATGAGTGCTGGTTGCCAAAAGGCTCGATTTTCGTTTCATCCATAGAACCACAGAATACAGTTCCAGTCGAAGTCCCAGTAGCAGCTAGCAACCTCACATTTGTGGTTACATGTGAGGAAAGGCTTTTTGCTGGCGTGCCTTGCTAGTATTCTGCTGGCATGGTGGCATGGGATGGTAGTTTTGCAGACTTGGTGACCCCGTGACGCTACTTTTACTGTTATTCTCCAACAGTGATCCTTGGGGACCTCTTCCCATCCTCCTCTGTGTGTGTGTGTGGAAGGGGGGGGGGGGCATGTTTGTCACACTTCCAATTGTTTGGAAAAACGTTTTCATTATTACCATAACTGTAGATATGGGCATTTCAAATTTCAAGCCAGTAGCTGTTTTTAAGAAAGTTAAATATAAATGCATCAGATACATTTTGTAGCTACGAATTTCTAGGAGTGGTATTTACCAGTGGTGTCAGTAATTGTACAGGGGGACTATATTTGTATTCAGTGTTGCTCGGACAGCTCGGATTTCATGTCGTGGGCATAGGTGACCAGACTGGCTTTCAAATGAATGTGTAAGTATTACACTGTCACCCAAGTTGATCAAAACAAATTGTGGCCGTAAATCAAATTTAAAAAAAAAAAATCACCTATCTGTCACTTCTTGGCACGGCGTGTTACGCTGGCCAGACTCAATTTAAAGAGAAACAGAACAGAAAATGCTGTAAACGTCTTTGTTGCACAAAGATCCTCTTGTGCAGTAAAAGGATACGCAGAGTTTCAAAGAGGTGTCGCAATTTTCTGGGAGACGCACCTCTCTGCCTCTCTGAGTGGGACACCTCTCTGGGAGACGACACCTCTCTGGGAGACGCATCTCTCTGGGAGACGCACCTCTCTGCCTCTCTGAGGGGAACACGTCTCTGGGGGACGCACCTCTCTGAGGGGGGGACACCTCTCTGGGGGACACACCTCTCTGGGAGACACATCTCTGGGGGGGGACACCTCTCTGGGGGGGGACACCTCTCTGGGGGACACACCTCTCTGGGGGACACACCTCTCTGGGGGGGGACACCTCTCTGGGGGACACCTCTCTGGGGGGACACACCTCTCTGGGGGACACACCTCTCTGGGGGACACACCTCTCTGGTGACCTTTTGAAAAGCCAGCTGTTCCCTTTCAGAGCCTGTGACTGCAGAGGTGTGGCAGCTCAGACACCAATTGATTAGGGAGGAATTAATCAAACAGAATGATTATCCCCTTCCATTCCTGCAGTAAACCAATTCCACCTCTCATCCTAGAAGGGATCTCCAGGTGGAGCGAGCCATCCGTTCATTTAGCTGACATTAGGGGGTCTGGAGAGGAGGAATGAAGTGGGACAAATGGTATGTTACTGAGGGAGAGGAGCACGATAAGACTGACCATTAAAGTTAATTGGGAAACGTGTATGAGAGTCAGGGGACGCGTGGCGGAAGCAGCGTTGGGTCCGGGCGGGCACCGTTTCCTCGGAGTCCCATCATGCTTTGCATTTAGAGAGATGGGCCCAGAGATGAACTGGGGCGGCTTCTCTCTCCCCCCGTGATGGCTCTGATTGGTTTAATGGTGATAGCCTCTTCCACAAACTTAATGGTCCTTCACCGTTTTAAAGGAGCTAAATTAACCTTGTTAAAAGGTACGTCCTGCTATTGCACCGTGCTTCATAAAGTTCTACCAGGTCACCCGATTTCTAAAAGCCATAAATCCCCAGTTAGAAGGGAAGAGGCACTTTATGTGAGCTAATTGTCTTTTTAGTTGGTCTAAATCTGTGATTATTTTCTTAATCATTGCCGTTATGTGGGGTTAATGGACAAGGCAGTAGGTTATTTAGAAGCGGTGTGTTATTGCGGGGAACCTTACACGGCTTTCCATTGTCCTTGAGAGACCGTGGTGATGGTTTGTTGTCAGAAGTACTTCAGCATCCATTCACAGTTAGTTAAATCAGTATAAACATCATGTCGGAATAAACTAGTTTAGACATCACTTCTTCATACTTCTTTGTCAGTTGTGTATCTCCAGGGGATTTACAGCCAGAAGTCTTTGATATGGAAATATGAGACTAAACGTAGAATAGACCTTAAAATAATTAGCACCAACTGCCTTCTCCTGGCAAGCTGATTCGTTCCTGATTGATCACAACTCGCTTTGTGGACTGCAAGCATATTACGTATTTATCCATGCAGCATTAACGGATCGCATGAATGTTCAACTCCGTGTCATATTCTATCCGATGGAAACACCGCGCTAACAAACCTAATCCGTCCTGCTTTCTCCAGTGCTGGTTCCAGACACGGATACAAATCTATTGCGGAAGAATGAGATCCCAGCCAGCGCGTGCAGTCAGGGTTTTCAGCACTGCAGCCGTTATTGTGGCGCAGTTGCTTCCCTAATAACAATTTCATGACGGCCCATATTGCTGTTTAAATATCTAGATCCCACCAGCTTCTTTTTATGCTCCATTGATCCAGTTGAGCACAGATGAGCCAGACAGGGCGGGCTGAATTTAAAAAGGTCACCATACGCTTTATTAATGGTATGTCAAATATCAAAGATCTGTATTAGCATTTTAACAGCGCTGTCCCCGTGCGCTATCCAAACGTTTGTTACCTGAGCACGTCCTCGTCGCGGACATGAAAAAAATACGCATGCAAATATAGCAGTCAGTGCGCTCGTCAGCTGCTCACGGAGACGGTCTCCTTTAACCTGTGAGTCCCATGGTCACACAAGGACGCGCAAAACCAACAATAACAAAAAAGTGAAAGTCGCGTGCGTTTACCGTGTGGCGCGTGCTTTTTGTGAAGGGAGGGAGTTGTAGACAGCTAGAGCGACGCCCCCTAATGGCGACCTGGGGCGGTGGCACAGGTGGCGCTGTTGTTGCTGCTCCACTCAGCCCGTTGTCAGGTTGTCTGCCTCTCCTATGAGGAGGTGCTGATGGCGAGGGCGATGGCATTGTCCGCTGTGCTTGCAGTATTCCAGCGTGTTCGGTCCAAACCAAAGCTCCAGCCTTCCTGTACGGCGAACAAGACCTTTAATAGGCTGATATGAATCTCCTTTAGCTAATGTCAGGAACCAAGTGGTTGATGTTAAAGGTAAAGGCTACATAATACACAGTACCATGGTTTAAGATCAGAATATGCCTTAAAGGCCAAACGAAGACGAAAAATGAGATTCAGTCTTTCCGCGCGCGCTGCCAAACTATGTATTAGGACACCGGAATCTGAAGTGTCGTACATTTGAAAAAACACTGATCAGCGTAAAAAAGTAAAATAAAATAAAACATTTTTACAAATCACACGCCCATAATGTGATTTACATTTAACTTTCATTTGTGGATCATTTGTTTATCTTTAGTTGTTGCTCCAAGTGTGTGTGCCCGAGTTTTCTTTTATTCTATCACTAGGGAACATGAACGTTTTTGTCTCTGCATTTGTCTGTATGTGCGATTTTTCACTCTGTCAAGGCAAATAACTTGTCAATTAAAGATGATGCTGGAAATGCAGGAAGCTGAGCCTTTATTTGTGTTCAAAGTGCAACCCTGGGAAAGTGTAGCAGCAGGCTGCTTATGGAAAGGTCTGGCATTTCTTTGCTTTGAACCATTTCCAATAACTCTGGATTCCAATGACCTTTCACTGGGAGAGAAAAGCTCACTGTGTCCCTCCATGGATTCACCTCCCCATCATTAGAGGGAATGACCAGATAAGAATGTTAGAGAAATACTGCAGCACTGTGTGATATGTGAAATGTCACTCACACACACACATATACACACACACACACACTCACACTCACACTCACACACACACACACACATACACACACACAAAAGAAGGCAGGACAGAAAGGAACTGGAATTAACGTGTCCTCTGTGTATTTTTCTGTCCATTGTGCACATTTTATTTTCATTTTTTTATTTTGTGGTGGTGACATTATTTTCTCTCTCTCTCTCTCTCTCTCTCGCTCTCTGTATATATATATATATATATATATATATATATATATATATATATATATATATATATATTTATATATAAAGACAGGCAACGAGAGAGAGACAGAGAGACAGACTGACAGCGTATTATTTATCATGTGCCTGTGTATGGTGGTTAACAGTCATTCTCCTCAGTTAAAGCCACACGTCCAGATGGCAGTTTCCGCTCAGGCAGTGTGTTCGCCTACCCAGCCGCCTCAGAGCTGCGGTAACTCATCTGCATGAACGCGGTGGCGCCCTGTAGCAGGTGTGCAAGAAGGCCTCGGAGTTCAGCAGTAGCTGCTAGTGAAGGATGCCAAGACACACAGGTCAGCCTTGCACCACTCAGCCTGTAGCAGGTGTGCAAGAAGGCCTCGGAGTTCAGCAGTAGCTACTAGTGAAGGATGCCAAGACACACAGGTCAGCCTTGCACCGCTCAGCCTGGCACACGGTCTCGTACTGTGGACTTTACAATACTGCCGTTTTGCAGATAAAGTTGAAATGGTTTAAGTAAATATGCCGAGTGTGATGGCTGCCAACATCTGAGCCCAGAGCAGAGAAACAGAAATGGATTCGGTTTCTGTGAATTATTTCCAGAAACTAATCGCTCCATGTCTATTTGTCAAACATGGAATCTGGGAGAACTCAACATAGAACTGACTGAAAGCTGTAATAGCAATGGAGTAAGAGCATGCATTTTCCTACCAATACAACTTACATTGGTCTGACATTATTACACATGAGTGCTAGCAAAATTCAGTAGGACTCTTGTTGTTCTATGCGAGTTCAGCAGTGCAGATTTATAACAGTTTACCCCCAACCTGTAGCAGCTAAATCAGTTCATTATATGAGCTCAACTCAACCCCCAAATAAATCATCATATTTGTCTCTCTGTAGCATTAACCCTGTAACACCTAGTCAACCTTGCAGTAGGTGTTATAGGGCTTATGCTACAGAGAGAAATCTAAGAGTCATTTTTAGTCCACTCATTTCCAGACACAAGCAGACAAAGGACAGGAGACCATGGTCCCTGGACATCTGCACTGCTGTCCAGCTGGACTGATGCTGAGATAATGCCAAACACCCCAGACCTGGCAGGCGAGTAGCAGCCCCCACCGAACCTCGCCTAAACACACCTCATCATCATGAATTCTATTATCTATATATTACTGGAGACTGTTTCATTCCGTGCAAACATGTAGGCTCAAATATGAATATCACTCTAATTAAAATTCCTGTCTGCAGCAAAACATTTGAATTTCAAATCTTTTTGAGATGCTTTTGAATTTTATGTTTCTGTTGTTGTCAATAGCGTTGCCTCATTTTCCAAGTATAAACACAAAATCCTCTTCCACGCTTAGTGAAAGTATTTTTTAGCAAGCTAAATGGAGTTTGAAAGGCAGAATGAAATGGAAATATTATTGTAACCTTCCAAGAAGATTGAAAAATGAATGAAAATGTGGAAAAAAACAAATGTTTTGAAACAATATATTAGAAGAGGTCAAACACAATTATATTGGCGGTGGAGTGCTGCGTGCGCCCCTGTGGCCCGGCGTCATTACAGCTGATAGCTCTGCTCCCCCTGGACTCCAGCAGAAGCCTGCATGAATAAACATGAGGCCTTCTGGACCAAACACTGAAGGACTCACTGGAGCCCCATCCCAAACAGACCACCCACTCCCCATTAGCCACGCCCAGCTTGTGCCATGTCCACTCCCCATTAGCCACGCCCAGCCTGTGCCATGTGCCATGTGCCATGTCCCTCCCCATTATCCATGCCCAGCCTGTGCCATGTCCACTCCCCATTAGCCATGCCCAGCCTGTGCCATGTCCACTCCCCATTAGCCACGCCCAGCCTGTGCCATGTCCCTCTCCCCCTTAGCCCCCCCCAGCCTGTGCCATGTCCACCCCCCATCCCATTAGCCACGCCCAGCCTGTGCCATGTCCACTCCCCATTAGCCACGCCCAGCCTGTGCCATGTCCACTCCCCATTAGCCACGCCCAGCCTCCCCATTCCCCACGCCCAGCCTCTGCCATGTCCACTCCCCATTAGCCACGCCCAGCCTGTGCCATGTCCACTCCCCATTAGCCATGTGCCATGTCCCCCCCCCATTAGCCACGCCCAGCCTGTGCCATGTCCACTCCCCATTAGCCACGCCCAGCCTGTGCAATGTCCACTCCCCATTAGCCACGCCCAGCCTGTGCCATGTCCACTCCCCATTAGCCACGCCCAGCCTGTGCCATGTCCACTCCCCATTAGCCACGCCCAGCCTGTGCCATGTCCACTCCCCCATTAGCCACGCCCAGCCTGTGCCATGTCCACTCCCCATTAGCCACGCCCAGCCTGTGCCATGTCCACTCCCCATTAGCCACGCCCAGCCTGTGCAATGTCCACTCCCCATTAGCCACGCCCAGCAGCCACGCCCAGCCTGTGCCATGTCCACTCCCCATTAGCCACGCCCAGCTTGTGCCATGTCCACTCCCCATTAGCCACGCCCAGCCTGTGCCATGTCCACTCCCCATTAGCCACGCCCAGCCTGTGCCATGTCCACTCCCCATTAGCCACGCCCAGCCTGTGCCATGTCCACTCCCCATTAGCCACGCCCAGCCTGTGCAATGTCCACTCCCCATTAGCCACGCCCAGCCTGTGCCATGTCCACTCCCCCATTAGCCACGCCCAGCCTGTGCCATGTCCACTCCCCATTAGCCACGCCCAGCCTGTGCCATGTCCACTCCCCATTAGCCACGCCCAGCCTGTGCAATGTCCACTCCCCATTAGCCACGCCCAGCCTGTGCCATGTCCACTCCCCATTAGCCACGCCCAGCCTGTGCCATGTCCACTCCCCATTAGCCACGCCCAGCCTGTGCCATGTCCACTCCCCATTAGCCATGCCCAGCCTGTGCCATGTCCACTCCCCATTAGCCACGCCCAGCCTGTGCCATGTCCTTCCCAACTCAACCCCCCTAAGAGATCAACTCAATGCCCCAAAATCAAAATAAATCCTCACCCCCTCTCACCAGCTCAACCCCCCTCAGAGATCAACTCAACGCCCCAAAACAAATCACCTCATCCCCTCTCACCAAATGAAATCAACTCAACCCCCAAAAGAAATCAACTCACCTCCCACAACCCCACCACCCCCCCCAAACATTCAACTCAACCAACCAGAAACAAATCAACTCAACCCACCAAAAAGTCTGAATGCATTTCGCTGTAGTAATACTGTCTGCATACAATATTACAAATATATTAATACCAATGTGAAATGAATTAATGTCAATGTGAAATGAATTAATATTCACATGAATTGATCACAAAAGCCACACAGAGCAGACATGTAAACAATATTGTATCCGATTTCATAACATAACCTGATATTTCAATCTTTTTAAATTGTGGTGCTGAGAGGTCATATTTAGAGCTCTAGCTGACATCTTTTGGTTATACAGCTTAATTCCACCCTGAAGAGCCATCCACTCAAGCTTGGTCTAATCCTACAGATTTTTCAGAATACTGTATCCCAGCAACAATACCCCACCCCCATACACACACACACACACAAACACACAAAAACACACTCCATTCTTCTCCAGTCTTTCACTTCAATTATTATAAACTCAACTGCATACAAACATATTAGAACTATATCACAGTTCAAACAGTGATAAGACCAACACAAAAAAATACTATGTTACAATATGAAAATTACACCACCACGTTGGTTTACGGTTCATAATTTGTGTATAATGTGTACACACACACACACACACACACACACACGCACACGGGGTCGACTTCCTATCGAACGTACTCCATATCAGCAGATGCATGTTGGGATTCAGAGCTCCCTCTGGTGGCTCGTCTGGTTTGTACATAAATATTCTGTATTCCTTCATATTGATTTAGACCTATTGGTTGATGGAGAACTCCATCGATTTTACAAATATCGTTCAGTGGAAAGTGTCAAACAGTCCTGAACTTTAGAGGAGACATGTTTACATTATCACACCTCGTCCTTTTTCAGGAGAATAACTGTGCTGTAAGGAATCTGAACAAATTTGCTTAGAGAAGAGCGTTAAACCAAGCTGACTATTCTTCTTTGACCTTTTCTGCCAAAATTGGTGGAGTCTTTAATGTCAGAGACAGAAGGAGAGTTGCATTAATAAGGTGGGGGTGTGCCAGAGCGTTTCTCACAACGCCCACTTTAATTAGGCAATTATGCACCAACTACACACCCACCCAGGGAAGCGGAGCGTGTGATGCGTCCTCTGGTGCTTCCGGACTGTTTTCAGAGTGCAGTGCTGTCAGATAGATGTAGGGCTTTAACCCACACAGGGGGACTTCATGACAGTTCTTCTGTCCTGTAACACTCAGCAATCCTACAGTTCTGCGCATTCATTCTCAAAACGATCACGTCTAAGATCAGTCCGTCAATGGTCTGCTTTTACTAGACATTCATCTTAGTCATTGTATTTTAAAACGTTCAAAAATCTGGCATTTTCTCAAGAGAAACAATCTCGTGTTTGCTATTTTCTGACATAAAACATTTCATACATATTTGAGGAAACATCAGTAAGAGCAAAGCTGTCGGCTTTATCGTCTCCTAAAAGATGATGGTGGATGTAAACACAACTCAGGAAAAAATATGCGTGTTCACATCCACTATCTCCTGACAGCGGAAATATTTGCCTTTGTCAGTCTTTGTTTTATGCCAAAGAAAATTAGATTTACAGAGGAAAAACCTTCTTTAGCCAAAAAGTCAGTAATTCCCTAAGAGCGGATGATCCCTGTTATGAATTTGTAATGTTTAAAGACAATGCATTAGTAAGCAGCCTCACAAATAGGGATGAAAGTAAGGTTAAATATTAATAGGATCTACATGTAAGGGTAAAAAAAAACAATATTCTGTTGTCGTGTTCTTTGGATATGGGTTGGATTATCACCCTCTAAGAAACCAATCTGGGTCCAATTAAAATTTCACTACTTTGTCAGATGTATTCAAATTTCAAATGTTTGAGCATTAGCTGTTTTTTCTGCTGTAACACCATAATTTATGTCAGAAACCTGTTTCACAATCGGGACGCTCACATTTTAGGAGGAAGCGTATTAGTTATTTTAACGGTTTGGACGCTTTTGTGGTCAATGTCCACTAGGGGGAAACAATGATTCATTAAAACCCTCGTTATCTGCGCCGAGAACGTTTGAACTGTTGATTGCGCTAAAGAAAATGAAAGAGGAGAGAGGTGGTACCCTAAATACATCTCCATGTGTATTAGCACACAGGCACTAACAATACGAGCAGAGCTTATAACACTTGGTAGCTGTTGTACTGTGGTTCAAAACCCTTGAGGTCCTTAGCTTCCCTAATTTATCTTAATCCTCCTGAGCTAATCAGATTTAAAATGAGATTACACTTGCAACCTTTACACAGAGTAAGGGTGTGAAAAGTTCCTAAAGGGCTTCTTCTTGACCCATGACCTCTGCCACAGCCAACTGAGTGACATTGCCAACAACGGCATTTGATCTCACACAACTGGTACGGCCCTGTCTAGGCGACAGAGCACAACGGCGATATAAATTAAGGGACAAATGAGGAATGAATGATCCAAAACAAAGTTTTTTATTTCATGGCATGATGCTACATTTAATGTTTATTAAACTGTCCACTTGACTGGATATTTCCTCGCCAATACTTCTGAATCCTTGCTATTAGTAGTGGCTAACAGAACCGTGATGGATATGGTTTGGTTAACTGCTTAGCAACGCCGATGCCGTAAACGACGTTCACTAAACGTGCTGACGTAGACGTATGTAAATCTACAGTTTTATTGGATGTTCTCGGCATGGGGCAATAACAACATTGTGCCCCATAGATCGTTATTGGAAGTGTGTTGAATATGCGTAGAGTGCGTTCAACAGCTCCAGGCTCATGAAACGAAACCAAGAAATGTCTTGGCCTGCAAGAAATGACGCAATCGGCACTGGAAGATGTCTGGAATGTATCGGACAGGGACATACATCGGAATGTATGGATATTATTGGTTACGTTGAATAATTGATCATGTCGTGCTTTGCTCCACAGCGACATCTGGTGGGGGCAGGCCCCAACGGCTCCTAATGTAAAGACGCCTCTGAAGATGACTACTCAGAGATAGTAGTAGCCTGTTCTGATTCATACGTAGAGTAGTTGTACTGTAGAATGATGTAGACATATGTAATCTCCGCATGTACATTGTCAAATGCTCAAAAGTTAGGACAGTTTGTCAAAGTGAATTTTCTGGCTATTATTCGGCTAAATATCAAATTACCATGCGCTTTCTCGTGGGTCTATTAAATTAGGTCTATGAATGTCGGAGGGTAAAAGGTGACAAAGGATTTGATTAGAACAGGATGCTAATTGAGTAATTGCTGGCTAATCTAATCCTCATTGTAGTTCCTACACAAATGAACTAAAAACTGGCGTCTTTTGTGTTGTGAGGTGCCAACATCTGTTCAGAGTGGTCTGTGTAAAGCAGTCTGGATCAATGCCTGTTTGAGCTGCTGCTCACATCATCGGCTAAGAACTTTACCCACGCATCAAGAAAGAGAACATCTATTTGACAAGCTATTGATTTTACTTCAAGATGAAGAAGTAATGTAATAATATAAGAAGACAAATCCAACTTCATTCCAGATGAAAAGGTTGCATGAAACTCCAATACAATGCAAAATACAAATTCTTCTGTTTCCGTGTCATTTTTTCTATCCTTTTATTCCCTTTGATCGCTAATACTCATTAAAATTATGTTTTTCGATAGACTGAAAAACCACAACTGTAATACTTTTAAAGTAGCTTGATCTGAGAAAATATAGCTGGTCGGATGACGTGGTGTGAAAATCATTCAGATGTTCCCATCATTGGACTTTCCTTTAGCTCCTGTATGTTGCCGTGGCATCAGGGCGTATGACTGTTACCGTTCCTCTGTGGTGTCTGTACTGCATCTCTGCAGCGGAGTGTTGTGTGTCCAGAGGAGAGCATGTCAGAATTCCGGGACATCTTGAGTGGAGACGAGCTCGATTATCTGTCAGTTTGCACCGATGAGAAATCACACAACTGCTGCATGTCTCACTGGTTTCTCAGCTTCAGACGTTTTGTCTGTAAGCCATCGTGTTATAGTCTGAGTCTCAGGCATGTGTGGATATATGTTGTTTAGTGGTTCTTGCTACTTTCTGCAAATATTATCACCCAGTGCAGTGTCCTGGTCATATTTTCAATGATTAATCCTACTCACATTTATAACAAATGTAATCCTGAATTATAAGTAAGAATTATAAGGTAGATTTTTTAAATGCAGTATTTATTACTTTTAAGCAATACATTCTTCTTTATGCTTTGTAGATATAAAAATATATACAAAACACTGACTTCAACAGCAAACTCACAACAGCTCAAAGGAGAGCAGAAATCATTCAAACGTATCTGAACTTTGCAAGCGACGACACCCTGAGGAGTAAGTGGGCGGAGTCAGGCCAGGTTACCATGGCAAGGAGCCGGTAAACTCTGATGTCACATAGAACACCTTGCGAGTACTAAGGAGTCGCAAACGAAGACCCGAGAGTTCCGAGAGTTCCAAGCTTGCGTTGCGGGAGGAGAAGGGCCTCTATGCTGGGGTTACACTGGACACTTCCGTCCTGCTGGTGGACACTGATGAAGACTCGTCATCTCCGACGGGGTTCTTGCCACAGAACAGCGTTGTCAGCATGCAGTTCCGAAACTGCGAAGAAAAATATCAAATGAGAAAAAGGTGAGTAGATTTAAGAGTCGTCATAGCCGAATCATCATCAAGTTAAAAAGGAAAGTTTTAACCGCACGGTCACAGGTGTCACCAAATACGAATGTGATGACACACCTGCTTGTTCAGTAGCATGTAAATGACGGGGTTGAAGAGAGCTGAGCTCTTGGAAAAGAAGGCGGGGACGGCCATAAACTGGGCGCTGAACTGGGACCCCTTATGGAAAAAGATCCAGGCAGCGACGCTGGCGTAGGGCATCCAAGCCACCAGGAAGCCCATCACCATGACGATGACCATGCGTGTCACTTCCTTCTCCGCCTTTTGGGTGGATGCAGAGTCTTGCTGTGCAGCTGCAGCCTAGGCAGGGTAGCCAGGACGGAGCAGCGGAGACATCAGCGTTCACACTTCATCCCCGTTACAGGAAACATGCTTTACAATTTTCTTTTTTTAAGGTGCTAATATTCAAAAGAGGGCATCAGAATCTTGTTACCATAGAGAAAAAAAAATCTAGATCATGTCATTTTTAAGCAACAATTTAAGAAATTTGCAGTCTGTCTAGGAAAGTGCGTCTTACCGCTTTGACGGTGCACACAAGTCGGCCATAAGTGAAAAAGATGACAGTGACCGGGAGCATGAAGTGAACACAGAACATGTAGATGACGTATGACTCGTTGTTGTACTTGGGGTTGAGCGTGTAGTAGTCTGGACCACATGAACACTGGAGACCCTCAGGGATGTACCTGTTGGACGAGCACAAACTAAGCGTGAGTCTCATCTGAGCGTTTGAGGAAGTGAATGATCAAAACTGCTTATTCATCTTTTAAATGAGTAATAAATAAATATAAATGGGTCCTGCTGAGCTTTTTTTTTCACTGTTATCTCATTTTATATATCTGCATAAATTCTTCAGTTCATTTATGGAGTAGTTTCTCAGGGAACGTGCATCACATCAGTTCTCATCAAGTTTAACCTGTCTGTACGCCAGGGCAGTAATGCCTTCCTCTCATGCCCTTAACTGCAGACAGTCAGACCCACCTGGACCAGCCAATGAGGGGCGGCACAGCACAGCTCAGCGCCATGGTCCAGGTGAAGGCGATGCCTGCCAGGGCATGGGATGCGGAGAACTTGAAACTCCCCATGGGTTTGCAGACCACAACGTATCGTTCGATAGCCAGCACAACCAGTGACCAGAGAGACACTTCGCCTGGTGGGACATAAGGAACGTGACGACATTCACATGTTCGTGCGGGTGCTGGGAACGCGTTGCTATGGGCGTTTTCCGCCCCACTCACCTCCCAGCGTGGCCATGAAACCCTCGATGGCGCAGCCCGCTGGTCCGAAGTAAAAGTGTCCAGCGAGCGCGGAGCCGAGCGTAATGGTGAAGCCGAAGATGACCATGACCGTCCCCGCCACTGCCAGGTTGACCAGGATGAAGTTGAGCGGCTGGCGGAGCTTCTTGTGCTGGGCCGTGACCACCAGGGTCAAGCCGTTGATGGGGAGGCCGGAGACGACCAGAAAAAACATGTAGCAAGCCAGCAGTCGAAACTGCCATTTGTCTGCCAAATAGTACTGCTCGTACAGGAAGGGATCCCGGACGAGTCCTGTGCGGTTATGCACAGGGATATAGAAGTTCTCCCCCTCGAAACCGTGCAGACCAGACATGGCGGAAGCTACCGGGGGATTAGAGGTGTTCTCTGCTTTCGCCTTGCCCTGCTGCATATGTGCACGCTCCAAAGTGGAGCATTTATACCTGCATTAAGGAGACTTTAAGGGATTAGTGGAAAACTGAGCAAATGTGATCAGGAAGCATGATGGGAAGTGGCAGATTGAGGGGTTAAGCTGATGAAGATTCACAACCAGGTGTTAAAAGAAGACATACACTTGTCAGAACCAAAAACCTCCGTAGATCTTTATAGCAGAATGTTGTTTTCATGCTTTTGTTTTCATGAAAGCATAAGGCAAAATAACCTTCATCCATACTGCCAAAGAACTTTATCATTTGGTGAAAATGTAACTGAAGACACACACATATACTGAAGTTATATCCATAAAGTAACTTTTTAAAATCCAGTCTGAAAAGTGACATAGGGGTGAATCTTTATGTATGAACATAAAATGTGAGAAAAAGGTCCCTTGACACATTGCCAGAACCTCTCAAACACAAAAACATTTGGTTGCTCTCACTGTGGGCCTCCTGTAGCAGCTGCGCCTCCTAGTGGCGGAGGAAGGCTTCTCTTATCCCCTTGCCAGAATCCCCCACAATCCTGTTGACTAATTCCAACATAAGCTCACACCACTAAGATTAAACACCTGACCTGTCAGTAAGAGTTAAGGTGTTTTTGTGTGGACTTTGCTATTAGCAGGTGTTGGAGCTTTGGTAGCCCACAGGTTGTGTGCACTTCAGGACTGTAGGGCCTCAACCCAGGAACACCATCTAATATCATTACTATATAAATATTATCTCTAGTACATGTAGTCTAGTACATCTAGTACATGTATCTACAGATCAGTGTGTATGTGCGTATGTATCTGCAGATCATGGAGTGCATGTGTGCATGTATGTTCAGATCATGGAGTGTATGTCCAGATCATGGAGTGTATGTCCAGATCATGGAGTGTATGTGTGCTTGTATGTCCAGATCATGGAGTGTATGTGTGCTTGTATGTCCAGATCATGGAGTGCATGTATGTCCAGATCATGGAGTGTATGTGTGCATGTATGTCCAGATCATGGAGTGCATGTGTGCTTGTATGTCCAGATCATGGAGTGCATGTGTGCTTGTATGTCCAGATCATGGAGTGTATGTGTGCTTGTATGTCCAGATCATGGAGTGCATGTGCATGTATGTCCAGATCATGGAGTCCAGATCATGTGTGCATGTATGTCCAGATCATGGAGTGCATGTGTGCATGTATGTCCAGATCATGGAGTGCATGTGTGCTTGTATGTCCAGATCATGGAGTGTATGTGTGCATGTATGTCCAGATCATGGAGTGCATGTGTGCTTGTATGTCCAGATCATGGAGTGTATGTGTGCATGTATGTCCAGATCATGGAGTGCATGTGTGCTTGTATGTCCAGATCATGGAGTGCATGTGTGCTTGTATGTCCAGATCATGGAGTGTATGTGTGCATGTATGTCCAGATCATGGAGTGTATGTGTGCATGTATGTCCAGATCACACACAGGCAGCTGCACCCTTGCTTGGGTCACGGTTACGAGACACAGAAGGCAGACTTAGTTCAGTCTGTCGTTACGTTGGTATTCGCTGTGAGCAACACAGCTCCACAGATCAGACCTCTTCCGGTAGCTGGAGGACACGCTTCCTCTCACTCTGCTTTACCTCGGCATCCAGCCCAGAGCCTCCCACACACGTTCACGTTCTGTGGAACGTACTTTGTGGGAACAAGAGGTCTTCAGGTAGCAGAAGCTTTAGTGATCCAAACCCTGTTTCCAGAAGGTGGCTCCTAGCATGGACCAACTGCTCTGACAATGCAGACATGAGTAGGTTTGATTCAGCAGATGAGCTGTTTCACCACAACCACCTGCAGTTCTAAGGCAATGTTGTCACTTTGAAAAATAGGCAATATATGGAAATATATCCATCACAAAAATGGCCAATAAAGATGTACAGATATTAAAATGTTTAACACAAAGTATACAACTTACGACCAGTTATGAAATTAATATATTTTAATTAATATTAATATAAACACACAATCTTTCTAGATGAAACATCTTTACTAACTTTTTGCAACATACTGTAGATAGCGAAAGAACGATGTAAATTGCAAAAGTGACTAATCCATTAACAAATAGTCTCAACAAACATGTCACACTCTCCTGCGATTAACAGTATTTACAACACATCAACTTATTTAAACTTGTTTAATTGTGTTGGTTGGTCATGGCTTTGAATAACTTTACTGTGTGTTTGAGGGAGCACAACCCTTGTACTGAACCACCAACAAGCTCGTATTACAGCGAACGTTTACAAACGTCCCGATCCTCACAGCTGTCATCACTGCAGTTCTCCTATAGAGGGCAGAAGCTCCTCTTTCATGTAGCTCTGCAAATCGATGGAGGGGTCATCCAAGTCGAGGCTGAGGAACTTTTCCACCACGCTTTCGCACCTGAACACAGCGGCACAGTTCCATACGGTCAGGAGGAGGCAGAGCAAAAATAGCACCGAAGATGCTTTCATAACTAGAGCTGGAAAAGGAGAAGAACATAACCCAGATAACAGAAGAGCACCCACTGTCAGAGAGCATGCTGGGAGTTCTAACCAACTAGCATTATAATGCTAGCAGGTGATCACCTCAGACGCTGCCCCAGAAAACCGTACCCAGCCAGAGTGTACATGACGTCACCTCTACGGAAGGAAGGCTCCCCCCCAACACCCACACCACCCCCCCCACACCAACAGTGCACATGAGTCAGACACGTGGCGTCTTGGTTTGGAGCATTTGGCTTCGGCGTGCTCTGCACAGCCATGCGGCCAGCGCTTCAGAACGATGCAGAGTTCTGAAGATCTGAAGACCACAATGCTACTGTGGGAAACACCAGGAACGCTGAACAACACGAAGCGTCACCATGAGCAGCACCTGCACAGGGACTCCCTAACCCAAACCTGTTAATGTTTTCGTCACTAGACGGCTGGTCGATCCTTTTGATGGTCTTCCCTGATCTGTACAAATCTGATACCTGCATAAGGGGAGAAAAATTAAAAAACATTTTTTTTTAATTAAATGTCAGTTTAAAGGGTTATGTCCTTTGTACTGCAAAGACTGGTACTACATCTACATAGCTCAGATATACCTCCATCGCTCTCTGTACCAGGGCAGGCGGCAGGCCTGCCAGCGTGGCAATGTTAGCGGCGTAGCTGGACTGGCAAAGGCCCTCTGTCAGCTGGTAGAGGAAGACCAAGTCCTCGCCGTCTATAGCCGTCTCTAATGTCTGGGTGCACAGATAAGCACATCAATGCCAATCTCTGGGCACTGCCATCATCAACCTCGAAACTGGACTGTGAGATGTAAACATCGTGCCAGGGTTTTTATTAAAAGCACCCCAGGCTTGGAAAGCAGAAGGGGACTTTAATTAGTGTAGATTTTTTTTTTTTTTTACAAAGCCTTTGCCAAATTTTCAAACGTGCGACTGATTTTGCACTGAATCATGCAGTAATTCGTCACTATGCATTTTTGTGGTGTAGTAATCATCATCATCATCATCATCATCATCCTCCTCAGCATCATGCCCTGTAAAGGCCCAGGTGCTATATGTTTGCACATGTAAGCCGTGTGCTGTTTCTCAGGCTGGCCGTGGACACACACACACACCAGCAGGGAGAGGAGTGGGGACTGTGGAAGGAGGCCCAGCTGCACGACACTGTGGAAGTTTGTAGCCAGAAACACATGAGGGCACTGAGCTGGAACTTTGGTGAGCCAGTGATTCAGACAGGCAGCCAGGAGGGATAAACCATCAACCTGCACACACACACACATGCATGCACATGCACACGCACGCACACACACACACACACACACACACACACCAAATACCAGGCTCAGTGATTTCTCTGTTCTCATTTTCTCAATTAATCTGCTTAGAATGATTTCTCCTGAAGTCTTGGCCCACTGTATTGGTTCCTTTGCCAAACTCATCCACCAGTACAAGGGACCTCCCAGTGCTGTGGTTCAGAGCCTTTGCCATCTAGTTGGGAAACACAAATGATTTACAGTACATCAGAACAGTAACTAGCTTCATTAACGAGTGAAACAAAGTGATTTAAGCAAATGTCAAGTTAATGAGCCTGGAGTCTGTGTGTGTGTGTGTGTTAGAGAGTGGCGTACCTGGTTTAAGTCTATCATGAAGGTGCTCAGGCCCACAGACACAGACTCACGACTCAGCATGCGAGTGAAGATGCCATCTACCAGACCAATCTCCGCCTCTTTTGCAGGCACATCAGAGCCAATCAGAGCCATGAACACAATCAGGCCCACCTGCACCAACCAGTCAAAATCTAGTAAACAACACTTACCAATCATACGCAAGATGAGATAAGCAGCTTCCAAGTGTTCTAAGTGGCTTATTTTCAACAGGTCGCTTATACAGTAACTCTTCTGCTAAAATCCTAACATCGATGTTAATAAATCATATTAGTCAGTTCAAAACACTGACTGGTTCATTTCCATCAACTCCAGAACATACACGTAGACATGTCTAATGTCCTAGCGCCGTGTATGATGAGGTAGGGTACATTCGGAAAGTTTTCAGGCCCTTTCAAGTTTTCCATATTCCGTTCAACTCATCTGTTTCCTAATCTGTCTTCACACAGTGCCCAATAATGATCGTTAACTTTTAGCTTTTGGAGTGTTAAAATAAAACTAAAACTATTCTGCAGACACTTGACTTGGTTTTCACGCCAACGTGTACCAATAAATATGAGGCTTAAACCGATAAACAGATGATAATGATGTCCAGTTGATTCAATAAGCCACCAGTGGAGTCCAGTGAACCTGGTGAAGCATTTTCAAGGACCAGAAACTCGATGCAGCAAAGCTCCATGAATGTAAACAAAAGATCTACATGCAAGAATGTGTGTGTGTGTATGTGTGTGTGTGCTGGTCTTGCCTGCTTCAGGTAAATGCTCTTGTGTGTGTGTGTGTGTGTGTGTGTGTGTATGTGTGTGTGTGTGTGCTGGTCTTGCCTGCTTCAGGTAAATGCTCTCTTGCCAGAAGTGTGTGTGTGTGTGCTGGTCTTGTTTGGCTCTCGTGTGTGTGTGTGTGTATGTGTGTGTGTGCTGGTCTTGCCTGCTTCAGGTAAATGCACCGTGTGTGTGTGTTGACCTTGCAGTCTCAGAACTGACGCACGGATTTGATACAAACGCTGACGTACACATCTCCATCAGCGGGTGTCTGACGGAGGAGATCGGACTCTTACGGAGGCCAGACAGTCAGATGCAGCAGCCAACCCATTAGGCCACAGGGGCCCCTTCATCTTCCACGTACCGGGCCTGGAGCAGAGCCAGCCTGCCGTGCGGCGTCAGTGTTGCGGGACAGTAGCCGTAGTCCTGCGAGGCCTGGGCCAGCGCCATCAGGCAGTCCAGCTCGGCGCACAGGGACAGGACCTTGCACAGGCACCCAGCGCGCTGCAGGACGGTAGCCTGGAGCTGCGTCATCACCGCCGTCTCCATGTCTGAAACACTCAAAGCGCACACGTTTCTGCTAGCATGGAGAGCAGGGCGACATGCAGTCACTCTTTAACTCACAGCTAACGAGATGTCCGTGAGGAAGTAATGATGGCTGGAAACCAGTACGGCTCCCAGTTCACCTCTGATGTCGCAGTGAAGGTCTCCCAGTATGTCATCCAGCTCTTTAGTTCGCGCACTGCGATAGTGAAGTCGGTCTTCAGACACAAACTAAATCACACAAGCCGCAAACACATATACGCGACACAGATTACAGAGGTAGACGCACATCGCGTACTGCAGGTCTCAGAGATTGCCATCATCCATCAACGTTAAAGGGAGATTATTCTTTAATTCATGTTTGTATTTTTGCATTCGGTAGCCGAATAATTTAAGCATGCAATATTTTCTCTGACAGTTACTCACAATGAAATCAAGGCCTTCAATCTCAAAGGTCTCCTTCTCCACCATATTGGGCAGACGAGGTACTGATAGAAGAAAGCCGATCTACAGGAAACAAACAGATAAATCATTCTTGAGCAGAGGTGCACTGGGCTGTCTCCTTTAGTTCAAGGTCATATATCTCTCTGTAGCACTTTCACACCTTAAACCACATAATAAAACCACCTTGGACAGTATGGTTTGAATTTGCAGCATGCAATAAGATGTAGTAAGATGGAGTACAACATCTTTGCCAGATGGAAACTTTTCACAGGTGCGTGAAGCTCCAAAATTGGCAACGATTTATCAGTCTGGTTTTCAACAACCCTCAAACAGTCCAGATAGCCCCCAGCTCCCAACACACCTGTACCAGCAAGCAAGAACACAGTTGTTCTTCAGCTGTGCTGGGAGTCAGGACAGAGCAAAAACATGGACTATCTGGGGGTCCCAGAGGATCAGGCATGGAAAGCACAGCATGCTTGAACGTAATGACACCAGCAGTAGTGATGGCAGACCAAGGGAATGTAGATAACACTGCAGGTACTAAAGCGCTGGTCCAAGTTCTGCAGCTCAGTGTGGGCCACGTCCGTTAGGAAATCTGACAGACCCATCATCCTTCTTTTCTCTGAAAGAATAGTAGGAAAAAACCTCCTTAAAGCAGGCTGACATTGGTTTGGACTGCAGTAGGGTGTTTTATAGTTTAAAGTTTATCTGCTAACTGAAAGAAATCAAATTTGACCACACAAGTTTCACTGTGACACACTCACTCTCGTCAATAGCGGGGTCGACATTTGGCTTAACGGTGAAACGATTCTCAGCTGCACTGCCTTCAAAATCCACCTGCACAAGACAATTACAAACTGTCCTCAACCAATCACTTCAAATTCTCATTAACAATACCAAATATTCGATTAACACCTCCTAAAGAGAAACAGGCAAACGCAAACATGCCTGTCCGTTCCAGCAGGACAGAGTAAAGGACTCTAATGATACAATTATTTCAGCAACAAAAATGAAGATCTATAGAATTAACCCATTTACCACTTTGCTAATGAGTGTTGCGATGTAGTGGAGATCATCCACAAACCCTTCACTGATCTCCCGAAAGAGCTGAATGGTTTGGGGTAGAGAGCGCATGGTGTCTCTAATCCCCACAGCACTATACACCGTCTGTAGAACAACACACAAAGGTTCATCAACAGACGAAATAAAAACACTGGGGGTGTTGAGGTAAAGACAGGTGGCGATAACCTTGTAGAGACTCTGCCAGTCGCTGACTTTGGTATGAGAGAGAGACATCCTTTGCAGCAAAGTCTGTAAATGAAGTCATTTAAAAAAAAAGAAATCTGAGAAAAAAAGGACACTGAACAATCATTAAATATGCACGGAAAATACAGAAACACATTTATTTTTGCAATTAACAGCATTTTAAAAATTTGTAAAAAAAGAAAAAACATAATTTGGTCAAAATATTAATCTGGAAAATGTAAACATTCCAGATTATATACATCAGCACTAAATTGAACTCTGACTCTATGCGTGCGTAAACCAGACAGCTACACAGAAGCCTCAGACTGCCCACTTCCATGTCAGGCTCACAGCTGTATTAAGCGTGGCCCACCACCCAAGTAAAGGTTGTACAGAAACTGTACCGGAACGTTCCGGATGTTGCGCAGGAAGCCCTGCAGCGTGCGCATGACCTCAGAGTTGCGGGGGCACGTAAAGAAACGCACCACCTCCTGCCTCCTGCCCAACGCACCCAGGTCCCTTGTGGGCCTGGAGAACCACTGCCTAGGGGAAGCACAGGCTGCATGTGTGTTGGCATGGAAACCCCCCCCCGGGACCCCTTCATAGCATACACATGCCCTTACTGCTTTATTTTACACCAGTGCTTTAGAGGTCAGAGGTTATAGAATGGAGGGAATAAACATGGATGCTTTACCGTAGAAGGTTGGACCCAAATTTGCACCGGCACCGGTTCAGAATACCTGAAACACAAACACACACACACACGTGAGCGCGCACACACACACAGACACTCTTACTCCCACCTGTCTACATGCAAAATGAAATACAGAATTCAATACAAATGTTCAGAGTCTTAACTCTACCAACCACAGCCATCTATAAAGCAGGCGGTTTTACCCAGACTGCACAAGAAAGGCCTCAGTTATACCGTAGAGACTCAGACCCTCCTTCTCCCCTGACTGAAGCTTGTAGACAGAAGGGTGCAGCTCTGATTTGAAGATCTGGAGAACACTGAGGGGAAAGCAGCAAATCACACACACACACACACACCAGCACAGAGACTCTGTGGTAATGTTATTAAATGCTGTAGTTAGCGCCATAGCACACCTGTATGTGTCTCTATCCATGTACACCACGTCAGATCTATTAAGTTACAGAATATGAAATATTACATACGAAATGAAGCGAACAGCATACCCAACTCGACAATGTTTAAAAATACATTCTGCATGCTTACAAATATTCTTATTATTAAGCTGTGCCCTTCTGGCTTACAACTGAACTATTAAATATAGAAAACACACAGCTGAGACTATTCGGAGCCAACCATCTAAAATACACCAAGAAATGTAAATGTCGTGAGAGAAAATCACAAGGACGGTTGTCCGTGCCGTACAGCGTGTAGGTGAGAAACTGCAGTACGGGGACCCCCACGCTACTGTCCTCCAGCTCCACGCCGACCCTCCTCCTGTCCAGACACTTCAGGAGAGCCCCTACCGTCCGCAGCTGCAGAGACAGCGGACCAGGGTCAGCACCTTCAGCCCAAGCGCACGCGAGATTCATCAAACGCTCCATCAAAGGCTCTGGCGCGCGAGCGTGAAAGAGACAAGAACGAGCCCGTGGGAGGCAACACGTTCCTGTGTCGGGGGGGGTCAGGGAAAGACACCTGCACCGTGAGGATCTCACCATTATCGCGGAGTCAAACGGGATGCAAGAGGACAGATACGAGATTCGATCTCGCTCGGTGACGGACGAAGGGACAAAAGGAAGGTGTGCCGACAGCAGCCTCTGCTTACTGACCTCCACCCCTGCGGTACAGAGAGGCTGAAAACATCTAATAAACACCATCTACCTTCTACACATGAACTACACCGCTACATGAAGACAAACGTGAGGAAGCAAGTAGCAGGCCGTTTTTATAGATATTTTGCATAGATCTACCTGCTCTTACCAAAGTCAGCATTGGGGTACACAACAATTTCTGGCCTGTAGTCTGGATTTGATCCTGGAATTAAGAAAGAAGTGCATTTATGGATGTGTAACTCTCAGTTTCTATGGCCCTCTGAGCACCACATGGAATTTACCAAGTCCTTTGATAAAACGAGCCATGTTTCTCTCTTGCTTCGCACTTGTGATGATGACATGAGGGTTGATCTCCTGTATAACTGGAAAGGACAACAACTCACAATTAAGCTAGTGAAAACTAATGTCTCATGCTACAACAGCATTTAAACATGTTAAGATGTAACGCAGGACACATTTACTGTACTGAACGTGACAACCTAAGATATTATCCTCATTTTTAAACGCTGTTGTTGTTGTTGAGTAAGACATTAAGTTTGGTTGAATACCTCTGTCCAATAGATGGAGGTCTGTATTGTCCTTTGTGTCAGGCATGAAGTGTAAGGTGTAATCTCTACTGTCGTAAAAACTGACACCGAGCTGGTCATGCAGCACAAACACACTGAGGAAGACCTGAAAAGAACAGAAACACCGCTACTCAATGGAGATTCTAGATCATCTGAACTGGGGAGCCCAGACTGGAACCAGTAGGTCTGTTAGAGTGGGGGGGGGGGGGTCATGGCATGATAAGTCACTAGTCACATAATAGTATTGCAAATCCTTCCACCGTCAACCAAAATGACAAAAACTTAAATCACAGTGTCATTTTTTGGTAATTTAGTCTACCTCAGAGCGCTCCTCGTCTTCATCATCCCCATTAAGACTAACGTCTCTTACACTACTACAGTTCCCAGCCATGTTATCACAGTGGCGCCGCTAGCTTAGTTAGCTGACTGGCTAACTAGCCGGTTATATGAAGCAATATTCGAAAAGTTCTAGAAATAGCTATAAGAGCTAACGTTGGCTAATTAGCCACTGACTAATAATTAACCTGTTACGTTGAGTCAACAAATGGCTTAACTAGCAATAAGAAACTAACAAAAACCGAACAAACACAGTGTGATAGTTTAGAACATATATATATATATATATATATAGTTTCGATTCAATGGCAATAGACTTTTAAAAATAAAAAAGTAAAAAAGATAAATATCACAGTTGCTAGCTAACTTGCGAACGTGCCTGGCTTGACTTTAGCCGTACGGAGCTGGTTAGCGATCCCGGCAGGGTGCTGGGGTGCGATAGGCGCCCCCTGCTGGCCACAAGTTGTTGGCTGAAAAAAAAACCCACGACTGAACGCATTCTCTGTCTGCCATACTGCTTTAGAGCTGATAATCAGGCCTACGGCTTGAACCATCAACCATATTTAGCTAACGTTGAAGTGGACAGCTTTAGAAATTGTATTGTAGCCAGCCACCAGAGGGCAGCAGAGAGATTGTGGATTCACTTTTCAACCGCAGTCACACAGTCCTCTATATAAATAGTACACTGTATATGGTATATGATCTGTGGCTTGAACATTGAAAACCTGTTGCATAAGACATGAGTACACATTAAAAGCCATCTTTATTTTCTCTTTATAAGACTTCCAACATCTATCAACATCCCACAGTGACCAGAGTACAGTTCTTTATATCCAGGATTTACATCTTCCTGTTGAAGAACATGATCCAAGTTGCTTTGAAAGTCAATTAACTTTAGGCATTATATCATGGTACAAGCTCTGAGAATTCTATAAAACTCCCTTTGCCAGTTGGAACCATCAGCTGCCGCATTAGAATGACAAGCATACATGGTTCATACTTTGCCATAACTTACCCGAAATAGTAATTGACAGTGGGGTTGGTCCAGGTTTCATGTGTCTCCCTTTAACAAATCAATCCCATGTATTGCGTGAGGTGATTGGCCAACAGACATGCAGAACCAGAGTTTATGTTGAATGACCCAAGGATGTGTCTTCCAAGCCAATCACAGCAGGTCCTAGCACCACCCTATAAGCACTCTTCTCCAGAAAACGGTGCTGATATTCACATAATTAAGCAAGTGAGCTCAACATTTCCACACTGGAATTCACTGAGCTCCTGAGAGCGACCCATTCACAAATGTTTTTACAAACAGTCTGCATGTCTAGCTGCTTAATTTTATACACCTGTGGCCATGGAAGTGATTGGAACACCTGATTCAGATCATTTGGATGGGTGAGCGAATACTTTTGGCAATATAGTGTAGATTACACTACTAATTAAGTGCCAATACACACAGATAGCATGCAGCTAACCAAAACAGTCCTACAAGGACAACTGCTTCAGTGGACAATCTTCCAAAGACGAGACAAAACTGAATTTCTTTTGGTTTATTCAACTTCACTTTTAACAAAGTTTAACGGTTTGACTTGGCCACTCTCTCCAGTTCATCTTTCTTCTTAATGGCATAAGAGTTAGATGAGCCCTAAAAGAAAATGAGAAAGTGATTAATGGATCGTCTAAAACCGATTAAGCCTCTGCACATTCCCCATAAGACCGCCAATTTACTAGCCTTCGTTTAAACCAAGCCTCGAATACATAATTGCATTTGGTTTATCCTTTTACTGCTGATTAAAACAGCAAACAACATTGGGAATGTGTGGCCGTTTCAAGGTCACCCGGAGGTCAAGGGGTCAGGAACTGCTGCAAACGCTCCGTTGTCAGCCCTGTAAAGGACACACTGGCAGGTCGGAGCAGACGTCCCGCTGAGCATGATGGGGCCTCACCTTGGCAGCGTTGATCAGCTCATCCGCCAGGCACTCGGCAATGGTCTTGATGTTCCTGAAGGCAGCTTCTCTAGCACCAGTGCAGAGCAGCCAGATAGCCTGACGGGGGAGGAGACAAGATGGCGCACGGTTAACTATATAACTCGTGGGAGGCCTCAAATACACTTCATCCACACTGTGGAGTTGTGAAGCACATTGTTAGCAACTCTGCAGCACACGCTAAAGTGCTTGTGGGGGAGGTGCAGGAAAACATCACAACCCCCGTATATAGACTAGATAATCAGAAAGGACCAAAACTAAATGTCGACCGAATTGGGGGGAAAAAAAGAAACACACTATTGTAAACTGCATTTAACTAGCATCAACTCAAACAGTAACACAGTGCTTCATATTGAATGTTGTGTGCAAATCTCTCCCATGTGTTGGTATAAGAAAGGGGAGGCGCGAGACCTGGTTGACCCTGCGCAGAGGAGACACGTCCACAGCCTGTCTACGCACTGTCCCCGCACGCCCGATGCGCGTGGAATCCTCTCTGGGGCCACTGTTGATTATGGCGTTTACCAGAATCTGCAGGGGATTCTGAGAGGGGGGAGAGACATGCATGTTTACCATCACCACTACCAAAGGCAGCCAGTAGCTACACTATTGATTTCTATATTGACAAGAGGATATTTTGGCACAGGAATACAAGTAAATGAGTAAACGTGTGTGACATGGACCCATTTCATCTACTGAAAATTCATGCTGCTACTCCTTTCAGTCCAGATAACTGGATTTGGTCTTATGAGAAGCGGTTAGCAGCTGTAGTACATTCCTCAGAGGATCCTCCTCTTCATGTGCTACAATAAACAGCTGGAATCCAGGAAATAACCCAATAACACTTCAAAAGCGACGAAGAACTTATCACCGCGTTCGACAGTAGAACAGCAAACTGAACCCAGCAGGAAAAAAACATTAAAAGGACAAGAACAAGGACAATTCAATCTACAGGACCAGGGGATTCCCTATAATAACCAGGGCTCATCAATCATCAACACACGAACAGCAGGAGTAACCCGTGTTTGGGCCGGCGCGCTGACCTCTCCGGTGAGCAGGTGGATGATCTCGAAGGCGTGCTTCACGATGCGCACCGTCAGGAGCTTCTTGCCGTTGTTGCGGCCGTGCATCATCATGGAGTTGGTGACGCGCTCCACGATGGGGCACTGGGCCTTCCGGAAGCGCTTGGCAGCGTAGCGGCCGCTGGAGTGGGGCAGGTACTTTGCATACTTCTCCTTCACTGCGATGTAGTCCTGAAACAAGAGGCAGACGTCCGTCAAGGAGGGGGCGACATTTTGGTAAAGCAGTGAAATTATTTACATTCATACCAGGGGATGGAAGATTTCCTGATTTTATGAAAGGAGGTTACTCAAGGATATATTAGAAATTCACAGGCAAAGCTTGTTCACAAATTTTAAAACATACTTATTTGTAACTTAAAATGTGGGAGATGCGCTTCATGCAGCCTTGCGTGGGTCAGAATTATCTAAACCTACTTATGCATGTATTCATTTCAATAGTGAAACCCTCCCTACATACACAAACCAATTCTTATTTAGATGCATTTCTCCGTGGAGCGTCAACAGTTCATCGGGATGCGGACAGAGCAAACACACATGTACGTTCATCCCTACCTGCAGGGAGATGTCGTTGATTTGTACATCATCAGTACTCCACTTCCCGAATAACTTGATCTCTGGGGTTTCAGCAACTGCCGGCGCGGTATCCCAGTCTTCAGCCATCTTTCAGAGATGAGGGGATAGTAGTGATCACCCCAGAGTCTCTCCACACACGTACATCATCCAACGTAATTAGGAAAGGTAACCTTAAGTAATTCGCAAGCTTAGTTCGCCGATTTTGTCATATGTAGTTACGTCATTCATAAAGGCGCTATACAACGTTAGCTAGCGACCAATGTACATAACCAAATACGCATGAGGCGTCTGATAAAGTTGTCCAGCTAGCCGCTCAGGGCAGAGCCGTTAGCCGCTATCGCTTAGCAACATCCACATGCTAGCTGGCTAACACGCTAGCTAGACGAAAACCAAAGTAGCTAGCTACAATGACAATGCGAAATGTACCGACAAATCTATAGGTCAACGGCTGGACGGGAATACAATACTATTGTATTGCATTTTGAGATATTAAAAACATCACACACACAAAAAAACAGCAATTTCTTACCTTGTCGACGAACGCTTCCAAGACGCACTTCGGTGAAAAGGAAAAGGAAGGAACCCCGAAGCGTGGTCGCGAGCTGACGTCTTCTTCGTCTTCTTTTAGGGTTTTATGGTGGATTGAGCGCCCCAAATTACAATTCTGCCACCTACAGTACGAAGTGAAATGTAACAGTGAAATGACTCTTTTAACCCTTTGAATGATAAGGCTTGGGAGACATTTTGACAGTTTTTCCAAAATGTGCATATAATGTAAAAGGCAAGTTGTGAGTTATTTTCATGAATTACAAATCTGTAATAGAGAGCCAAATAATATCAAATAAACAATGTCAGTATGGGGCTAAGAAAGCTAGTGAGGTTAGTACAGGAAAAAAAGATGAGAAAGGGCCATGCATTTTTAAATCGTATTTTCATTTCAAAAATAGAAATAAAAAACTTAAATGTACGATTATTTAATACTCATTTAAAATGCTGGACCATGCTGGATCAGGTGAGCTACTGAAGCACATTTTCATGTGGTCTTCTGACCACTGTTAATATAAAGGAGTATGATTTGTTATTGTTTGTGGGTTTGTGAAGAGATAAGAAATTCATTCATTCATTCATTCATTCATACCTTGGCTAGATAAACCAAACAGTGTAACTAAGGTAGCACACCTTATTTTAGCTCATTTCTGTTTCTGGTACTATATTAATTTCCTTTGTGTGTGTATGTGCATGTGAGTATGTGTTTAAATGCACATTACTACATTGTTTGATGTTACAGTATCTAGGCCTACACTTTTCTTTCAACCAAAATATTTTTTCATTCAGACCCCAGCGTTACAAAACTACCGGTCCATCTTTTTTTAATGTAGACATAAAATCTCCCTGCATCATCTTCTCATTATGAATCACGGCCCTTCAGCAAAACAGCTTGGGCAGTCCATAGTGACTCAGCCAGGCAGACACTGAGTGATGTGACGATGTTCTGGGATGTAATCCATGTGTGCATCTTAACCTATAATCCGGAAAACAACCACACTACGCGTGGGCCACGTTCTAAACTGTCTAGCATTTAAGTGTGTAACTGTGCTCGTTTTTCTGTTTACAGTGCATACCTTCTACATTTGTGGTTGTTGCAAATTGATAGTTCAAATCCAGGAATTTTGCCATGTATATTATAGCACTTAGCATGCTCTACAGTGAACAAGACCTTTACATGCATCACTGTTCTGCACCTCTGTGGGCAATTATTGTTTGGTCTGTATTGTTCTGAAACAGTCCAGTGGGACTCATGAACAACGGAAGAGAAGTAAAAATCAGATAAAAACTTAATTTAATGATAAACCTTGAAAGGTAAAAGTTTTACATGCAGATCCTCAAGCTTCCTTGAGTTTTTAAATAATTCCAGGACTGACCACATGAAAAGGAGTACAGAAATGCAGATTCATTATGGTACGGGTGCATATGTGCCGGTTCCAAAACCATCAAAAGCACCTTTATAGTTTCTTTTTCTTTCTTCACTGCTGTTATTCAGTATAAAGTGGGGCTGAACTGGGGTGTCAACAAGTATACATAGAACAAAACTTCAGAATTCTTGCCAAATCATATTGTTCTTACCATTTTTCTCCTTTTTTCCTTTCCTATGCAATCTCCTTTGATAAATCATACAATTCAACTACAATTCTACAAGTCCACATTTCTATTGCCCCTTTACACAGTTCCAAGTTTGGCGTGTTTTCTGTTTGAAGTGCTGACAGCGATTACTCAAAGCAGCATGTGGTAGCCTCACAGTCATGAGTGCCCATTCCGTCTGGAATGGTTATTAATAGTCATAACAACGTGTTCATGATCAGTCTGGTGTTGCTCTAACCTACGTCTGTCTGAAATCATCCAAAGATTGTCCACAGAAAATGTTTGTATTTTTTTTCAGTCTTTTATTTAACATTTCAATTTATGTCATTAGAAAACATAGTATCATGCATTTTCTATTTGTTCTTGATTCAGAGCCAGCTGTATTTACCATTTACAGTAAAACCTGAAAAAAAAGGATTTCAAAGCCCACTCAGTGCTTGAAAAGCAGCTTTTCAAAAAGCCACCTTCCTGCTGGGGTTTGCACTTTTCTGGCATTCCCCTTGGAAGGAAGTGGCCAGGGTACTTTTACATGAATCATAACTTGTTCCTGAAACCCCTCAGGACAGTATAAAGCCCTCACCTTGGCCATTCCGAGCACGGAGCCGTCCAATCAGCATGGAAATCACTGCCGTAGTCGTGCTGCTTGTGGTGGTGGTACATTGTCTTTCAAAGCCTCTTCCTGCTGAGGAGACAGACAAGCGGCTATTAGCAGAGGTAAGAGGAGGATTTTAACTTCAACTATTTCAACTTTGTTCTTTCAGATATTCTTGTCAAGTTGTAAGTGCTAAAAGAGTCTTATTTTTGTTTTAAATGCATAGAATATGTGTAGCAATTATGTCAAATGTTAAAAGACAGCACAAGCAGATAGTCCACTACTGGATCACATCATCTTTTCACAAAAAAGGACCGAGTCAACACAGATTTTCCTGTTTGTTTCCGTCTTGTTTAGCAATATCTCAGGAGGTACTATGGCATGCAAGCTGGTCTCCGAGGAAAAAGCAAGCCATCAGACGTGATGCGTGAGAAGATCCGTGAGATGCAGTCGTTCTTCAGGATGGAGGTGACCGGTCAGCTGGACGACGACACCTTGGAGCTCATGACGAAGGCCAGATGTGGCGTACCTGATGTGGCAGAATACAACCACTTCCCCAGGGACCTCAAGTGGCAAAACACCATCATCACGTTCAGGTTTCTCAATTCTTTTTATCGCACAATTCTTGCTACATCTGTGTTGTTTTTCATATGTCATTTTAAAGTTTTTTTTAAAAAATCCAATTGTGGTCAATCTGAATTCAGGATTATGAACTACACCCCAGATCTGGATAAGGAAGATGTGGACCGAGCTGTGCGCGAAGCCTTGAACGTCTGGAGTGACGTTACCCCTCTGAAATTTAAGAAGTTACGTGAAGGAAACGCGGACATCATGATCAGCTTTGGAAAGAAAGGTACAGTACCTCTCGCATCTGAAAGTTCTATTATATCTCATTTTAAATGCTCTCTGATCTAAACTGGACTAGTTTTCACCTACATCTGGTATTTTGCTGTGGTCCAAATGGCAGAACATGGAGACTTTAATCCCTTTGATGGTCCAGAGGGGCTCCTTGCTCATGCCTATCCTCCAGGAGTTGGCATAGGTGGCGACACACACTTCGATGAGGACGAAACATGGACAAAAGACTCACATGGTACCACGACATCCTGCGCCAGTTGCCTGTGGATGCAAGGGAGAAAAGAGTGATTTTGTGAGAGCGATAGCAGATGTTAGTTCTGAAAAAAAGAGATGTTTCTTGATGGGTTTTCCTGATTGCTTCCTGCGCAGCGTTCAACCTGTTCTTAGTTGCGGCACACGAATTTGGCCACGCCCTAGGGATGGCACATTCCTCCGATCCTGGGGCGCTGATGTTCCCAGTGTACTCGTACAGCCGTGGTTTCCCTCTGTCCGAAGATGACGTCAAAGGCATACAAGCTCTCTATGGTAAACGGATGGTTCTGACAAATATGAAACATGCCATGGGGGTTTGATGTTTTTGTTGCTGGAGTCAACAGTGTTCCAGCCGCTCTCCCATTTGTCTGTGTGTTTCTGTGTGTGTTCGCAGGTCTTAACCCCAACCACAGGAAAGTCAAACCCAAGCCTGAAGCACCGAACAAATGCGACCCCTCGCTGACCCTTGACGCCGTTACGGAACTCCGCGGAGAAACCATCATTTTCAAAGACAGGTTTGGAATCATGTGAACCATTCTGGATCTTAACGAGGTGTTTTCGCCACTGTTTCTATTTTTTGCTAGTTTTGCTAGTCCTCCATCTGATCATGGGTCCTGTGCATGTCCTGTGTGGCAGTTTTTACTGGCGCTTGCATCCACAGCTTGTCGAGCCCGAGCAAACCCTCATACAATCCACGTGGCCGGAAATCCCAAACAAAGTAGACGCAGCTTACGAGAACCCGGAGAAAGACGTGGTCATCGTATTCCGTGGTTTGTGTATATTTTGAGATAGCACGCAAAAAAAAAAAAAAAGATAGTAAAGATGATAATGATGGCTGACATTGACATTATTCTTTTTCTTATGCTGATTCTTACCGTTGAATATGTTCAAAAAGGAATCAAAATGTGGGCTCTGAATGGCTACACCCTGGTGGAAGGCTACCCAAAATACATCCACAAGTTGGGCCTCCCAAAATCCGTCCGCAAAATAGATGCTGCGGTTTACATCAGGGACACAGGCAAGACTCTGCTCTTCACAGAGGAAGACTACTGGAGGTACGCTCACTACTTCAACTGTGAGAATGACAAAATCAGTATCCTACATTGAGGTGTTTAAGATAAAGACCGCTGTACTGCTACACAACTGATATCAGAACGTGAAGACAATGCTGAATGATTAATTCGTGATAGACAGTGGAGCTCACTGAATTGTATGGCATCCATAGTTACGATGAACAGAGAGGAGCAATGGATAGTGGGTATCCAAGATCCATAGAGGATGACTTCCCAGGGATAGGGGATGAAGTAGACGCTGCCGCCTACCACTATGGTAAGCCCCAACGAAGGTTATTGAGATCATCCAGCTCATATTATAGTTAAAGGTTATGTCTGCTGCAACCTTATAGACACTATCAATTGCCTAATAAATATAAATTAACCATATAGAAACCACATGTGTCACATGAAATTTCTAATTCTCTCCCCCATTTTGTTTCAAACAGGATACTTGTACTTATACCACGATGACGTACAGTTTGAGTATAGCTACACTGCACGGAAGGTCATTCGCATTATGAGAGCTAATTCCCTGCTGAACTGCTAAGCTCTGGCTACATGGAGGAGTTGAAACAGCAAGTACTTAACGTGTGAAAGTCTCTAACAACGGGAGTGTGACGGATTTATTTATTTTTTTTTTTTTTGATGACAGAGCTGTTTGATGACTGAGATGGTCATAAAAACAACATAAAGTATGTGTACACATTTATTTATGTTTTAGGCATGTGGAAATATGTTTGTGGGTTTGGACAGAGTCTTCCAGATGCTAAAGTGTTGCTCTAATCATGCTCAGTGATGCCTGCTCCTGGTGATGCAGGTTGATATGGGTTTTCCTCACATCACTGATATTTAAAAATGTTTTGTGTTGACTCAGACATGTAAAGATATTGTCATGAATAAGTGAATTTTATGCATTATTTAACAGAATGCATCATGGAGCAATTAAATAAATTCTTTTAAAACATATTTTGATGTCTGTAAAATGATTTACATCGTTTCTCAAGTCACTGGATACTACAATAACAGTGTATCATTTTCCTCTTTGTGGGAGGTGATATTTGCATAGATCAGCATTTTATTTAAAAAAACGCCGGAAATAAAAAAAAAAGTGAAAACAATGAAATCCTATAATAACACATTGAAAACTTCACTGTGTTTGAAAAACAGGAAATCAAACAGGAAATCCAGGAGCTCTGGACTACAGGCCATGATAAACTGCTAGGCCTATACAAACACAGGGTTAAGCAGCAGGACTGATCCTTTGACTAGGTGGTCTTTGATTGATTAGGTGATTTCTGATTTGTAAGGATGGCACTGATCAGTGCCTTTATGGTTTTGTATTATGGTCATAAAAATGATAAAAAATGTGTTTCTAATTTTTTTTTAAATAGTCTCTGTCCTTCCAGACAGGCCTTTTATTAAGGACTACTAAACAATCAGGACTTTTATTAAGGACTACTAAACAATCAGGACTTTTATTAAGGACTACTAAACAATCAGGACTTTTATTAAGGACTACTGAACAATCAGGCCTTTTTCATAGGCCTCTGGCTCATTTGGAGGTGAAAGTTTGTTGCTGTTACATTTGGCACCATGGCCCTGACATGACAAGGCCCTTAAACTTAAACTTTCAGCTCCATCTGAATGGTTTCCACTAAAAATCAAACACACAAGCCACAATGTTTGGATATGTGTCACCACAGCAAAGTAATGGTACAACTGGACATTTAGGGACTGCCCAGCATATTAGGCTACATTATCAAAAGCCTGAGGAAATTTGTTCCTTAACGCAGACACAAATACATGTATTAATGTGTAAATATACACATAAATGTGTAAATATAAATGTTATATATTTACACATTTATGTGTGAGTATATATAGGGCCTATTTTATATTATACTGCATTATATATATATATATATATATATATATATATATGTTTGTGTGTGTATTTTAAGACTCACTTCTTTTGCGAATTGCTCGTTTCACGATGACGCTGTTATGTGACGCGCATCTTTCGAATAGTCTATCCCATAATTCCCCACACCCGGAAATATCACAGAAGTTGGACGACAAGGAGCTTTTGTTAGCGAGCCAGACAGCAGCGTACAGACTCCTGAACAGAAAACTGCTACAAACACAGTTGTTTACTATCCGACTCTCTACTCGTTAGGTAAACGCTGCTTGTCTGGCCAGGTTGAATTGTTACTTAATGTTACTTGGATGAATTGTCACCCGACGAATTCAGAACTAGCCTACAGAGATAGCCTGTTAGCTAGCGGTAGGTTAGCCCAAACACAGAGTAGTGTGGAGTACTTTGGGGTAATGTAGAGTAGGGTGGAGTATTGTAGAGTAGGGGTGGAGTACTGTGGAGTATTGTAGAGTAGGGTGGAGTATTGTAGAGTAGGGTGGAGTATAATGGAGTAGTGTGGAGTACTGTATAGTAGTGTGGAGTAATGTGGAGTACTGTATAGTAGTGTGGAGTAATGTGGAGTACTGTATAGTAGTGTGGAGTACTGTATAGTAATGTGGAGTACTGTATAGTAGTGTGGAGTACTGTGTGGGGTTAGACGTGGCTAGTCAGACAACTGCACAGACCGTTACGAGTCCACATCGGTCTTGAATAAACGTTGATCTGTACAAGTTAATGTAATGAGAGCCAGATATGTAGTCTGTTATTTCACGAGTTTCCCGAAGTCATTGAAATGCCTAGAAACAGCATTCCTCATTTCATTGGGAAGCTATAAATCTGTATGACTGATGAACCCATTCAGGAAATTGTATTTGGTTTAGGTAGCTAATGTGCTGCTTTTCACTGAGACTCACTAGTGAAAGAAAAGTAATGTATTTAGAGTATTAAATCGCAAACTCACAAATTGTCATTCTTTCCAGATGCCTAATGTCAATTCAGATCAATTATCTTCTCCACCTCTGAGTGGAAAGGTAGAAGACGTACAGAACCTTAGCTGTGGTCTGGCTGCCACAGAAGGGCAGGTGATAAATTCATCTACACTGACCTACAGTGAGTCTAATTTTGAAGATGCCCCTGCTCAGATTGTGCTTTTAATTCACCCCGGACTTCCCAAACAGCATGAGTTGGAGAGTGACAAGGTGGTGCAGGTGAATGACGGACCAGTAAAATTCTCTCCCACGAACCCTGTCGAGCAAGACTCGAGAGACGACGCCCACATACGTCGCGAGAGAAGAAAAGAAGAGGTCATCAAAGAGATCGGCGTCAGCAGCACTGCTTTCATTGGTCCATCATGTCGTCCTCCGTCTGCAATAGAGGAGGAGCTTAGCGAGTTCTATAAAGAGCTTGAGGAGATTGACCACCAGGATGTTGTTGATGGAACAACGACAACTGATGAAGGTCTCTCTCAGCCCTGCAGACCAACGGACAACCCAGCTCCCAGAAAAGTGAGTAGAGGAACTGATCTCAAAAAAGCCTACCGCCCTTACCCAGCTCCTCGTACTCACGACTGGCCTCGAAAGGACTACGGGAGCACTAGGATATGGAGGCCTCAATCACATGGTGATGTGTCATGGGACGGTTCGTACTCGTACAGCTACCATGGTCCGTGGCCACACGCCCCACCCAGACTTCCACAGGACCTGCAGAGATTTCAGTTTCAGGAACCACAGCGGTTCTTCCCTCCTCCACCACCTGGGAACCCTATGCACCATCCATTCTTTGAACCTGACTATAGCCCTTCTGAGAGTAGCAGGTGGGGATGCTGGGAAGAGACCCCTTTTCCGCTTGGGCGTGATATGGGCTTTACTTCCTCTTACCGGACTGGGTCGTTTGAATGGTATGAAAGACACTCCTCTGACTGGCAGCCGTACAACGAACAAGACAGTCATGAAGAGGATCAGTATAAATATAACGGTGAATCCTTTGTGTTGATTTTGATGAGAGGACTTCCAGGCTCCGGGAAATCGACTCTGGCAAAGTAAGTTGTGAAAATGAGTGTAGAGGATGTTGCGATTTCAGTGTTTGAATGTGACTGTAAAATGATGATTCTTAATTTTTTGCTCATAATTACAACACATTTATAATATACTTTAAGATACTGATACTGATATGGCGCTCACGTGCCTTGCCTGTGTATAACCAGAAATATATAAATGAAATGATATCAGTGTGCTGATG
Source organism: Brachyhypopomus occidentalis (assembly GCA_020368025.1). Classification (NCBI taxonomy): domain Eukaryota; kingdom Metazoa; phylum Chordata; class Actinopteri; order Gymnotiformes; family Hypopomidae; genus Brachyhypopomus; species Brachyhypopomus occidentalis. The sequence goes on from JAGXOD010000006.1 coordinate 3,970,489, forward strand.
TGCGATGTGCTCTTGAATTTACATTTTTGGATCAAATCATTCTGTCCTCTTTTCTGTTTAAATTGAAAGTCGTTATGTCCTGTTTTTTTCTTCTGAAGTCCACTAATGCCACTAGTTGTGTTTGTCAGGGAAATTGTATCTACTGGTTCCACTGGGCTGATACTGAGCACAGACGACTACTTCCTTCTAGAGAGCGGCTACGTCTTTGAACCCGCTGCTCTTGGGGACGCGCACGAATGGAACCAGAGAAGAGGTTGGATGATAAATGTATTTCTTATCTATTTGCCTCATTCGTGTCTATGGTCATTCATTTAATCAGTACATTTACACACCACGGCTTCTGAATGTCTTTGATCTTTTTGGCTAAGATACGTGTAGTTTTTAAAAGCTGTACACAAAGTTTCCAGAGGAACAGAACATTCTGTTTGTTTCTAGCTAGAGAGGCCATGTTGGAAGGTCGCTCGCCTGTTGTTATTGACAACACAAATGTGCAGGCTTGGGAAATGAAGCCATATGTCACAATGGTAAGTTATCTGCATGCTGACCCACATGACTGTGGTCACAATTTCTGAATGATAGCAACTGTTCAGTTGTCTGTCTTTTTTTTAAGTAGTGTAACCTTTGACCTGTGTGTCAGTGTTGGGACCCTCACCTTCTGTTGTCGTTGTGATTTGCAGGCGTTGGAGATTGGGTATAGAGTCGAGTTTGTTGAGCCGGACACGAGTTGGAAATGTGATTCAGCTCAGCTGGAAAAGTACGTCTGGTTTATGGTTCCAGAAATTGATTGATCTTTATTTGGGGACTTCATGGTTTATGTGGGGACTTCATTTAGGTCAAACTCTTTCATACATTCTACAGTTTTATTGATGTTTGTGCTCACACTGTCTGTACTGACAACCTACATTTGGCAGGAGTGCTTCAGTGTACAGTCCATAAATATTTGTACAGTGATACTTTTCTTGTATTGGCTCTGTACTCTAGCACAGCAGATCTGAAATAAAATAGTGACTAAGAGGATAAAGTTCAAATGTCGGCTTTAATTTACATCCGTATTGCATGAACCATAATAACTGTACAGGCTGCTCTGCTGTTTCTAGTTCAGGAGTTTGTGTGTGCTTAGTTAATGTGTAAGAGCACGAATAAAAGCCTAAAGTGTGATGTTCTGCACCTGAGCATCGCTGTCATGGTGGAGTTTCGAATGCAGTGTGCTGAAGTAGACAAGAGCTTCTGCCAAAGGCTATAAATGTATCTAGCACTGTGCCAAAGCACCCAAAACTGCCAATGTCCAGTTACTTATGGACTGTGATGTTTGTGTGTGTGTATGTGTGTGTGTGTGTGTGTGTGTGTGTGTGTGTGTGTGTGTATGCTTTCTGTTCACGTGTATCAGATTTCACTTTGAGCAAATGTGGCTCCTGGCGATCAGTTCCAAGTTCATTTTTTTAGTGTAATCACTACTGACATTCTGTACGTGTTAAGTTGACATTTTTTGAAATGCAATTTCTTACATTTGTTTGAACAGAAGGAACAGGCACGGGGTTCCAAGGGATACTATCGAAAAGATGCTGGACCGATTCGAGGTCCCCATGACTGTGGACATTGTGATGAATTCCTGTGAGCCGCCTCGTAAAAGCAAAGAGTACCTTTCTAAGACAAACACACAGAAAAGATTTTGACGACCTGTAACACTTTCATTACTTGAAGATTTCAATTATTTTTTTATTTGCTGACTTGTAAATATTTTAAATAATGTTTTGTAAATGTTTATACAGTTTTATTAAGTGTAGTGAATGACTTTTTGAAGCTTGATTAAATTTGCTTAAAATACTCCAGAAATTCAGAATTGAGTAGAAGACCTCTGTAGGTGGAATCCTTGTGTTTTGTTTAGCATTGCGGATAAACTAATGCCGTAAACAATACCCTGTCAACAGCAATGACAGTCATTGCTCACCTCAATCTGTAAAGCAGTAGAAAGTCTGCAGGGAAGGTCTGGTTTTCAAAAATTACAACGAAAAAATTTTATTTTATTTTTCAACTAACTAGAATTTCAGGAGCAGGTTGTTACTTTTAAAAGATTTTCTGTACACATGCTGTTCCCATGTTAAACCATTTCCAAACATGTCAATCTGGGGAATCCTGGATGTTTTAACGTTGCCATTTAGAAGGTATTGTAATCTATTTATATTGATTTATATTTTTGAATCCTGCATATTTGCCCAATCATCTCAGTAATAACATTGTTTATCGTTAAATAAAATTGCTAAAAGCAGATATATTGCGTGTGTGACTACTTTATCGCCCAAATGCAACAATTTTCCAATGTATGTTCCATTAATGTGCTTAATAATAAAAAAAATTATTTGTTATTGTAGCTGATCTTAAACACTGATATCTTGTCTGAAGGGTGTGGGGCTCTATTCCGTACGTGGTCTGTAGAGGTCGCTGTTGAACTACTTTCTGAAAACCGTCGCGCTCTCGTCCTTAGTGCGAGCGCGCCGCTCTCCAGCGCGGCTGGATTGGTGCAGCTTAGGGACAAATTGGCGCCATTTTGAAGCCGAAAGGAGGATCACAGTAGCGGGAGAAACGATTGGCCGCGGCTCATCAACTACGGTACATTTCATTAAAACAGAGGGGACGCGCGTCGATAACAAGGTATTCGCTTTGCTTCCATTAGGTGTAACGCTGTGCGGCGATTTTCTTCACAACGGGCTTTTTAAAGGCTCGGCTGAGGGTAAATGTTGTGAGCTAGCTGGATGCTAACGCCATAGCGTTAGCGCGCTAGCGTCGCGTCGGTAGCGGTAACGATGCCCGTTCTTCGCTGGTCCTAGCAGGCTAGCACGGCGCCTCATTAAAAACCCTCACGGCGCCTCATTAAAAACCCTCGCAACTGGGCAGCGGTTGCCGGTAACTTCCCTCTCCGGGTAGAAGTGTGCACTTGGCACCAACTTAAGCGCACCTTGCTGGGCTGGCCGGCTGGATGAGCCAGATTTAGCCGGTGGGCTAGCCCTAGTTGTGTGTGCTGAGGACAGATTTGCGTTGATAAACGTTCGCTAGCTGTAGCTGGCTAGCCTAGCGCGGCTGTCATGAAGTCCTTCGCATGTCTTGTTATTGTTAAGCGTGTGTGTACTGACTTGCACAAAAACGCGCGGTTCGTTTCTCGTTTTTTGTCTTCAGTGGCGGTTTGTTAGCTAGCCGGCCAAGTCACAGTCGGTTGGGGTTGTATTTTACCCCCACACACAAAGCCTCTGTGAACAGCAGGACTGGGTAACTCGGTCACTACTCCAGAACGTCCAGGCTCTTACTGCCCTGTTAATGTCACTTGGTGGGGGGTCTTATTGACCCACACGATGCAAACGTGTCAAGTAAGATGGAAACGTGGTTTTGTTGTAAAGCCAGAATGGGCTGAGAAGAGCTGCAGTTCTCTGCACTGTATTAACACTGTTACTCCGCACACACGTGACTCTGTCCTCTCATTAAAGCCCCGAGAATGTGTTTACAAACCGTTGTGTTGATCATTCAGCACCGTGTAATTGCGTGTTTGTACGTCTGACTTGGGCGGCGGTTTTATCTTGCCCAAAAAGCTCTGCGCTGACTTCATCTTAATAAACGCCAGTCCAGCGTTTTTCTGCCGAGATTTCGTTTTCTGCTGTTTATGTAATTGCATGTTAGAAATTAGAAAATATGTCTGATCCTATATAAATGACACCTTGCAAATGTTTAAAATGTCAATTCGGCCGTCATTAAATGGCAGTATAATACTGCATTAAAGAGTTCACATTGTAGATATTCATCTTTTTATATTTTTGGGCTTCAGTCTGTGAATCTGCGAATCCCTGAGGTCAGTGTAGTGAAAATGGGTGGGTTTACATTTTAAAACAGATGAAATATTACTTTAGAGAAGCTAAAATGTAATCTTGTATTTTAATCACATGCATTGCAAAGTAGAACAGCTAAACATCATCAGAGTTTTAAGTTGGGTTGGTTAACCACTTCACTTGGGTCTTAAAACTCATCACTGTGTACACATCAAAGGATTTGTTGGTCCCAATGGATTTTGCAGTAAATACTGTGGCTAGTGAATCGAATCATTATTTGTGGTGTGTGTGTGAGCATATACATACATACACACACACACACACACACATACTGGAATGAATATGCAGCACCTGCAGTGCATCCAGTAGCATGTTTACCACTGACTCACACTGGGAGATGGTGGATTGATGTGGTTAATGCTGAGCTGGGAAGCAGTGCTGCTAAATTATTTGCCCTGTTAGCCCTTCCGTAGTGATAAAGGAAGCACTTCCACCTGGAACAAATGACCATGGTGGTTTGAACACTGAGCTATAGCTTTTTTATGGCCACACAATAATGAAATAACAGATAGATGAATTGGTACAGCATTAAACACCAAACAATATTTTTCTTCCCGACTGACTGCGGTGTTGAAAGTTTGCTTAAAGTGTATAAAGGCGTATACAAAGGCGTGTATTTTGGCGTGTATTTTCGTACATCACCCTTAACACACTTCAGGAATGTTTTTGTCAACGGCCCCTAATTTTTAGCAAAACACGGTTGATTATAGATTTATCCTAACAAGACATGACGGTCCGGCTTCACACACCTTAACAGGAATCGGGGAAGAATCATTGCATATAACCCTGCGTTTGGAGTACAGGCCTGTCAGTGAGAGCCACAGTGGTTATTTATCAGGGACTGTCATGATATGGAAGAGCTGCTGCTGAACCTTCATGACCACAGCGCTGTAGCTGGTAGCTGATGTTTCAGAGTGCTGTTCCCTGAGATCCGATTCCTCCTCTCTGTTTCTGCTTTCTTGTCCATGAAGGTGTTTTTTTAAGGTACTTTTGTTGTGTCAATTTGACATCTGAAAAGGGAAAAACTCACGCAAAATATATGTACTGTTGCGCGAAGTAAAACCTTCCTTCTGATATAGGTGATATGGAGTTATTAAAGGTTTGTCACTAGTTTGCATTCCACAAGACCAGGCTGTGCGATTATGACCATAATCTCATATCCCGATACAGGTAATTTCATATTCGTATAATGGTAGGTACAAAGTAAATAGAAAGCAACTATCCGCTATAGTTGCAAATAAATATATATACAGGTCTAATGTGAAATGATGGACAGTTTTCTGTCATCCCGCGATATGTATTGCACTGTATTTCACTGCTTCAACACAGACTAATTTGGAGAAATAATGAGACACCACCTGTCTTTTGAACAACCTTTGGAATAACTGCATAACACACACACCATTTTTTTCTTTTTTTTTTTAAATAATGTGGTTTTATTTTTTTAGTTATTTGTACGGTAGGTTCAGTTGAACTCACCATCTCATAATTCTGTAGTGCAATCAAAATAAAGAAGGACAAGAACATTAAAAGCGAGACTAGAATGGCTGTCCTCCCAGAAGGCACCTTCTCCACAGTGGGCGGCTCTTTGAATATTGGCATTTATAGAAGCGTTTTGAAGAATGCAATGTTTCCAAATTCAGTAGAAACGAGTGGAATTTTAAGGTGAGTGTGAGTGAGTAAAATGGCCATCGTGTCCCAGTGTGAGGTCCTTTTCCCCGGTACTTGTGTTGGGGGGGTAATAGGTATTATTTTTCTTCACCTAATAATTATTTTTATTCTGAGGGTTTAAAAAAAATAATGTTCAGTTCCATTCGCCGGGTAATGTTGGGTAATGTTGTTAAACCTAACAAGCATGTAATTTTTTTAAACCACATTGTGCAATTCACTTGCTGCCTAGTGTCCATCTTTAAATGGATTTCGTAACAGATCTTGTAAATCGGTGAATCCTGTGCCCCCCCCCCCACCCCACCCTGTTAGCAGCGTGCACAAGTTGGAGAGCATGGCTCACTCCAAGAATCGAGCCACAGATGGCAAGATCACCTACCCGCCGGGGGTGAAGGAGATCTCCGATAAGATCTCGAAGGAGGAGATGGTGCGGCGGCTCAAGGTAAAGCCATCACGGCTCACTTCAGTTGGGACTCCTGGGGGACTCTTTATTCTGCCCGGTCCTCCCACACTCTTTCCCTCTCTCCTTTCCCATGAAATGGTGAATGGAGGGCTTCATCTGTCTTGGGGCTTTTATTTTGTAGATGGTGGTGAAGACTTTTATGGACATGGACCAGGATTCAGAAGAGGAGAAGGAGCTCTACCTGAACCTGGCCCTGCACCTGGCCTCAGACTTCTTCCTGAAGCACCCGGACAAAGACGTCAGACTCCTGGTGGCCTGCTGCCTGGCCGATATCTTTCGTATCTATGCCCCGGAGGCACCCTACACATCCCCAGACAAGTTAAAGGTGCGGAGTGTTTATAGACCTGCATCGCTGCAGCTGTTGGGCTAGTTAGAGACGCAAACCACTGTACCTTTTAGCCAGTATCTCTGGGAGAACTTGTATACATCTGTGGCTAAGAGAGCTCTTAAATTTTCATTTTCTTTTAAGTTTGAAACGCATTGGGAATACGCCGATCCCTCGTCATACGTCGGCTGTAGGCGCTGAGCGGTTCTGCGGTCTAAAATGGAGGGAATGTTTCTGTGGTGCTTCAGGATAGACAAAAACCCTCAGTGACGACGCAGGGTTTTAAATATTTACCTCATGCTTCTGTCCTCCTTCTCGCAGGATATATTTATGTTCATAACTCGACAGCTGAAAGGTTTGGAAGACACCAAAAGTGCCCAGTTCAATCGATATTTTTACCTGCTGGAGGTACGTGACACCAGGTGCTCCGCTTGTTTGCGTTCAGCCGTGTGCTGGATCCTTAAGCGTCCTTATTTCTGTCCCTGCCAGAATATCGCTTGGGTCAAATCCTATAACATCTGTTTTGAACTGGAGGACAGCAATGAGATATTTACTCAACTGTACAGAACCCTGTTCCAAGTAATCAAGTGAGTCTCTCTCTCTTCCTCTGTAAAAGTTCGTTAAGCCATAACGTGCGTCTGCCTGGGGGGGGTGCTGCTGTCGACCCTTCCCCCTCCCCCTCGGCACGTAGCTGAGGCCCCAGCAACCATATTGTGTGTAATGTTTTTAATGATTAGAAATTAAGAAATGTGCGTTACGATGATGATGATGATTGTTATTATTTATAATATGTAAATTGGCTTGGTGTTAGTGCTACAACACTTTCAACTATTTCTGCTGTTGGTTGGTTGTGTGTTGCTTGGCTTTATTTCTCGGTCTCTCCTTAGCAACGGGCACAATCAGAAGGTGCACATGCACATGGTGGACCTGATGAGCTCCATCGTCTGTGAGGGCGACTCTGTGTCTCAGGAGCTTCTGGACACAGTCCTGGTCAACCTTGTTCCAGCCCACAAGGTACACGCCCCACGCTTTGGCGCAGTGGCCGCACGCGCAGTGGCCGCACGCTCTCCGCACACCCTGAGTCTGGCCTGGTTTTCTGTGCAGAATCTGAACAAGCAGGCGTACGACCTGGCCAAAGCTTTACTGAAGAGGACGGCGCAGGCAATCGAGCCGTACATCACAAATGTGAGTGGGCCTTACCACCTTCCATGGTCACGTTCCGCGTTCGTCGTAACGAGTTTCGTCACGCACCCCTAAACGGCCCACGGGCGGCCACTCCCCATGCAGCCTGGAGCAGGTGGGGGGGGGGGTTCTCAGCAGAGACAGGACTGCAGTCTGGAGGCCAGGATGAGGTCGTTGGGCAGCGTTGGAGAGGAGGGTGGTGTGGGGTCGTTGGGCAGCGTTGGAGAGGAGGGTGGTGTGGGGTCGTTGGGCAGCGTTGGAGAGGAGGGTGGTGTGGGGTCGTTGGGCAGCGTTGGAGAGGAGGGTGGTGTGGGGTTGTTAGGCAGCGTTGGAGAGGAGGGTGGTGTGGGGTCGTTGGGCAGCGTTGGAGAGGAGGGTGGTGTGGGGCAGCGTTGGAGAGGAGGGTGGTGTGGGGCAGCGTTGGAGAGGAGGGTGGTGTGGGGCAGCGTTGGAGAGGAGGGTGATGTGGGGCAGCGTTGGAGAGGAGGGTGGTGTGGGGCAGCGTTGGGGAGTAGGGTGGTGTGGGGTCGTGACCACCATCGGGGAGAATACGCTGTTCTGCTCTCCACTTCAGCTGTTATAACTTCCACAAATACACAGATCCTTTATGGAAGTGAACAGAGTGGCACTGGATTGCTTGATTCATTACTGCATTATGCCGTTTCCCCATGGTCACCTTGACAGAAGGGCCTGGGCTCCAGAAAGCTCCGCCTCCTGAAGGAGCAGGTTGTTGTGGGGCCTGTAGGCGGGGCAGGGCTGATCCCAGACCAGCCCGTGCGGCCCACGTGGCCCCAGACGCAGGTGTGTGACCCTGTTCTCTCCCAGTTCTTCAACCAGGTGCTGATGCTGGGGAAGACGTCGGTGAGCGACCTGTCGGAGCACGTGTTTGACCTGATCCTCGAGCTCTACAACATCGACAGCCACCTCCTGCTGTCCGTGCTGCCCCAGCTGGAGTTCAAGCTGAAGGTAAGACACGCCCACAGCATGCACGCCCTCGTAACACCAGCACACGTTCACATGCGTTTAAGCCATGTGGTATCAGCCTGCAGGTTTCTCATTGGACGGGGCCCTACGACAGCTTTCTGTTTGATTGGTCGTTTAGTCTGAACCTAAACAGATAAATGAATCCTCTTCGTTTACATTCAGTTCTGGGACTTTTGTGGATCATTAAGTGCCACCACTGTATGCATGTTTTGTTATGTATTGTCTGTTGTTTTTGTCTTTGTGCAAAGTACAATCAGCAGGAAAGCCATAAAGGATTCATAAATCCATAAAGTACGTGTAAAAGCACTGAGCTCTCTCGCTGTGTGTGTGTGTGTGTGTGTGTGTGTGTGCGTGTGCATGCATGCAGAGCAATGACAATGATGAGCGCCTTCAGGTCGTGAAGCTCTTGGCTAAGATGTTCGGGGCCAAGGACTCTGAGCTGGCCTCTCAAAACAAGCCCCTATGGCAGTGCTACCTGGGCAGGTAGGGCCTCCCCCTCAAGCCTTTAGCTCAGTACTGATGTCCCCCTCTGTTCCTCACCCATCAAGCCTTTAGCTCAGTACTGATGTCCCCCTCTGTTCCTCACCCATCAAGCCTTTAGCTCAGTACTGATGTCCCCCTCTGTTCCTCACCCATCAAGCCTTTAGCTCAGTACTGATGTCCCCCTCTGTTCCTCACCCATCAAGCCTTTAGCTCAGTACTGATGTCCCCCCCTCTGTTCCTCACCCATCAAGCCTTTAGCTCAGTACTGATGTCAGTACTGATGTCCCCCTCTGTTCCTCACCCATCAAGCCTTTAGCTCAGTACTGATGTCCCCTCTGTTCCTCACCCATCAAGCCTTTAGCTCAGTACTGATGTCCCCTCTGTTCCTCACCCATCAAGCCTTTAGCTCAGTACTGATGCTGTTCAGTAGCCTTTGATGTCCCCCTCTGTTCCTCACCCATCAAGCCTTTAGCTCAGTACTGATGTCCCCAGTACTGATGTTCCTCACCCATCAAGCCTTTAGCTCAGTACTGATGTCCCCCCCCTCACCCATGCCTTTAGCTCTCTGACCCATCAAGCCTTTAGCTCAGTACTGATGTCCCCCCCCCTCACCCTGTTCCTCACCCATCAAGCCTTTAGCACCCATCAAGCCTTTAGCTCAGTACTGATGTCCCCCTCTGTTCCTCACCCATCAAGCCTTTAGCTCAGTACTGATGTCCCCTCTGTTCCTCACCCATCAAGCCTTTAGCTCAGTACTGATGTCCCCCTCTGTTCCTCACCCATCAAGCCTTTAGCTCAGTACTGATGTCCCCTCTGTTCCTCACCCATCAAGCCTTTAGCTCAGTACTGATGTCCCCCTCTGTTCCTCACCCATCAAGCCTTTAGCTCAGTACTGATGTCCCCCCTCTGTTCCTCACCCATCAAGCCTTTAGCTCAGTACTGATGTCCCCCTGATGTCCCCCTCTGTTCCTCACCCATCAAGCCTTTAGCTCAGTACTGATGTCAAGCCCCCAGTACTGTTCCTCACCCATCAAGCCTTTAGCTCAGTACTGATGTCCCCCTCTGTTCCTCACCCATCCCCCCGTCTGTTCCTCACCCATCAAGCCTTTAGCTCAGTACTGATGTCCCCCTCTGTTCCTCACCCATCAAGCCTTTAGCTCAGTACTGATGTCCCCCCCCCACCCTGCCTTTCCTCAGTACTGATGTCCCCCTCTGTTCACCCTCTTTACCCATCTGATGTCCCCCCTGTTTTCAAGCCTTTAGCTCAGTACTGACTGTTCCTCACCCATCAAGCCTTTAGCTGTCCCCTCTGTTCCTCACCCATCAAGCCTTTAGCTCAGTACTGATGTCCCCCTCTGTTCCTCACCCATCAAGCCTTTAGCTCAGTTGTTGTGCCCCTCTGTTCCTCACCCATAGCCTTTAGCTCAGTACTGATGTCCCCCTCTGTTCCTCACCCATCAAGCCTTTAGCTCAGTACTGATGTCCCCCTACTGATGTCCCCCTCTGTTCCTCACCCATCAAGCCTTTAGCTCAGTACTGATGTCCCCTCCTAATGTCATGTCCCCTCTGTTCCTCACCCATCAAGCCTTTAGCTCAGTCCTGATGTCACCCCCTCTGTTCCTCACCCATCAAGCCTTTAGCTCAGTACTGATGTCCCCTCTGTTCCTCACCCATCAAGCCTTTAGCTCAGTACTGATGTCCCCCTCTGTTCCTCACCCATCAAGCCTTTAGCTCAGTACTGATGTCCCCCTCTGTTCCTCACCCATCAAGCCTTTAGCTCAGTACTGATGTCCCCCTCTGTTCCTCACCCATCAAGCCTTTAGCTCAGTACTCATGCCTTTAGCTCAGTACTGATGTCCCCCTCTGTTCCTCACCCATCAAGCCTTTAGCTCAGTACTGATGTCCCCCTCTGTTCCTCACCCATCAAGCCTTTAGCTCAGTACTGATGTCCCCCTCTGTTCCTCACCCATCAAGCCTTTAGCTCAGTACTGATGTCCCCCTCTGTTCCTCACCCATCAAGCCTTTAGCTCAGTACTGATGTCCCCCTGTTCCTCACCCATCAAGCCTTTAGCTCAGTACTGATGTCCCCCTCTGTTCCTCACCCATCAAGCCTTTAGCTCAGTACTGATGTCCCCCTCTGTTCCTCACCCATCAAGCCTTTAGCTCAGTACTGATCCCCCTCTGTTCCTCACCCATCAAGCCTTTAGCTCAGTGATGTCCCCTCTGAAGTTCTGTTCCTCACCCATCAAGCCTTTAGCTCAGTACTGATGTCCCCCTCTGTTTGCTCTTACTCAGGTTCAACGACATCCACGTTCCAATTCGCCTGGAGTGTGTGAAGTTCGCTAGTCACTGCCTGATGAACCATCCAGATCTGGCTAAAGACCTTACAGGTATACATTCCTCACTGTTATACATGCCCCACAGGTATACACACCTCACAAATATACATTCATCACAGGTATACATGCCTTACACAAACCGGGATATGTCACTTAAATCAGTTGGGAATCTCTTTTGATTGCTTTGCTTTAATGGGTAACAACTCCTGTTTTGAGTTTTCGTTTTTGCGTTGTTACTGTAACATGGACATTTTGCCCACAGAGTATCTTAAAGTGAGGTCACATGACCCAGAGGAAGCCATCCGGCACGACGTCATAGTGTCCATCGTCACAGCCTCCAAGAAGGACCTCTCGCTCGTCAACGACCACTTGCTGAACTTCGTGAGAGAGCGGACGCTCGACAAGCGGGTCGGTCCCACGTCATTATGACATCATAATCGTTGGTTTCGTTTGGGACCCTCGTAGTCGGGAGTGGCGGGTTAGCTCGCGCTGGTTAGCTCGCGCTGGTTAACTCGCGCTGGTTAGCCGTGCTGGTTAGCTCGCGTCCGTGGCGTGCACGTCCCACGTGAGACGCTCTCTCCTGGCCAGCCAGACAGGAGCACGTTAGCTCCCTGCCTTTTCTCCGGACCTCCTCCTAATCGAATCTGCAGCCGAGCTGCTAAGCGAAGGAGACCGGTGAAATAAATTGCACCGTTACTCGCGTGTAGCTATTCCTCAGCCCTTTCAAAGCGCATTCAAGGAGAAATCTAATTGATCCTCGCGCCGTACGCCCGCGTGAGCGATACGGCCGCAGACGCATTGGCGCCTGCCGTGTGTAAACGAGCACGACGGAGGCTTTTTATTAAACGCTGCTGCGTTGCCCCGGACAGCTGCTTTGTCACACGTTATAATGGGGTTTGGAATTGTTTGCGCCTCACGTCATTTATTATTCATATCACTATTCGACACTCTTGCCGAAATGTCTCCCAGACATCCTCGTATCGCTTCGACGCTGACATCATCCGCACTTCACTTGTCCTAACCGGGTCTTTCCTGCCGAACGCGAGCGCTGTGGCCACAACCATGTGCGTCTGCGCTGCGTTGGTGCAGTGCTGCCTTGCTTCGGAGGGCGAGACTGTGGTGATGTCGAGGAGTAATGGACCGCTGGCTTGCATCACTGTCCTGTGGTTTATGCCGTTCGTGGTAATAGGTTCTGAACTGAGGTTTTAATCAGTGTTGACTTGTTTTGTGTGTGTGTGTGTGTGTGTCCGTGCAGTGGAGGGTACGTAAAGAAGCCATGATGGGATTGGCACAGATCTATAAGAAGTACGCGCTGCAGGCAGAGGCGGGGAAAGAGGCCTCCAAGCAGATCTCCTGGATCAAAGACAAACTGCTCCACATCTACTACCAGAACAGCATAGATGATCGGTGAGTCTTCTGGCTTCCACATCTACTACCAGAACAGCATAGATGATCGGTGAGTCTTCTGGCTGAAGACCTTTCGCAACTCGCTAGCACAGCGGACCTGGAAGCACTTTGCGGACTAGTTTAACTTAGCGGTGAAACTGTAGGGAGCCAAATTTTGTGTGGGCAAGGCAAGAGGGATGGTGTGTGTGTGTGTCTGTGTGTGTGTCCCAAGCTGTAATATCCAACTGCAGTGCTGGGCTTCCTTGTGCTTTGCACATCAGACTGCTGGTGTATGCCACAATTGTAGCCCTTCCCTGAGGATCAGGCCCCTAATGCAGCGGGTGATTACTGACTCAGACTGGCCAGCCGAAGGATCAGATGGATGGTGGGAAATCTACGGCTCGTAATGTGGGCATCTATAAAGGAAATATCACAGCCTATTTTCAGCCCGTGTTTGGGTAAAGCATCTATTTGTCCTCTTGTCCTTGAGACAACATCCTCCAGGCTGGACACTGCTTATTTGGACACAGTTGGACAGTGTTGGTACGTGATGCTTTGTTCTGCAGTTCTGTTCTTCTTTTGAGTTACCCCAGAGTCTCCGAGACACGAACAAATGAGGCCTCCAGGGCATAATAATTGTCACTGAAATATTCTACCTGTCAGCCATGATGCGAACCATAACCTTAATGCTTTTGTAATAATAATCTGTGACTCTTTCATCTGTGACTCTGTGTACCACATACATTTCTTGACATGACATAAAGGCAATTTTACTACTTAGCTTTATAATATCATATCTGGAACCAGGCTTGGTTGGTTAAAAAAAAAAAATAAATAAAATCCATTTGATTATAGGTTTAATCTGATTTAAGAGTTAAATCTGCAGTGTCTTGTAATGTACCATATTTATTAAGGCTGCATATGATCCAGAGGCCACTGCATTAAACAAAAAAAACCCCCCAAACAAATCCATTTCCCTCATGCTGCTTCCCTGCCACGCCCCCTCAGCCTCCCAGCCCCGCCCCCTCAGATCAGCCTCTGAGCCCCGCCCCCTCAGCCTCTCAGCATTGGGTGTTAGTGTTCCATATTGGGCTGGGAACATCTGTTGGGATGTGCTGGTTTCTGCTGTGTCCATAATCCCAGTTCATTGATCCACCTGTGGGCCTGATGCAGCAGTGGTTAGTTAAGGTTTGGGTGTCGGCTGCCTTCATCACGTATAAGATCACCCAGTAATGTTTCCTCTGACTGATGTGTGGACATAACCGCATGCAAGACGGGGGGGTTTGACTGTCTTTGTGCTGTTTGTGCTGTGGACATCGTTGATGTGACATGCAGTTGTTGATCTAGAAAGTGAAAACCTCAATGTGAAGCCCATATCATACAGTGCTGAAGCTCTAATCTGATTGGTCAGATAGCCTCTTGCATTTGATCTCATTCTCCTTTCGTAATATTAACATTGTGTATTAATTTGGAACCGTGACGTTTCCAAACGTGTGAACGCCCGTGGTGCTTCCAGGCTGCTCGTGGAGAGGATCTTCGCCCAGTTCATGGTGCCTCACAACCTGGAGACCACGGAGCGGATGAAGTGTCTGTACTACCTCTACGCTACGCTGGACTCCAACGCAGTGAAGTACGGGGTGCTGCACCCGCCTGGATTACCTCACCTCCCTGTGATGTGGGGCTTTGTTTCTGTAGCTTATTAGTCTTAATATACAGCTGTGGAGAGAGAGAGAGAGTGTGTGTGTGTGTGTGTGTGTGCGCACGTCAGTTTGAGCATGTTACTAGAGGTGCACAATATCATTGGTTAATATATTATTCGCTGAAAACAGTATTTAACGTTTTAGAAAAGTTAGAAAATGTCTTAAGAAAATAAAGCATATTTATTAAGCAACACCATGTAATTGTTACAGTCGCAGCACAACCAATGGCACACGTTTCCTTGAATGCTGTCTGCTGTCTGCTTAGCAACGTAGTGAGCGCTGCTTGCTCTGTAGTTCGGGAACTGGTCCCGGCACCACAGATGATGTGGCTCGGTGGTTTATGGTGTGCGGTGTTTCAGATTTACAGCTTACATGAAAGTAAAGCAAATCAGATTAGCGATCCATTAATGTTTCGTGCAGCCGTACCCTAGCGTATCGTTTTTGTTGTGGCAAAGCTGTGGTGTTGTGAGCAGATTGAGGTCGGTCATGTTCTACACGTGGTTCGTCCTTCAGGGCCCTCAACGAGATGTGGAAGTGTCAGAATATGTTGAGACACAACGTCAAAGATCTGCTGGATCTGGTGAAGCAGCCGAAGGTAAGCCCTGACCCCTGACCCTGACTCGCCGCACCTTACAACCGTCTCGCCGTTTGTGGCCGGCAACTTTAAAGACCTAACTTGATTTTTTAATGTTCCTTTCAGTCGGACTCCTACAACAAGGCCGTCTTCTCGAAAGTCATGGTAATCACAAGTGAGTCTGCCACAGCCCCTGAACTTGAGAACAGCTCCCAAGCGAGTGTCCAGCCGTGAGCATCGGTAAACCAGCACTCTGCCAATGATGTGGCTCTCTCTGGGGTTTTTTCAGGGAACCTACCGGATCCGGGAAAAGCGCAGGACTTTGTGAAGAAGCTGGCGCAGGTCCTGGAGGAAGACGAGAAGATCCGTAAGCAGTTGGAGACGTTGGTCAGCCCCTCCTGCTCTTGCAAGCAAGCGGAAGTGTGTGTGGTAAGACCCGCCTCGGTCCTGCCGCGTCTAGGTCCTGCCTCATCTCGCCACTGTAGGCGTGTCGGTTTGCTTTCTCAGAAACGAAGATCATTTCTGTGCTTTTCTATTTTTCCCTGTACCAAAAGTATATTTAAACGTAGTGATGTGAAACTACACAGACACGCAGTTGGCACCCAGTCTCCGATTTTTGTCCCGCCGTAGTCCTGTGCTCCACGTCAGGACGTCAGCCTGTGTGGTGTTGGGGCCTCTCTAAGCGCGTCTCCGTTTCTGGGCTTGTTGACTCCCACAGAAAGACATCACGAAAAAACTGGGCAGCCCGAAGCAGCCCAGCAACCCTTTCCTGGAGATGGTGAAGTTCCTGCTGGAGAGGATCGCGCCCGTCCATATTGACACGGAGTCCATCAGGTACACCTCAGAACGCAACTCCGATTTCTCTGCATCGTCCAGCCCTAGCTCCCTGACGCCTCCCCTGTCCCTGTCCCTGACTCCAGCTCTCTCCTCCTGTCCACAGCGCACTTATCAAACAGGTGAACAAGTCCATCGAAGGGACGGCCGATGACGAGGACGAGGGCGTCCCCACCGAGCAGGCCATCAGAGCCGGGCTGGAGCTCCTCAAGGTAACGACGGACTCTCTTTCAGCGCTGGCGTAGCCTGCCATGGATGGGAGTTTGTGGCCCGAGCAAAACACATTAGCTTGATAGAGCAGCCTCCACCGCCCCCTCCACACTCCTCCACCCCCCCAGTGAGTTTCATCCACCCATTTTACCAAAGGAAAACAACCAAACAAAAACCCCACAGTCATTATGCAGTGTTTGTTTGTTCTGAACAAACGGGCGCTGAATGAATGCGTTTTACGGACGCACTCATGAAACGCACCGCCAGTGATTCACTGGTTACTGGTTTGTTGACCAAGCTGTCAAAAGGCTAATGGCATTTTAAAAATAAACGGATAGGAAGCTGTAGATGAGCCCCGAGCTGTAATCGTGACGACGCACCAGCGCGGGAGGAGGACGTGGCGCGGCGTGTCCCGCGGGTCCTGTCCTTCACCCACCCCATGTCCCACAGGTCCTGTCCTTCACCCACCCCGTGTCCTTCCACTCGGCCGAGACGTTCGAGTCCCTGTTGGGATGCCTCAAGATGGACGACGAGAAGGTGGCAGAGGCGGCTCTGCAGATCTTCAAGAACACTGGCGGCAAGCTAGAGGAGAGCTTCCCGCACATCAAATCGTGAGTGCCCCACCCACCGGCCCCACCCACCGGCCATCCCTGGTGCTTCAGTTCCTGGCCTTCTTTGACCAGCCCCATTTGCCCCGTCTGCCCCCTGTAGGGTCCTGCTGCCGGTGCTCCAGCACAAGGCCAAGAAGGGCCCCCCCCGGCAGGCCAAGTTCGCCATCCGCTGCATCCACGCCATGTTCTCCAACAGGGACACCCACTTTGCCCAGATCTTCGAGGTGAGCTGTTAGACGAGCAGGCTGCTGTTTAACATCGACTCCTCAGTGCGCACGACTGCGACCCATAATCCCACAATCCTGCCACAGATTATGAAGATTTTGAAGATCAATCCCAATCCCGCTCCCATATTGTACTGGAGTCGAGCAGCATCTCCCGAGGCCCTAACTGACCCATCTCGTTGGTTACAGCCTCTACACAAGAGCCTGGACACGGAGAACATGGAGCAGCTGACCACCCCCCTGACCACCCTGGGCCATCTGGCCATGTTGGCCCCGGAGCAGTTCGCCGGGCCGCTCAAGTCCCTGGTGGCCAACTTCATCGTCAAAGACCTGCTGATGAACGACAGGGTGAGAGAACGTCAGGGGAGCGTACACAACGTGGCGGAAGTCATGCTGTATCTTCTGGTACTGCTGCCATCAACGTTTTCCTGATCCTCTTGTAGGTTTCGGTATCAGCGTTCCAGTTGGCCTGTCATTTTATAGCCTGTTTATTTCACTGATTTAGAAATAATGCGTTCTTCGTTGTGGACACGGTCTGTGTCTCTTGTGAACGTATGCCATATTCTCCAGGCAATACGGCCACACACTTATTTCCTTTGTAAAGAAGCAATTTGCAATATTTTTGTCCGGTTCGTATACAGCCAGACGGAGATCTTCTGCTGCAGAGCAACGGTTGCTATGAGATATTGTATTATTAGACGGATGGCAAATCTTCCTTCCACGCGGGCGGAGGAACAGACGTCTGGCACACGGACTTCGCTCACAAAACCCCCCCACCTGACACTGATGTTCTTATTTTCATCGTCTCTCTTAAGATTCCTGGCAAGAAAACCACCAAGCTGTGGGTTCCAGATGATGAAGTCTCCCCAGAAACGCTAGCTAAGGTGGGCACGGCCATCCTGCCTGTGGAGGGCAGCGTAAAGTGGTGCCTTCCATATGATAATTGTACACAGTGCTCTGTGACCGCGTCAGATCACCCTCCTTGGTGCCACTGATTAATGGTCCTTTTTATCTCCCGAGTATATATAAATGAAGACGCGCGCGCACACACACACACACACACACACACTGAGTAGTTCTCCATGCTGTGGGCTTCAGATCCAGGGTATTAAGCTGATGGTGAGGTGGCTGCTTGGGGTGAGGAACAACCAGAGCAAGTCTGGCAACTCCACGCTGAGGATGCTCACCGCCATACTGAACAGTGACGGAGACCTGACGGAGCAGGGCAAGCTGGGGTGAGTGGCGTCAACACCGCCTTCTCCACCACACCACCTGCGCATGAGCGAGCTGATCTTGGTGCTTTATGTGTGTGTGTGTGTGTGTGTGTGTGTGTGTGTGTGGCGCTCACAGGAAGCCAGACATGTCACGGCTACGTCTGGCCGCAGGCTGTGCAGTGCTGCGTCTGGCCCAGGAACCCTGCTACCACGAGATCATCACCCTGGAACAGTACCAGCTCTGTGCTCTGGTCATCAACGTACGTCTGCACCCCCACCTGCACCACCCTCTGTCTCGCAGCACCAGGCTCCTCTCCGACACCACCACCCTCCTGTGGCGCATAATGGGGCGTGGCCACCTTGGCCTTTCGCCATATACTTTAATGTCCCTAATTAAACCGTATTAACGTCGATCGTTCACTCGTTTGTTTGGTTATGGTAATTCCAGCCGTGATGAGTCTCCCCTCCACCCACCCCCCCCCCAGGACGAGTGCTACCAGGTGCGACAGGCGTTCGCGCAGAAGCTTCACAAGGGCCTGTGTCGCCTGCGTCTGCCGCTGGAGTACCTGGCCGTGTTCGCGCTGTGCGCCAAAGACCCCGTGAAGGAGCGGCGTGCGCACGCGCGCCAGTGTCTGGTGAAGAACATCAACCTGCGGCGGGAGTACCTGAAGCAGCACGCCGCCGTCAGCGGTGAGGGGGCGGCCGCCGTACCGCACACGCCAGGCGCCAGCGTGTAGGGCCCCTGGGGAGCTGATGCGCAGTGTGCGATGCTCACACACCAGCTGTAGGAGGCGCTGCGCTGTACGGTTGCAGGGGCGCTAGAGTAATGCAAACATTGGGTGTAATATTATTATTATTATTACTACTTTTAATTAATTATAAACATTTTTTATTACTTAATAATATTATTTATTAGCAGGTTTTCATGATCAGCATGTTACAATATAACTGCAGCACAGTAAGTCTTTTTTAACGTTGCGCGATCCTTCATCTCGCATCCCTGTTTAAGACTTGTGCTCAGTCAGAAGTAACTTTGATGTGTCCTTCCGTAATTGGATCAGAAGACAGTTTAGGCCTGCTATGGTTTGCCATTAATTAGCATTGTTAATTTTGCAGCACTAATTAGATTTTGACTAATAGGATTGCGTTTATCTGACGCGGCACGAGCCGCCTCGGTCACGCCCTCCGTGCGCTGCTCACATCCGCCGAATCCCCGCGGTTCTGGGGCGCACGCGTGCCGGAGGAGCTCGGAGCGATCGCTCCTTCACCTCGGAACCGAGTAACGCTAACGTCCGTGTGCCTGCAGAGAAGCTGATCTCCCTCCTGCCGGAGTACGTGGTGCCGTACGCCATCCACCTGCTGGCTCATGACCCGGACTATGTCAAAGTCCAGGACATTGAGCAGCTCAAAGACATCAAAGAGTGAGTGGAGCTTGCGGGGGCTGGCAGGGCTGTGTGGCGCGCTGCTCTGTACTGGGCCACGCAGCAAATGGCCCTTCCCTTCTCTCCCTTCTCATTTGGCACTCTGCCAACGAGTGATTCAGAGAGCTCTGCCTTTTTATCTGTGAAAAATGACTTTTTGCGCTCTCTCTCTCTCTCTCTCTCTCTCCCTCCCTCTTCTCTTACTGGCTCTCCCTCTCATCCCCCCCCCCCCTATTCTCCCTCTTTCTCACTCTATTTTTCCACACTCTATTAATCGCACAGGGCTTTGTGGTTTATTTTGGAGATCCTAATGGCCAAAAATGAGAACAACAGTCATGCGTTCATTCGGAAAATGGTGGAGAACATCAAACAGACCAAAGATGGCCAGTCACCTGACGACACCAAGATAAACGAGGTACGTTCAGTCTGTTCTGGACCTACACCCACCACCCCCACCCATACGACCCACACCCACCACCCCCACCCATACGACCTACACCCACCACCCCCACCACCCCCACCCACCCCACGACCCACACCCACCCACCCCCCACCCATACGACCTACACCCACCAACCCCCACCCCACGACCCACACCCACCAACCCCCACCCATACGACCTACACCCACCAACCCCCACCCATACGACCTACACCCACCACCCCCACCCATACGACCCACACCCACCACCCCCACCCATACGACCTACACCCACCAACCCCCACCCATACGACCTACACCCACCACCCCCACCCATACGACCCACACCCACCAACCCCACCCATACGACCCACACCCACCAACCCCACCCATACGACCCACACCCACCACCCCCACCCATACGACCCACACCCACCAACCCCCACCCATACGACCTACACCCACCAACCCCACCTATACGACCTACACCCACCAACCCCACCCATACGACCTACACCCACCAACCCCACCCATACGACCCACACCCACCACCCCCCACATACGACCCTACACCCACCAACCCCACCCATACGACCTACACCCACCAACCCCCACCCATACGACCTACACCCACCAACCCCCACCCATACGACCTACACCCACCACCCCCACCCATACGACCTACACCCACCAACCCCCACCCATACGACCTACACCCACCAACCCCCACCCATACGACCTACATATACTGCCACGACCTACACTGGCCATATAAGGTTGGCCAGTGTGCACATGTTTACAGGGCTAAACAGTACGAGTAATTATGAAGGTTCCACATTTATTACGCTGCAGCCCCTTTAGGGACATTAATCGAACAAATGGCTTCCGTCCTCGCGGTGCTTTATCTCAGGACGTGATCCATGTTTGATATGCCCTCCCCTCTTATTTTCCTATTAGAAACTGTACACAGTGTGCGACGTAGCCATGAATATAGTCATCTCCAAGAGCACCACATACAGTCTGGAGTCTCCAAAAGACCCGGTTCTGCCTGCACGGTACTTCACCCAGCCTGACAAGGTAGGAGCTCCCGGGCCGGACACCCCCCTGGAATAGACTGATATTGGAAATGATGATTGAGTCTCAGGAAGCCGCTCTCCGAGATAACGACTTGTTCGCCTACAGTGTCCGTCCCCTAAATCCTCCTCCGGGGTTTTATATTGCAGAATTTCAGCAACACGAAAAATTACCTTCCTCCTGAGATGAAGTCGTTTTTCACGCCGGGGAAGGTACGGCACAGGCTCCCGTGTCTTAGCCGAATGTTTGCGTGGTTGGTGGAGGTGCCACTGTGCTGACCGGGACCCTCTTCTCTCCCGCAGCCCAAAGCAGCAAACGTGTTGGGGGCGGTGAACAAACCCTTATCAGCCACAGGCAAACTGCAGACCAAGCTGTCTCGCATGGAGACCATCAGCAACGCAAGCAGCAATTCCAACCCCAGCTCCCCTGGCCGCAGCAAAGGAAGGTGTGTGTGTGTGTGTGGTAGATAGTACTACTATGTAGTAGTAGATGATGGTAATAAATATGGGTGTAAGCGATGAGCTGAACTTTTTGCCCTGTAATCTTAATGTATTAATTTACCATGCAAGCTTAGATACAAGGGTATATGTTAGAAATGAGTGTTATCCTCCAGGCTATTATGGATTTCAATATAGTAAGTATGTATGATTGTGATAGTTGTACAACCTTTTGAAATCAACATTGAAAAAAACTTATGGTAGAGTTTACGTACACGGCTCAACGCAGAGTCTGGTGATACCGTCTGGTGATGCTGTCTTCTGTAAAACCAGATGCTGATTTCTCCGAGATATGAAAAGGGGTCATTAACATGTTCTTGAATATGTTGGTAAACACCGTTGCATCACGAGTCTGTAGTGATCACGGCAGCCTTGCCAGGAAATCTCACCGCTGCAGTGTGGCTTTGACCACAGGGGCTCTAGAATCTGGCTCCTCCCAGCTGGGGGGATGTAGAAGGGGAGTCTGCAGTAGTGTGTCACACAGCACACACATTACATGCTGTGGCGTAGCGTAAATCTGGGTGCGTATGCTGGAGAGGATGTCTCGGACCCTGAGAACACCTTACTGGACTGTGGTGCGCGTGTCTGAAGCAGAAGATGAAGATTAATTAGACTGCTCCTCCCCCATGTGCCCTGTCAGGTTGGACGTAGCAGATGTTGACCACAGCGAGAACGAGGACATCTCCATGAAGAGCCCGTCTGAGGGAGACAAGCCCAGCAGGGGGCGCAAGCGGGTTGTGGCCTCCAGCCAGGAGGACAAGGCCCCGGAGTCCAAGCCCAAGCGCGGCCGCAAGAGGGCGGCCAACAGCGCCGTGGACAACGCGGAGGAGCCGTGGGGCGGCGAGGACAGCAGCGTGGCGGAGACGGCCACGGAGACGGAGGACGAGCAGAACAGCCCGCCCAAGCGGGGACGGCGGGGACGCCCGCCCAAGGCCGCCGCCGTCGCCACCCCGGCCAGGGACGACACTCTCAGCAAGGGGAGGAGAGGGCGGAGGAAGGCGGCCCCGCCCCCGGAAGAGGAGCATGACGAGGAGCAGGATGGAGAGGAGGAAGAGGAGGAGGAAGCTGAGGCAGGCACAAAAAATATCGAAGTAAAGCCGAAAGGCAGAGGACGAGGCCGCAGGCCCAGGTTAGTCGTCCCGCCGCGGCTTGTTCGGGTGTGAACACGGTCGAGGTCCTCATGTGTGCTCGTGATGGCAGCGGGTTACATGGAGAAACTCGTGTGTGTGTGTGTGTGTGTGTGTCCTTTCAGAGCGGCAGCGATAGAGGCCGCCAGCGATTCCGTCGAATCCGCCCCACCGAAGAGAAGAGGGCGTCCTCCAAAGTCTCAAACGGCAGCTAAAAAACCAGGGTAGGTCACACGCCACACTCACCGAGGTGTCACACGCCACACTCACCGAGGTGTCACACGCCACACTCACCGAGGTGTCACACACTCACCGAGGTGTCACACACTCACCGAGGTGTCACACACTCACCGAGGTGTCACACTCACACACTCACCGAGGTATCACACTCACACACTCACCGAGGTGCCACACTCACCGAGGTGCCACACTCACCGAGGTGCCACACTCACCGAGGTGCCACACTCACCGAGGTGCCACACTCACCGAGGTGCCACACTCACCGAGGTGCCACACTCACCGAGGTGTCACACTCACCGAGGTGTCACACACTCACCGAGGTGTCACACACTCACCGAGGTGTCACACTCACACACTCACCGAGGTGTCAGGTGCCACACTCACCGAGGTGTCACACGCCACACTCACCGAGGTGCCACACTCACCGAGGTGCCACACTCACCGAGGTGTCACACGCCACACTCACCGAGGTGTCACACGCCACACTCACCGAGGTGTCACACACTCACCGAGGTGTCACACACTCACCGAGGTGTCACACACACACTCACCGAGGTGTCACACGCCACACTCACCGAGGTGTCACACTCACACACTCACCGAGGTGTCACACACTCACCGAGGTGTCACACTCACCGAGGTGCCACACTCACCGAGGTGTCACACACTCACCGAGGTGTCACACGCCACACTCACCGAGGTGTCACACGCCACACTCACCGAGGTGTCACACGCCACACTCACCGAGGTGTCACACGCCACACTCACCGAGGTGTCACACGCCACACTCACCGAGGTGTCACACACACACTCACCGAGGTGTCACACGCCACACTCACCGAGGTGTCACACGCCACACTCACCGAGGTGTCACACTCACTGAGCCACGTCCAGGGCTCCACGGCCCTCTGGCTGACCTGTTTCCTCCCACGCTACAGCGGCGGAAGGTCCAGGGCACCAGCCAGCCAGGAGGAGGAGAGTGAAGAGGAGATGGAGACGTCCCAGCAGAGCGAGCAGGAAGCAGAGGAGGAGTCACAGGACTCCTCACCCAAAGTAAGTCCCGTGGGGGGGCAGTAGCACTGTGTGTGGGGGCCTTAATGTAGGGGCCAGGGAAGCCCCAGTGTAGGCAGGACGTCTTTAAACAGTCCTGTGGGGTTGTATCCGTCTGTCTATTTAGCACGTACCCTGTGATTGTTTAGCAGTGCGAACAAAATGGGGATTTTAATGTAAAAAGTGGAAAGCCGTGTTTAAACAGGCTAAGGGGTAAATGTGGTCTAGCCATTATTACTCAGGTTCACTAGTTAATTCTACCAAAAGCCACAAGGCTGAAACAAAACCCTGGGACGGACCAAAAGTATGTGGACACCTGGCCGTCACCTCTCTGAGCTTGTCGGACGTTCCTTTCCAAAATGACTCTTTACTAGGCAGAACTTAACTTTTACTAGGACTATAGAGCCTTGGCAAAACTCCCAGGGGCTCCATATATCCCTCCGCCACCTGCAAACTTTAAACCACGCATCACGGCGGGCAGCATTCTGCCGGCATCCGTTAAGCCCACGGCGTCAGCCTGTCAGACGGTGAGTCCGCGCGACAGTCACTGCGCTCGGCGCCGCCGTGCCGAGTGATCTCGGGCTCACGTGCAGCTTCTCGGCCACGGAGACCCGAAGTCGCAGCAGCACCGATGTCCCGTCCAGAGACGGGTCGGTGTCGTGAGCAAAGCAACAGCGGACAGGAGGTCCTAACAGCCTTCAGCAGGCAGCCGCCCCCATTCTGAGTGTGGGGTCTGCAGCTTCATGGCTAAACCACTGTTGCTCCTACCTGCTTGCGTTTCGTAGAAATGGCACTTTGCAGGGGACCAGGACAGATGTAGCAAGACAGACATTTCATGAACTGGTTAAGAAGGTCCTGTGACTCTGGGATGTTTAGTCACTGAGCCGTTTGGCACTCTGTCTTCTGCTCCCGGCGTTCGTCTGGAGATCGCATGGCTATGTTTGTGTCATAAGCTGTGGCTGAAATACTTGAATTCAGTAATCAGGGGGCTCTGCATCCTTGTGAGTATACGCTGCGTCTACCACCAGTGTTAATAAGTACATGCGTGTCAACATTCTGCTTCTGGGAATGAAATCAAAACAAACGTCTTGGACGTGTGATAGTACGCAGTCTGCGGTCACGCTCGAAGTCTTAAAATAACCCCAGCAGACGGTGTCGTCGGTGCTGACGAGAACAGCCCCCCTGATCCGCAGTGCTAATTGCCCCGCGTGTTGTGTAGGTCCGGCGGAAGGCGGGGCGGCGGGAGCGGAGATGAGGGAACCGACACTCGCGCGAGCAGGATTTGTACCGGCCGAGCGAAAACAACAAAACAAAAACAAAACAAAAACCCTGGAAGACGACGGAAGGGATATTTTTTATTTTTCTTTTTTTTTCCTGGAGACGTTTGGGACTTTGAGAGCCGCGCATCTGCTTCAGCCGTCTCCGCCGTCGTCTCCGCCGTCGTGTGCTTTAGCCACGCCCACCATGACCCGTGGTTTGATTACATTTTGCATTGTTGCGTGTGCTGACCATGTGAAAGATCTTAACCTACACAAAAAAATGTAAATAGTCTTTGTTCTGTCGTCCCCGCCCCCCTGCGACCCCCGACCCCCCCACACCCCCCGCCCCAACTTTAGGGAGACAACTGTATAGCTTTTACCCTTTGGCTTTAAGGATATTGCACCAGCTGATCTGTTCAAGTATTAAAGGAAATGAAATTCATCTTTTAGCTGTACTGTATATGTCCGACGTGTTTTCTGTATCATTCTGTACTGTGCGACATAAATGACTGTTTTGTAGTTCCATTTTTTTTTTATTTGTTTGTCATTTTTTTTCTTTCTTTTTTAAACCCTCATTTGTGTAACTCTCGTGTGCATATTATTGTGGATGTGCAAATGTGCCTCGGCAGGAGAACAGAGGCGTTGGTCAGATGATGGAACCACCCGTTTGTTGTCTTTTCCTGCTCAGTATTGATTTTATCAGTGTTTAGAACAACAGAACGTCTGGTACTGAGCATCCATTTTAATATTGGCTGTGTATTGCAAAACAGTTGCAGATTCAAATCCCCAAATCACTTTTTCAGTCTGCTGAACAATAAACTATTGTTTTAATAACATGCCTGTTTACTGTTCAAATATGGGTTACAATTTTTATGTTCCCGCTTGACAAATAAGGATTCATGTTGCCTGTGGAGCCATTTATGGTGTTGAGTTCTGTACATTAAGCGCCAGAAATGATGAACTTTGACCCCTTTGAGAATTCATTAAACCATGTGGAACACCATAACTGAGCAATGAATAAACTGAACTGCACTTACATACAAATAGCTTGGTCTGATTTTGAACACATGATGGAATTAGTATGTTGCACTTGATGTAATATTTTAACATACTGGTTAGTATGTGGTGTGTAGTTTACGCTGAAATGGTACAGGTAAAATCCTGGACTTCTAATCAGTCCATATCACAGCACAGCTGCCTTTTAGATGTTAACAATATACATTAATTAATAAGAACATTTGAATTTCACTCCTAAAAATATGTGGAGGCCTATTTTGTTCACGGGTATATTTGCAACAATTGGTCCACAGTCTGGTAGTAAAGTCCATTGTAAAAGGACTCCAGTCATCGTGGAAATGGTAGTTTTGTAACATAATTGTACACAATAGTTCCGACTGTTCAAAAGTGTACGTCAATGTACGCAAATAAACGCTATTAAATGTGAATATAGATGCACTTACAAAAATGATCCAGTGCTATTTCCAGGATTCCTAGAAGCCCTCCTCGTGCTTGACAGGATCTTGTGCCACACAGGGTTTTTTTGTTGTCTTAGGATCATGTGAGTGAACTAACCAATGGCAACAGCGGATGTTACGCCGCGAGCGAACGACGTTCCTTGTGTTTGCAATAATTTGCAAATCGTCCGTGTTTGCGGGCTTTATCAACGCGTGCTCGCCGAGCGTCGTGCAGCGCGCGCCCGGTTAATCTGTTCCCCTGGCATAGATTTATGCTCGGCTGTCGTGTTGCGGTTCGGGATGCGAAGACACCGTTCAATATGAAAATCTAAAAACTATTGCGTCTGGCTCTGTCCGAGCGCTTCTCATGGCTCACGGTACGTACGCCGACCTTTCCGTGATGTGTGACGTCAAAAGACGAATCCCAAATTAATTTCGGCTCGTGAACTTTCCGTTCCCGCTGTTCTCGCTGCGAATGCATTGGACGTTTACTGGTCGCGCGTGCCGTCTTTGCTACAGTTTATAACGATTCGGTGAAGTGATTAGGTTCAGTGTTGCGAATAGTTTTAAAGGGGTAAAGTCACAGAATTATTTTTGTGTGTCTAGACAACTGTAGCTTTCTTCACTGAATGCTTAATTTGGATGTCGGTGAGCCCTGCGTGATTAGAGGCTCTCGGCTTTCTGAGCACACCTGGAGAATGGACTGGGGGTTGAGGGACGTTAATGAGTCACAGTGAGCAGACGACCTGCACGGTACGAAACGTCGATCTTGATCGATTTGCTGCAACAAATGATACGTCCCGTTGGTAACTGCGCATCGAAAAGCTTCCCATTTATGTAACTGTTTTACATAACTATTTATGCAAACGAGTTTGTGAACTGGAATCCTGTGGAGCAGTCTGTTTAAGGCCTAGTATCCCGCTGTAGACGACGCTGAATTAATGAACGGGTGTAAATAACGTGTCTAATACCCCCCTTATATTCCAACATTATTTGCCTTTTTGTTGTGAGGATGTAGAATGTTGCTCATCCGTTGGTTGTCAAGTTGCCAAATGTATTGAATATAGAAATATTACACTGAAGTAACATTGATTCTATTAATTTATATTTTATATTATAATATGTAATAAATTTATTCTGTCATGTATAATATCTATATTTAGCATTTAACCGTGGCATCGCATTACAAGTCTAATGCCTGTACTACACAGATCTCATCCTTATAGAGCCCTAAACAGGTACCGAGACGCAGCAGCACATCATATTTTGTGTAAATAGAAACAACAGGCAAGATAAAGTTTCATTACTGTGACAGAATTTTACACGCTGGATTACGCTGCAGACCGAACTGCGTTTGACTTCTCTCATTGGTGCGGATGCGTACGCGGCAACAAGGGAAAACGACCCCAATCATATCTGGTTGTGAGGGAAAAAAAACAACAATGAAGCTTTGTATAATTCATGAGGCGCTCCCATTAATTTCTGGAAGCAGATGCGTGCTGAGAGGCTGGCTGGGTATGGGCCTAATTATAGCCTCGGCTCGCAGGCGCAGCTCTGAGCGCGCAGCTGCTTACATAATGGCTGCTGTGTCGAGCGGCTATGTGAAACTCACCGCCGCGAGCGCTGAGCTGGAGGACTGGGGCAACCCATCGACCCCCTCGATGATCATTAAAAAAAATATTGCTGCATGAGAAGAGGAATGATATGTCAACAATAGCAAAGGGTAATGCACAATGACCCGCGAAGGCAGCTGTGTTAAGAACACGTGCACTGTAAGCTGATTTAGGAAGGCTGTCAGATAAATGGCCAAATGTCTGTACACAGCTGAAAACAGTAGGAAATACTGGAGACGTCCTTTGAAGTTCTTCAACAACTGTTAGCAATGTCTTACCTTAAAATTCCTCAGCAATCATCATTTTCAGAAAATATATATATTTTTCTATATATTTAAAATACATTCCCCTTAACTAAGGCCCTAGTTATGTTAGAAGAAGATTTAGAAGACCTAGAAGTCGTGGTGGTAACAAGAGCAAGCACAGAGAAGCTCATGTTTCACAGAGAGGTGCCTTGCTGATTAGGAAAACCCCTCCGCAAAAAAGCTTTATAGAACTGCATGTGAATTTATGGCGTAAATTTTCATATCAGTCTAATCAATTAATCAGAGCCCTCGTGCGCAGATTAATGGATGATGGAGTGGTTAGCTGGTGTCCCTGTGAGATGACTCATCACCTCCTGCTTCTCCCACTGGAGGTGATCCTGAGCCCCCTGTGATGAAGCACTGCTGAGATGTGGGCTGGCACGGACTCCCACACAACCTCTGGTGTCTCGAAATAGAACGGATTTGTCATGGAGCCTCATTACCGCAGGACTGCGGTTCTACCGCACATTTCGTTACCGGAGAGATTCCACTACAGCCCTGTGTTCGGTGTTCCTCCAAGCGACCTTGTGTCTATGCCGGTGTCCTGAAGAGGGCTCGGCGAATACATCCCCGATGTGTCTGTGATCTCGGAGGATGCGATGAACTCCATTAGGAGGCTGTGACGGACATAATGAACCTTTTTCTGTGAATCCAGGCTGTTTTGTGAGTGGCTCCTTCTTTAATTATGGTCACAGTAAATATTAAAGTGGTGTGAATGATTGTCCATTCACTGTCATGTTTGATTTCTTACAGATTCATTGATTTCAGTCATTTAGATTGACCTGTTTGGTCTTGTTTTTTCCCCTAGCAGATCACATGGGAGAGGGCGGTGCCAAGCCTGCAGACGTGCACCAAAACGCTTGTCCATTCATAATAGAGAACGAGTGAATGAATGAATGAGAAGATGAATGAATGAATGAATGAATGATGAGTTCTTTTCTTCCTTTATCATTTTCCATCCCAGTCTAAATGGTATTCAAAGAAAGGATGATGTAGAGAAAATAAAAAACAGCTGAAGATCGATGCAGATAAATCGTAGGAGATGTAATGGCACGAGTGTTTAATCACGCTGCACAGTACCGTTCAGGTTTATTTGCGTGGCGGTTTTAACAGCAGGTATCATCACGAGGCAGCGCTGCAGGAATGCAAGAGCGGACCGTTAACGAGGACGACAAGATGATGGTGGCGTGGGAAAGAATTCTGTGGGCGTAAGTGCCGAGCAGACAAGCTCAGTCTGATGGCGCTGATATGCCTCTGCTCTCTGATGCACACGCGCGCACGTGTGCCGGTTTCTAAAAATTCGCGTGCAAAGACAAACGCGGAGCGTGTCATTTATCCCCATGCGCGCGGCAGTTCTGTGGCCATCGGTTGGATGCGTGGAGGGTTTCCCTCTGGATCTCACCCTTGTGCACGCCACCACTAGCAGCACACAGCTTGGTGGAGTGTGTACCTGTCCTCGCGCGTCTCTCCTTCACAGCGCACTCGAGCAGTCGATCCCACTCACACCAAAGAAGCCAGTGGTGCTGAATACCTGGCAGCTAGGATCCAGCAGGACTGTGGACTCGGAGGTCGTGCTTGGGTTTGGGTAACGCTGCTCTGTGGATGCTCGGGTCTTTATTCTCCGTTTTTATTTTCTTTTCAGAGCATCATGAGTGGATGGCAGAGAGCAGTTTATCCTTGATGAACCTTCTCGCGTAATCCTCGACAGACTGGCGCATCGCTGCATGATGACGGCACTCTCTGCTGAGAACGTCTGCCAAGGTCAGGCCCTCAGAAATGGCACCGGTTCTGAAATCGGCGCCATGTTGTGTTGTGTTTGTTTCTAAGCTCAAATCTGCTGGAGTGGCTCGTGTTTCACTATACTCGTGTGCGCTGGTAGCAATGCTTCTGAAGGTCACATTGATTTGCTGGTTGGACCATGGAGCCATCGACCGAAAACGTTAAGGGCCACCGAGGAAGAGCTGAACTGGCTCCAAAATGTGCAGTCTACTCATTGGTGACTTCAGAAGCTTGTAAGTAGACAGCAGTGTTGCATAACCTGATTCATGTCAGCCTCTGGAGTCTCTGGAGCCTCTGGAGTCAACACTTTCTGCTTAATCCAGCCCCCCAGAGAAATAAACGAAGATGTTCACATATTCACTCTGAAGTGCTGAGTGCAGGCAGGCTCTTAAAAGCAAACCAGCAGACAGACTGGGCACTGTGAGCAGAACACACTTCGCATTTCAATCATGTCAGGTGTGCCGCAGCCCACACACACACACACCGCCGGACCAGAACGAGGGTGTGGTTGGTTGGCGTGCCGGGCTCAGATGGCACAAACAGCGATGAAAGGGATGCGGTGTACGTGAACACCAGCGACACTGATGGCAAAGACTGCTGGTAATCGCCCTGTGAGCTGCGCTCGAGTGCAGTGCTCAGAGTTTATCTCGTAGTCTTGAGTTTCTTCGTGTGTCTGCGTTCATCAAATTCATGCCCACGAGTTTGGGGCACCCTGCTTACGCACCTCAGGGCTACAAGAGCACAATAAAATATTTAACACTGCAGATGGAGATAACATTAGTGTCACTCAGCGAAGAGGTTTCTCCTACATAGCTGTACAGAGAGCAGCTCTGTTTAACTGCTGTCCAGAAATCCTGCTGAGCACGGTTAAAGGTGTGATCGTCAGTGCTTAAGTGCATGGAGAAACACGCTTTTTTACAGTACTAGGATGATGATTGTGTTGAAGGGCTCTCTGGTGACTTGTCATCACATGGAGATGAGGTGGGTGGGCGGAGCCTGGCACGGAGGCGGAGGCACGGAGGCACCTTCTGCTGTAGGGAGACGGCTGAGTGACTCGCATCTGCGGGCCGCATAACCACCATTAATCAGGCTGACTCACTGAGAAGGTCTTGTTAGTCACAACAGCACAGTTATGGTTCACTCGGGTTTGAGTGAGGACCTGTCTCTCTCTCTCTCTCTCTCTCTCTCTCTCTCCGTCTCTCTCTCCCTCTCTCTCTCAGCACGGGGGATGCTGGGTCAGGCAGATTCATGAGCAGCATGGAGGAGGCTGCCAGCCAGCTGGAGAAGACGCATGTTCACAGCGTCTACGAGAGGATCGCGCCCTTTTTCAACGACAGCCGCTACAAGGCCTGGCCCAGGGTCAAGCAGTTCTTACTGGACCAGGAGCCCGGCAGCATCGTGGCCGACGTGGGTAAGGCGTCGTGATCGGCCGGCAAAACACTGGAGCCTCCTTCCAACGGCTCTGCAAACCACAAGTGTCCATTTTTAATTGGTTTGAAATATTTTTAAGACTTTTTATGATTTCTGTTCATTTATTTGGACACGAC
This sequence comes from Brachyhypopomus occidentalis, assembly GCA_020368025.1. Lineage (NCBI taxonomy): Eukaryota > Metazoa > Chordata > Actinopteri > Gymnotiformes > Hypopomidae > Brachyhypopomus > Brachyhypopomus occidentalis. The sequence continues at coordinate 4,002,344 of JAGXOD010000006.1, forward strand.
AACCTTGTCTGAAGGATTATTCTTCTAAATTTAAATGCGTTTTTAAACCTCACGTTTTCTCATCTTTCTTCTTCTAAGATGTTCCGCTGTTACAATAATGAGCATGCTGGCATTTTTCTGAAGCAAAATATGATTTTTCAGCTCATGAACCATTATGATCTTGACTGAATTATGGCAGAGTAATCAAAACGGGGGGGTAGGGCCTCGGTGGGGTGAGGGGGCGTGGCCATACAACAAACCTCCCCGGACTGGTCACTGCGAGGGGTGTGTTCAGCCACTCAGCCCCGCCTCCACCCGCCTTCCAATAAAACTGAAGCTGATGCGTTTGCTTGCGGTGGCCCCAGGATGCGGCAATGGCAAGTACCTGCACATCAACGACGGCATCTTCAAGCTGGGTTGTGACCTGTGCCGCCCCCTGGTGGACTCGGCCTGGAGTCGCGGTCACGAGGTGCAGCTGTGTGATGGTCTGCGTCTGCCCTACCGGGACTGTTGCTTCGATGCTGTGCTCTCCATCGCAGGTGAGTCCGCTGGCCGAAGCGTCACGTCTCCCCACTGATCTACAACACAAGGGTTGCTAATGATGTAATTACCCTGAACACCCCCCCCGCTACAGGCTCCAGTTTAAAAGCTCATAGTTGCATTGGTATCATTCATGTGATGGACAATAATGATGACACTGATAATGTGATTTTTTTATTATCTTTTTGGCGGTCCTTAGGAAATGTGATCAATAACAGGATCTGGGTGAAGCGTTTATGGATCACAGAGCTATTGGCTCTTGTATTGCTGTGCTTGAGCTCTTTTGAAGCTCGATATACTGCAGCAACACCTAAGTTTCGCTGGCTTTTAATGATGCGACTTTGAGTTCACGGTTCATCTGATACCCCTGGATTAATCCAGATAGCTCTGTCGCCAGATTAGAGGTAATCTGCTGGCCTTTTCAGTAATTAAGGCGCGTCAGCACAGGTAATATAACCTTTATTTAAGTAAGATGTGCAGAAAACAAGCGCCGTTACCAGGGCTACAGGAGATTAGCAGCTCTCCGGGAGGCTGGGTCACCTGGCAACCCTGGGCTCACCCCCAGAGAGCCGATTATCGCCGCCCTTCAAGAAGACATTTGAATGGGAGAAAGAAGCAGGCAGACGTATTCAATTCAGATTATCGCTTTAAGTGCCTTTTCAGGATTACGTCATGTTTTGACATGGATTTGTTGTGCTCTTAATCTATTAGCGATGAGGGTGTATGATGAGTTTGGGGTTTTGATGTGGAGATCACCCGCTGTTATGTGTCATTAGGCAGATATGGAGACTGACTGAAGAATCGTACACGTAGCTCTTAATGGAGGCGGTTGGTGTCAGAGTGACCTCGCCACTGAGGTTCCAGCCGTTTGCTTAGACCTCAGTCGAACTGTAAGCCAAGAAACTCCGTTTTCTGCTGACTAACCTGTCCAAGACAGCCTCTCAAGGCGCGTGACTCGTCATGCGTAACTGCTTTTTCCAACACTTCCATCTGAGCTCGCATGAAAAGTGCTTGTTTGCTTTATAGTAGTAACTGACTTCTCACTAGTAAAATCACTGCACAGTAATACGCCGTGTGTTCAAACACCTTTGTGTTATTATTATAATGCTTCCTTTTTAGAATGTCAAATTAGGGTTTTATACTGGCATTCATTTTTTAATAACAATATAACGAGGTATTAAGGGGGGGACGTGTGTTTCTTGGCTCTACCGTACGCTGCTGCTGTTCTGAGTGTGCGTGGCGTGTATTTTGGTTCCTAGTCCTCCACCACATGTCGACGACGGCGCGTCGTATTCGTGCCCTGAAGGAGATGGCGCGCACGCTACGCCCCGGGGGCCGCATCATGATCTACGTGTGGGCCATGGAACAGAAGCACCGCAAGTTCGAGAAGCAAGATGTCTTCGTCCCCTGGAACCCCCACCCGCCCCCGCACCTCGTCCCTCGAGGGCGCGGGAGAGCCCGGCGGCGGGGCGACGGAACCCAAAGCGTCGGCGACGCGGCGGACGCGCAGGACGCGCACAGGAACAGCACGTCTTCCGCAGCGGACGAGAACGAGGCGGCCGGTGGCCGACGGCAGAGGAGACGAGGGCTGTGGTTTTTCTCCCGCTCGCTGGATTCCGTGCTGGACTTCGGCAGCCCGGCCGCGTCGCGTTCTTCCTCCAGGGACGACGGCGAGAGCGGCGAGACCGCGTGCGGCGCCAGGGGCCTCATCAGCCAGGTGTCCAGTTTCTTCTCCACGGCGTCAGCCAGGTCCAGCCTGGAGGAAGACGTCTTCTCCGCCGAGCGAGCGAGCAGGCGCACGCGGCCCGCTTTAGCGGCAGCGGGATGCCGGCGGCGGCAGCGTCTCCGTCGCGCTCGTCCAGGACTGCGCGGCCGTGGCCCTGCCCGACCTGGTCCCCTGCCGGAAGGGGCGGCCGCACGGCGGCGAGGTGGGGCGTGACGCGGCCGGGAGGCGGGCCAGCTTGGCGTCTCTCCAGCACGGCCAGCAGTGGGACGGGAAGAAGCTGGAGGAGTCGTGTCTCCGCTACTACCACGTGTTCAGGGAAGGGGAACTCGCACAGCTCATCGAGGAGCACGTCGAAGAGCTCCACGTACTGCACGCCTGCCTGGATCACACCAACTGGTGTGTGGTGGCTGAGAAGATTCAAGTGTGGAGGGTTTGAGTTTATTTACGAGGATCCTTTAACTTTTTCTATTCATTCAAGTGGTTTTAAATGGTTTTATTTATGTTTTTAGCATTCGGATTGGAGGACCATAAAATTGAGTTCTCTTTGAGAAATGGTCAGTGTCCACAGTAAACCAATAATGTACTGATGCTTCTTAATGTGGACTAAGGCAGTATTAGTAGTTCCATTGTGTATTTATTCCTTCCAGTGGTTAAAGACTAGTTATCCAATAACATTAATGGTTTTTTTAGGTTCGAATAAAGTACTGCTGGTTTTTGGTTTCCAGCTGTCTGTGTCCTCGATTGTTTTTGAATCTCACGGCGGTTTTAAGCGATTTTATAGCACTGATTATGATGCCGATTTTCATGGCAAGCATGTCACTGTTAGCTGCCCTTAGCGATGCCTGTCTGAAACTGAGAACCCTGCATACTGTACTGAAACAAACAATGTGAGCACATAACTAGTATTTAAGTAGTGAATGCCTTCTTCTCAGGAGTCCTGTGTATGGTTGTGGTGTCTCGTACTTTAGGCTTAAGCTACAAACTGCTGTGTCATCCTCAGATGTCGCTGTGTTCAGCGCAGGTAGTTTGCACATGGATTTACATCTTAAAAACTTGAATAAATGTTTAAACATCGGCTACTGAGATTCATTTTTTTACATAGTAATGAAGGTGTATTGTGGATCTACTTCTCTTGTCAATTCTTGGAATTACCTTTTAAGCTTGAATGGTTTCTCATGTTTCTTTTCCTTGCACTGTATTCTGACTGTTCAAATTGAATAAATGGGCTATATTTTAAATACGCTGTGCCACTGCGCCTCTATGTATTGAATTAAACGGCATGGATAGAATGGAAAAAATGAATCGGGAAAACATTTCTTGAGCACACGTTCGTTTCTCGGGATATTTGTTAATAGACCTCGGTGAATGCTGCAACTCGTCTGTTCCCAGCTATTGTTTCGCACAACAGCGTGTGTGTGTGTGTGTGGGTGGAGGGGGTGGCTGGGGAACGCTATAGCTGGCCACGTACTCTATTTGCTCTCACCTGCTGCTCTATGGGGAAATGCGGCAGGCGAAATCTGTTCAGTGGTGGCCACAGGGACGCCCTCCTTACAAATAGATTCCAGTCTGTATAGCTCTCGTATGGATGAACCGTTCGATAACATTAAACATTCATCAGGACCTATAATGCGCTGTAATTGCTCGTGTGCCTGTGGTGCATGGTCCGAGAGATGCGTTAACCTCGCTCGGTTAGCCCACGTGTCCTCAGCTCGCCCTCCGAGCGAGGATCGACCTCAGTGAACATGCAACATAAACGTCTGGCGCTATGTCTGTACCGGCGTGCATATCTTTATGAGCGTGTTTATGAGATTGTTTTGTGTGTGTTCACACGGGGGGTGGGGGATGTTTTGGTGTGAGTCCACACTCGTGAAAAAACTCATTCTTTCCGTTCATGCCCTAAACCACACCGATATCCACGTCGCTTTGTTGCTCCCTTGAGGGGAACTTCTTTGCCTTGAAGATGCGAACACATCTGGCTCCTCTTGCACACACACACACCCATCAGCCTGCCGTTGATAGGAAAACACCGCGTAATGCAGAACGGAGACAGGAGCAGTTCTACTAAATAAATCATTTAATTCATTTTCCTTCAGTCATCTGAGGTACTGCATACAATACAATATAAATAGTAATGGTGTATAAAGCATCGTGATAGTTTTGCAACAGTGCAGTTTTAAATAAGCTAAGCAGCTGTTTTATTTCATCTGGTTCTTATCATTTAGGCCTCAGATAAGACTGCGGTTATGCTTCGTGGATGTATATTTTGGACAGGATGCACACCTGGGTGGTAACAAAAACAAACCCAACTGCATTTTATTTTCAATATTAGTTAAAAAAAACAATCAAATCAACCAAAAGTGAAAAAAATCAAACGCTACGTATTTAATGTATGATGCACGTTTACATTCGCCACAGGAATTCTCCTTCTGGCTGTGAACTACCAGGTGTTTGGGGTAAACGGCTCTCCGTGTCAGCGCACAGCACAGTGCAGCATGTTGCTCGCGCAGGTTGGCCGCCCATCGTCTACGTCAAACAGGAAAAACGCAACGAGCACGCGGATTTTCCTGTTTGAAGAGAGTGACGAATGCAAGGCCACCTCACGTGTTCAGACTGTGGTTGTGACAAATACAGGGCCACCTCACATGTTCAGACTGTGGTTGTGACGAATACAGGGCCACCTCACGTGTTCAGACTGTGGTTGTGACGAATACAGGGCCACCTCACGTGTTCAGACTGTGGTTGTGACGAATACAGGGCCACCTCACGTGTTCAGACTGTGGTTGTGACGAATACAGGGCCACCTCACGTGTTCAGACTGTGGTTGTGACGAATACAGGGCCACCTCACGTGTTCAAACTGTGGTTGTGACGAATACAGGGCCACCTCATGTGTTCAAACTGTGGTTGTGACGAATACAGGGCCACCTCACGTGTTCAAACTGTGGTTGTGAGGAATACAGGGCCACCTCATGTGTTCAGACTGGGGTTGTGACGAATACAGGGCCACCTCACGTGTTCAGACTGGGGTTGTGACGAATACAGGGCCACCTCACGTGTTCAGACTGGGGTTGTGACGAATACAGGGCCACCTCACGTGTTCAAACTGGGGTTGTGCAGTCTGAGTAGCGTCCTGATTATTCCTACTCAACGGAAGCCAGTTTCCTTTGTTCCTAATCAGTTCGTTTTCATTCTGTAAAACTGACCAGATAATCCTCAATTACGCATTTGGCCAATTAGGCTTTAGCAGTGAAAGCACAGACATGTAGTGCAGTACTCTGTCTCGGCTTGTGTGCATTAAGATATCTCTCTATCCAAATTAAATCTACCTGTATGCACGTTGTTACTTAAATAAGAGAGTAAGCACTCCATAACCTTTGGAAACGTTTGATTCTGTGTGTATGTGCTTCTTGTGGTGAGCTTTCGGGAGTTTCCTCGAATCATCGCAGGTTTTGTTAAAACAATAATGCATTCACGTACGTTACTAGTGTCTAATGCGAGCTCCCACAGGTGTGGACGCAAGAGTGCAGAAATCGTTTCATTTTGTGACAGCAAAGCGGTCTCTTGTAACAATATAACGCACAATCTAGCAATGTTCCCAAGCGTTTTGCATGTGAAATTGCACAAAAAAATAGTGTGTAGAAAAGGTTTATTTCGAATGAATAGGCGAAGTACTTTGCCGTGCGTGAAATGAAACACTCTGAGCGCCCTAAATAAATGCCCTCTCTTTTTACACAATGCGTTAACCCAGCTGATAAAATATTGTAGAATTTGCATGTGTAACTTCCACACTCTGACTGACTGATTTCAGCGCTCACATAGGGGCATTTATTCGCTGTCTGCCGTTTTTCTTACATAGCATATTATTATGCGCTATTCTGCTTTCGAGCACCCACGCACTCAAATATATATATATGAATTGTGGGTATATTTGATAGATGTTGGGAAATGTAGTTCAGCGATTTCGGAGGGTTTATTGTTTTGCGTTGTACTGCCACCACCTGGCGAGGGATTCACTAACATGATAATTACAAATTCATAGCCGACACGCTGCGTAAAATCACAGTAGTTGTCCACTGTAATCTGAGTTCTGTGGAGTGAAAACTCCACAAATCATCGGTTCAAATCATTTTAACACCCTGGATATTTTAATGACGTATTCCAAATATTTATCTCAGCGTTTAATTCCTCGAATTGGAAGGTTTTGAATTTCTGAATTTCTGAAGTTGAAGTTTGCTTTTTAATGCAAGCAAACGTTTTTTTCTAGCAAACGTTAGCTGTTTAAGTAATATTACCAATTTGATTTGAAAATGTCTGTTAAAGGTTTTAAGATTTGCTCCGTTTTATGCCAAAATAAGATTCATGTTCTTATTTTGCCAAATGTTTGACAGATTGTATTTTTTTTAGAACAGTGAGATAAACTAGGTTATGTTGGTATTGTTACTCTTTTTAATGTATCCTGCTTTTGGTATGAGACTGAATTGTGTGTGTGTGTGTGTGTGTGTGTGTCTGTGTGAATGGCTCAGATTATACTTCATATTAACTGATTTTCTGTAAAATGCCTTGTTTATAAAATGACCAGGTTTGACCCTTCACAATTGACCACTTCACAATTTCACAGTCATACACAGCAGACACCCGCTGTTTGAAGAATGGAGGGAATCTGGGCTTTTCCGGGCTTTGCCCCAGTTCTCCTCCCGAGCAGGGGCTTCTTGTTTACGGAGAAGGCCTTGGTATGTTCCCATGACTGGCCTGAGGCTGTTGGTTTACATCCACGTCCCATTCCTCGGATACCTCTCGAGTTAAATCATACAGCGAGTCTGCACTGTGCATCTGTTCAAGCAGGCTTGGTGGATACTGCTAGCATTCACATGCATGCTTCTACCAAACACACAGCCAACTTCACCAGCCGACGGGAAACCCTGGGACCTGTGCATTACGCAGACGACTTACCGACGTGACCTGCTGCAAATTACACCGCACACGAGTCTGAGATTGTAGCAACACCTGAAACACAGTGAGAAGTCCCACTCAAGCTCTCCTTACCTGTTCTTTGGAAAATAAGATTGCTGAAGGATTATATATGCTTCAGATTAGACAGATTACACTGGGACCCAAAGCCAGATGTCAGCAGGCATCAGACGTTCACGTGATCAAACGTGCGCTGGGCATATGTTCATGGTATGCTTGTTCTGCCTCTGTTGTTTTGGTTTGTGTTGCGAAGACTCGGTGAGTCTGTACTGGGTCAGTGGCTCTGAGACCGAGTCTCTGTCCCCCTGCAGGACGGACACGCAGTTGTCTAGCGTCCCCCTGCACGTCTGACCTGCACTGATGAGTGTCCGCCTCTTGCTCTAACACGCGTGCCGTAACGCTTCTGGGACCCATTTCTCCTCAGAGCTGTCAGAATCTCAGTCTGCACTGATGAATCGTATTATTGATAAATGATGTGAAGTATGCCGGTGTTTTCATTCCTGCACCCTGACATCACTTGACGTTCTGTCATTTGCCAAGTCATCTCAGCAATATGGCAGCGCCTTACAGCCTGAGAGCTGCTGAGAGATTAATAGAAGAACTGACCGTGTGTCAGCTTTTAGTGGAGAGCGCTCTGTATTTGGGCTGATCTTCAGTATTACTGCAGATCAACCTTTTTTCTGGTACCGTTCTGCAGTTTATGAAGCAGTGGGTGATGGTTGGGTATGATACCATACAAGCTACCTTGTATGGGCAGAAGAATCTTTCTCATTTCACTATTAAACAATGTCTTGCTGTGAACAACAATTCTCTTTCAATCACAGAGATATTTAGACCTTGACGCTTTTTCTGTTGCATAAAAGCACACAGAAGATACCAATCTAAAGTACTCATTAGACCTTGGGGCAGTCGAACAACAGACACTAGGTTTACTCAGCTAACAGTGTAGTAGACTTTCTGTTTTATTCAGGTTCCTTTGTGCACATTCGTTTGCTATGAAAGGATCAGTGCAGGGAAGATCTAAGTCTATTTATCATTACTACTTCTGAAGATGTATGAGTGTTCTTTGCATTCAGGTTCCCCAAACCACAAGATAACAAGTTTAATCCTTGTCCTCAGACCATGTGACTGTATTCCCCAAGGTATCCCTTTACCACCACACACACACACACACACACACACACACTTGGCAGATTGAAGAGGGTGGTTTCTTGCCACTGACAGAATACTAAAAGCACTCTATTATGATTAGACAGAGGAAGCATGCCTGATAAAGACAGAGGGCTGTCCACCGTGAAGAAAATACGGCCGCATTAAAAAGAGGTACGAAAATTAGCGACTGCTATTTGATGTGGTTTGTAGTCTCGGAATATATTGCAAGTACTTGTGCGCTGGTATCAGTATCATGTTGATTTGTGCTTCCAGAATTGCAGCTGCTTAAGGCAAATGTTGGAATGTGTGTTGTGTACTGTGCGCACGATTAGCTTCTGACATACATGTTGAGTTGTGTTGAGAACTAGAGTGTGTGTTTGCATTGTGTTATGGGGATTAGTTAGCTACTTGAAGAGTGAGTGCAGAAAGAGATTTGAAGGGAAAGAAAGAAAGAAAGATAGAAAGAAAAAGAAAGACTGGCATATACAGACATAAAAAAAACAGCTGTGTGTGTGTCTGTGTGCATGCATATGTTAGTCTGTTCTGCAGAATGAACTGGTGAACTGGTGCTATCCACTCAGTCTTGGCCTCATATGCACAGCTTGTCTTATTCAAGTACATAAAACAGAACCCCACCAATTCAATTAGAGCCTTTTCACATTCATCCATGATGTCAATGGCCAGGAGACACTGAACATCACCACTCATGTGTGCTTCAAGTACAAGGAAATAAAACATTCACTGCTCTTCTATAAACCATGACTTGCAAAGGAAAATAAAATGAGAAATAAACCAACCCAATCTATTTGTACATCATCTCCTTGACCTCGTCACTGGTCATAGGTCCAGTCTTTGGAATAGTAATCTCATTAAGCAGACGCCTGTGTCTGAGAGGAGAGGGCGAGAGCCTGCTGGGCTGGCTGAGCTGAACAATAGAACCGACAGGTGCTGAGACAACTGCCCTCCAGGCTCAGGCTGCAGGGCAGACGCTCCTCAAGCCTGGGCACACACTGCCCCGTGTGTGTGTGGATGTGTGTGTGTGGTGTGTGTGTGTGTGTGTGTGTGTGTGTGTGTGTGTGTGTGTGTGTGTGTGTGTGTGTGTGTGTGTGTGTGTGTGTGTGTGTGTGTGTGTGTGTGTGTGTGTGTGTGTGTGTGTGTGTGTGTGTGTGTGTGTGTGTGTGTGTGTGTGTGTGTGTGTGTGTGTGTGTGTGTGGATGTGCGTGTGTGTGGATGTGTGTGTGCGGGCTCAGAGCTGAAAGTCACCTTGCGTGCTCCTTGTTGGTGGTGATGGCGCATGGTGGTGTACACACGGGTGTGGATGTGTGTGTGTGTGTGTGTGTGTGTGGATGTGTGTGTGTACCGCATGGTGGTGTACACACGGGTAGGCGACAAGCCCCTGCAACCATTTGTTTACTGTCGATAGAGTCGGGATACGGGCCGCGATTAAACGAATGTCAGCGGGGTGTTATCAGGACCCAGCGGCGCCGTGCGCAGTGTGCCGACGGCACTTATCTGGGTTCACGCACATCGTTCAGAGATTGCAGCTGAGAGGGAGGGTCGTGTGTGTTCAGCCTGTGCTTTGGCAGGACAGGGCCGGTTGGGTCCTGATGTCTGTGTGTCCTGATCCTGTGTGTTATACAGCTTGGCACAGTCCCCGTTTAAACACTATCAAACAAAGGCAGCACTTGCTGATTGGCCTTTGAATCCAGAGTATTTGGAGACGTGAAAATATAAAGAAGAATCCAGCCAGTTATGGGGACAATCCAGGACCAGACTGAGAAACATTACTTAAAAGATGTGAAATGCTTCCACCCAGGGACCCCTCATGGAGATTGAAGCATGCCTATATATATATATATATATATATATATATATATATATATGTACAATATATACAGGTGGTTCTGATGAACATTTTGAGAAGCTTTACAGCAGTGGGTTTGCTGACGCATGTTCCTGTATAGAGCCTTCATCTAAATTCAGTTTGACTTTGTGAATTTTACCAGAAGCCAACGGCTGCTTATCTAATCACAGACCTTCTGTTGGTCGCTTTTATTGAATAAATAAAGATGTGAAACAAATGTGCGTATTTGTGTGTGTGTGTGTGTGTATTGCTAAATGTGTGTATTGCTGCATATCAAGGTTTGCTTTCGCTCCAAGCCCGGAGGCATTTTAAATTGAGAAATCTTGATGGAAGTGTTCATCTCATGAGTTGAGGATCTTGCTCCTCTTGCTGAACTCTCAGGCGACGCTGTCCGAGTGCTGTGTGCCGGTGCAGATAGCGAACAGGATACGCGCTTGTACGGTCGTCGTTGTGCTTTGAGACAGCAGATTCAAATCTACCCGTCATTATCACAACCGTCGCAGTGTACAGTGTAGGCCACGCCTTGTGTGTAACGAACAGTCATGGTAGTCATTAAGCCTTATTCATGCGGCAATTAGGTCATTCTTAATTAGCATGACTTAGATGATCTAATTCTTAAATGACTGCCTTTTCTTCCCCTCTTTTTCTCTCTTTCACTGACCTGGTCGCTCTATCTTTCATTCCCTCTCACATACATGCAGACTCACATAAAGAGGAACGTTTCTCTGTGACTCTATCGAATGGGAATTCGCAGAGAGACAGAGAGGGACGTCCCTGCCCAATAACAGGCTGTTGCTTCATTCGTCCTGTGTTTGTCTACCAAACACTAATCAGATGACTCAAAACATGGCTTCTCCTCTTCCTACGCTGACATTTGAGGCACGAGACATGTGGTCGGACCCCAGTATGCCACAGAGATGAATTTATTAGTTTTTATATCATTCTTATATTGGTAAATGACACTACTTTGTCTCTTATTCTCTCATTACCTGGCTCTCTCTCACACTGTCAGAAACACACACTTATACACAAACGTGCACACAAACGCACGCACTCACTCACAAAGCAATATTTCTCTGTGACAATATCACATGGATAATCACAGAGAGACAGAATGGGACGATGCTGTGGAAATAACAGGCCAGCGCCTCATTCGTCCTGTGTTTGTCTACTAAACGCTAATCAGATGTCTCAAAAGGCGGCTTCTCTTCCTCTGCTGACATTTTAACCATCAGTTAGCACTTCCCATCTCGTGGAAGGCGCGTGCACATGATTTTAAAGAGAAAAAAGCAACAAGAACCCTTGATTGATCACGTCAAGTTAACAGCTACAGCAGTTGTTCTGTTCCTGCTACTGTATATAGTATATATATATATATATATATATATATATATATATATAATACTATATATTTATATATATATATATTAATATAGTAGAATAGTATAGAATTCTGGCCATTCTGTACACTGGGCTGTGTACTGTGAATATTCCCCACAGTAGTGAACCATTAGTACTGCTTTAGCTGCCTGAGGCTTGAGGTCTGTCTGGCTCTCCACTGTTGGTTTCGCAATGGATCCAACTTCCAAACCCCCATAAATACAAATTAAGAGAAAATATCAGCCCTGTGGTTTGAGCTGCAACTAATCACAGCAACTAATCGTCATGAACTTTGTCAGGTCATGTGCTCAGTTGTTAAATCACTAAAAAACGAAATCACTGGCTATTCATAAATTTGTGTATTATCAAAGATGTGTTGATACAATGCCTAGTTAAAATACAAGATTCTAGAGATTTGAGGGGAAGAAATGTGAATTATTGCAGACATATTTCTAAGTAAATTATCATGTTGAAATCCAATTCACTGGAAATGACTAGATCAACATTTCAGAAAGCTGCGCAGTTTTAAACATCGTGCACTGAATTTCAACATACGTTCACCAATGATAGCTAAGCCAAAATAAGTAGAACCGCCTGCATCAACATCGGATCTCGCGCTACTGTGAGGTCAAGCGTTGGAAGACGCCTTACTGGACCTTGATAATAATAAACATTCGCTCAGAAAAAAGACAGCTTGAAGCAAGCCGACATTAAGCTCACGACGTTAAGCCTCATTGTGAGAGAGCTATGAATGCTAAGAATGGCGCTAATGTTAGTAGCGCACATTCAGTGCTGCACAGCATGTGAAAAGCGCGCGGGCTGCACTGAGCCGACAGCTGCTGCTAGCCGGAGATAAGCGCGTGCTGGGGGCATAATTATCCAGTTTAGTCTCCGCGGGCCGAGCACCGTGCGGCCTGGTAATCTGCAGTCCCTCAAGGCGCATACCTGACTCTTCTCCGTGTTCTGCCAGACAGCAGCCTATAATAGACCACCCTTCTAATGACTGCCCTCACACACATGGGCTTTCATTTATAGTTTAAATTGAGTGGTTTTGCACTCTTACATTTATCGTCTACAGGAACTTTGTCTCTGTTACCGTAAAATGTATTTAGGTTTTGAATGGACATGATTGAGGGGTGTTTTTGTTTTTGGAGTTGAAACAGGACCACGGTAATGCGCTCGTCATGGTGTTGGACTATTGCAGACCACTGACCACCTCTTGAAAGAGTGAATTTGAGATCTGGAATTAGAAAGATGCACTTGATTGTGGGCCAAATATTTCCAGTACATATTGTCTGTTTCCAGTCATTCTCTCACGATCGCTGATTGCACAGAAGTGTGACAAACTGTTGAAACCGATATGCTGATAACTGCACACGTTTTTGTAGGGCTTGCGGCAACCGTTGTGCGGGAGTTGGGGTGTGGTGGGGGGGCGACTTTGAACATCCGTAACCACGTTGAACATAATCTCACGCGCCAGCAGCTCCGCCCGGAGCGCGCCGCGAGGTTTTTGCAGAGCGAGATTGGTGAGGGCGGGTCAGGATTCCGAGGGCAAAGACGGATAGGCGGAGGGGTCTTAATGTGGACCATCTGCTCAGGCTTCGCGGAATGCTGGGATTCTGCTCGGAGAATTGAAACGGAATGGGAATATTGAGTCAAAGGCTTTAGTGGAATGTTAAAACTCGCTGTGGTAGTGATTTCTCTGCATTAGTATCATTATTGGCTTGTGTTCTTTAGTTTGTGAGATACATTTACGTGTCCGAGGATGTGACGAGGAACCCGGGGTCGGTTGTTGGAGGCTGTGGTTGAACTCCAAGTTAGGAGAGAGGCGCTAAAACTGTTCTGGGGGCGGTATTTGTGCTGGATTGACTCATTATTTGGTCTACAGCAGTGAAAGTGTGTATTGTCGAATTTGAATTTTACAATCAGTTTATCAGTGATCACAAACAATATCACAAAAACTCACTGTACACATATAGATCATTCTCTCTCTCACAAGTGAGTAACCCCAGTAAGTACGAATAACTTGAAGACTGATGTAAAAATATATATACACACACACACACACACACACCCATACATGGTAGGTTTTCAGTTTGGTGTGCTAGGTTGTTACTTATCAAATTCCTGCCGCATAGTTCCACACTGGAGTAGACATATTCCTTTGATTCCTTTGTTCCGTTTGCTGGCTTTGTGAATGTGTGTCCACGTAGGAGCGGCACAGTGCAAGCGTGTCGCAGCGTTGATACATGCCACATACAGGTATGTAAGAGAGTTTATATTTAACAACCTGTACTGAGCTTGAGGTGGTGTCCTGTTTTATGAATGATTGATAGTGGGTGTGTTTCTGCATGAGTGTGTGTGTCTGTCATGGAGACTGGTAAAGACATAATTCCCAGCATAAATATCAACATCACTGAAAAATTTTACTCGACATGATATTGCACACGGTATATGCTTCCCAGAAGTGGAATTTGAATAATTTAAAAATGGTATTCATATTTCGGAACTTACTAAAGGCCTAATGATTTCAGCACATATTTACGCCGAACTCCTGCTTGGGAAATGCCCATTAGTCTATACTTCAGTAACAAGGCGGGTGTATGTTCAGTCCCTGCCTGTTTTAGTGGATGTGAGATTACCCATCATGCACTGGGGCAGCAGGCACTGTCACTGGTCACTGCAGGACATTGTGGGTGCCATCACTCCTGTCTCCTGCCCTGCATCTGACATCATCACACTCATAGCTGATTAAGGTCTGGGTGTGTGTCATAACGCAGAAGCCACCAGCTCATTGGTGGAAGCCCCACCCTGTAACCCCTCCCACATCCAGTACGCCAGTATGAGATCATACAAACACTGCAGCTTAGACAGTTTACTAGCTACATTTGCATTGTGGCAAATAGAGCTTGATTAGATAAATGTGGGATACGACCTTCGTAGCAGTGATGGATTTTAGTTGACTTAGTCACTTCGGCACATTACTAGGATATTACTGCTTGATGGATACAAACACTCCCAGTGATTGATTTTTGAAGTTTTATTTATATAGTGCCTTTCACAATCTCCACACTTTACAGCTTAAAAAAAATAATAATAAAAATGTAAAAACACCAAGAGAAATATTTGGGAAAGAAATTATGCTAAAGGATCTAAAGCTAAAGGATCTAAAGCTAAATGATCTAAAGGATCTGCCGCCAGCCGAACACATTCTGGTCAGAATCCCGGTATGGGCAGTAATCCAGTTCCAGAGCACCACAGTGTACATTGTGCTGCAGGAGACTTAACAACCACTTTGGATGGGAAGATGAGCTTTGAATGGGGCCACAAGCACCAGACTAAGAGAAGAGACGAGCTGTTTTCAGAGGTAGGAAGAGAGCGTCTCTTGCCAAGCAAGCGCGCTTTGGTAAGACTTGTACAAAGGGAGGACAGGGCCTCTTCAGCTGGTCTCAGTGGACAACCATCTCTGCCTCCCACAGCAAAGGGATGGGTCTCCTCCCCTCAGCTGGAGCAGATAAAGGGGTCCATTCATCCGGTGCTGTGGAGTGCTGGGTCCGGCTCGGCCCACTGCTGTCCCCGGTGCGGGTGCTTGTTCTCAACGTCTGGGCTTTGACGTGAACACCTCCCTTTGAAGAACTTTGTCATGCACAAGCCACTTTGAAGCTCTGGAGGGACAGGGCTGCTGTGCAGATCAGCTGTTTGTTCATTTGCTTTGGTGTTTTATGAATTTCCACATTTGCTGCAGTGCAATGAAAAGCTTTGGTGTTACTTCATGTAGAAAGTGTTCTGTTTCTCCTGGATTTCTGCACTTTTGTCAAAGGTCCTACTCCAAAAGAGTACCGTGGGTCTGAACATGTAGTAATGAATCAACTTTACTGTACTTCTGTCCCGGTGCTTGGAGCAGTTTTTCCAAAGCAAATTTTATCTTCAGATTTCCACCATAAAAATGTTTAAAAGGCCGGTTTTCCACTAGCCATCCGTCATCTTGGACACTGTTAAGCGCGTGTGTGCTCCTCATTCTGCCTGAAGAGATAAGATACGTTTCTAGTTTTATAGATAACATCTTTACAACAGCATTACCCACCTGGATGATTTGTCCTTGTTTAATGAAGAACAGTCAATTATAGACAAATCAGTTTCTACACTGGAGATCTGACAGTAACAACATATCGAAGACGAATGAGACAAATGAGAAATACGCATGAGAAACACTGCTACTGAAAAACTGCACATCAAGGTGTTTGATAAATGGACAGCCTCTGACTCTCTCTCTCTCTCTCTCTCTCTCTGTTTTGATAGCATTCTCTCTTCTCCTCTTTTCTCTCTCTATCACACTGATCAGTTGTTAGTTGTTGTCATAGTTTCGAGTCCATTTTAAAGTCTGTGTCGCTTTCAGACTGTGGGTTAAGAAAAGCAGCATAGTGAGTGAAATGTGAAATAGTTGAATGAATGACACAAATATGTTTTCTGGTAAATATAAAGTAACAACACTGAACTAGTCTAGCAGTCTCAGAGCCACTGTAGGTCCCACGAGGGAAGCATCTTACAGACGGAAATAATAATAACGCAAAAACCGACAAACCCCTCAAACTGACAAATGTGAGTTTGTTTACAGCAAGAGCAAGTTACCCTGGCGGTGAAGCAGTAACAACCCTAACTGTCGTCTCGAAGTATGAGCACTCTCGACGTCCCCCCCCCCCCCCCCCTTCCCCCCCTCCCCTTTCACAGAATGCATTTCAAACAAGAGTGTGACCTACTGAGTCGCTCTGCTACTCCCACGGAGGAGAAGGGGTTTTGTGTGAGCAGGAACTGCAGCATTTGTGCGGCTTTGTAAGGCCAGCATCGCTCATCCTGGCACGTGTCCAGCCCAGCTGATCGGTGCGTGAGCCCGCTGGGACGAGGTTCTGGTCCTAACCGCTATTTAAGTCAGAGTTCATTTACATCCAAATATGTAGCATGCACTGCTTTGTTTACACAACAGTATCTATCTCTTTCTCCCGCTCTCTCCTCCCTTTCTCACTCTCTCTTTCTTCTCTGGACCCAGACTCCTCCCATTCACCATCAAACACACACACACACACACACATTCGTGCACGTTCATACACTTCTCGCACCCGCACTGCACTGCATGTTTTAGTGCACTGCGCGCTGACGCCTCTTGTTGCTTGTGGCAATGCTTGGGAATCTGTGATGACAGCGCGTTTGTGGTCTGGAGCAGAGGGAGAGAGAGAGAGAGAGAGAGAGAGAGACAGCCAAGCAGAGCAGGACAGAGAAGGGAAAGACAACTATAAAGAACAAGAGAGCAAAAGTAAGAGAGCGAGGGAGACCACGGAGTCTGTTCACCTGGGAAACTCATCAGCTTTGCTGTGAAAGCTACTGGACTACACTGCACTCTGAACTGCACTTCAGGTGAGAGATGAGCTGTTAAAGTTGTCAGATTTCAACGAATCTTCTTCCTTTTCAGTACGACAGTTCTGCTGGCGACAGGTGGTAGGGAGATGCACGCTTACGGCAGAGTTCAGCGGGCCTTTCATATTACTGCCATGCACGTTTGTTCGCAGTTTGTTTCATTATTAAATTCTCCTTGTTCTTCTTTTGCCATGCAGTGAGAGAAATACTGCAACTACCTCACACTGATTACAAACATGTGTGAAGTAACTTTTAATTGAAGTAACTTTCAAGAGGGGATAAAAAGGATACCTCACACCACACTGCATGTACTGTTACATCATTCAAAAGTAGTTCTGTTCTGGCAGGAAGGACATATATTTACCAAATGCACGCTTTGATTCAAATTATGACGATTGTAATTGAAATAGGATTCCATATTACTACGTGTGACCGTGTCAGGGATTTGCAGACTCAAAAGCAGAGAAACGGAAGGTTCCCTGCAGTAATCCGTGTTAAATGGGGCTTCCTGTGGGACGTGTGAATGACATTCAGGGACCGTTTGGCATGTTCTGCTCTTTCTCTGGCTGTAAATGAGGAGACTCCCATTCACTGCCCACTTAGAGATCTGCAGGGAAGAGCAGTATTGACTCGGCCTGGTCGGTCTCACAGCCCTCCGGCCTGTGGAGGAGAAGACTGGCTCCTTCGGGAGAAGAAATCTCCTCTGCGATGGCCTCCTTGTTCTCCTCAGGGTTTGTGTGTAGCCTTGACAGATGGTTTAGTGGACTCTGTTATTTAGCAAGATTGAGATGATCCCTAATTTTCTAGCTCAGCTAATTTGTGTCCGAGCATGTGTCTGAGTACATGCTGGCACACACACACACACACACACACACACACACATGCAGGAATGGCACATGGGGGAGTGAGCACCTGACCTTACTTGATGATTGGACTACTCTTCTTATCTGCTACTGAAGGTCAAAGCCCCGGGGTGTGTGTTTTCCTCTGTCAATTCCAGGAGACTTTGCGTGTGTGTGTGTGTGTGTGTGTGCACGCGTATGCATGCATGCGTGCTGGTGTGTGTATGAAGCAACATGCTTGATAAGACCTAGCCACTGTCAGCCACGCCAGCTGTCGTGTTCTCACGGCTGCCCCAGCAGAGGTGGAGGGCAAGAGAGAGGGATAGAGAGAGGGATAGAGAGAGGGATAGAGAGAGGGATCATGACCTGGCAGAGAGCAGAGGAGGGTGGTGGTGGCTTGGGAGGAGAATCCCCTTTACGCTGGAATGAGCATGATCAAACACTCCACCCATGAAACACCTCTGGAATCTGATGGGGGCGGATGAGTCGTGGCATTATTTTTATAATTTAACGACAAACAGATTTCGGTTCTTTTGCAAGTCTTCCAACAGATCAGCTCGAAAGGTGCAACTGTGTCACATGTGGGTTTTAGTGTTGAGAACATTCGCTCCATCCAAATACCATCTGCTCACCGGTGCTCCTGTGATCAGAGACTGACCAGAGGCACGTCGACTTGCCGGAATGGTTGGAAATTCTGCAAGAGGACAATCTGTAATTGTACATGTATAAAATGTAATGACATGTTGGCTGAGTGTTTACAGATGGATGACACAGTCTTCTATTCTTCTGTGCCCCTGTTGCCTGGGGCATCAACAACAGATTATTGTGTGTCTGCTTTATCCTGTCATGCTCTTGATGTATAACATCCTCCCAGTTTACCCCCCCCCCCAATAGCTGCTCAGGTGACGTGTCTCAGCCAAGGTATCACAACGGAATGAATGTGAATGTATGTTTTGTCGGGGAGGGGGGTGCAATAAGCTTTAATGAGGGGGTTAGTAGGCCCAGTAACCACAGCTTGGCCGGAGTCGTTTAGTTGCACTGATGAATAGACTGGCATGCTGTAAATCAGCCAATGGGGGAAGAGCAGCCGGATTCCTCATGCCGCTGATGTCACCGCCGTCGTGCCTGAAACAGATCCAGACTTGAACACGCCGACTGCAGACAGATGTTCAGCTCTGGAGATGTGATTCTCTCCCCTCATATTCTGTACCTGTATCGAAATTCACGAGTCAGTGATTGGAGTGTATTGCTCAAGACCCCTTTTCTTTTGGGACTAAGACATCTAAGTGATTTCAACTCTGATCATGCAGCATGTCTTCTGTGTGTTATAGTAATAATTGCCTTGACTGCTGGGTTAATTTCACTCTTATTGGACTCATGGTCTCAGCTTCTTCTCTGAATAAAGTAAACAAACAAACGTTGAAACGTGAGATGTTGAAATGCAAGACGAAGCGATACTGGTTTGGAAAGGTTCTATTTTGCATTAAGTATGATTTGGTCCTCTGTGTGTTGTGCATCTGACGTCGGTTTATCTGAGCTGCAGAACGTAACCTCCCTACATCTGTGGCGTTCAAAACAGCAGATCGGACTTTGCAGTGTAACCGTTCAGATGGTTTAAATCCTTTTCCCACCTCCAGAATAGGCTTTTTTGTCATACTAACATTCCGCGTCAGTGTAATGGTAAATTTTTAATGTTCAGTAAGAACCCATTTTGAAATCATTCATGCATTAAATATCTGAGAGCAGTAAAATCTAATAGTTTTTGAAAATGTGAATAAAATACTGGAAGAAATTCCTATTATTATTGTCACTTGAAACAAATGATAATGATTACCTGTTTTTTTTGTTGCAGGTGACACTTTGCTGAAGATTACTGCATTCAGCTGCATTTTGGTGAACCAGCCGACATGTTTAAGCATAGCCAACACAGCAGAGCGTGGCTTCAGACCAAGACTCTTGTGGGTATACCTTGTGACTAGGCCCACAATACACTAGGAAAAAGACATGGAACCTGCACTTGTGGTCGCGTTGGAAGGCCAGCGATCAGCAGAGCTACTGTCCTCCAATATAACGGCAGCAGATCCCTCCGAAGAGCCTGGGCTCCTCCAGAACGCAGCTGTTAACAATGGTGCTTCTGCACTGCTGCAAAATCAGGAAAATGTGAAGTGTGTTCTGTTGAAAGAATTGTGTGGCAAGAAAGAGTTTAGCCAAGGCCCAGAGCCACATTCCTCAGAGGTGATGGACTACAATGCTGGTGATATTTACGCTCTTCGGTCCGAACATGTCTGTGCTCCAGAAGCCGACAAGGTTCTGTTGGGAACAAACGCAAATCCTCCCATTCAGATGAACGAACCTGTCTATGAAACTGGGACTACTGTGATTGGGAAAGCATTGCAAGACCATGGAGTATCTTCTGTGAACAGCAAAGATGAACTTGATCCTGAAGGGCATCTTGGGATTGACCTCACGGGATGGCGACAAGAGGACAACCGATTTGGGTTTGTCTCAGACGAGTGGGCCGTCAATGGATGTGGACATGCTGTGGACACCTGTGCTCCCAGTAATGTCCCAGTTCCTGCCTTGGTAATGAGCTCCCAGTTAGATCCTTCTTGCTCTCCTCCTGTGGCGCTGGACTCCAACCTTCTCCTCCGCCCCACATCCGCTCTGCTCTCTGGTCACGAGGGAACAGATCTCCCCCGCATCGTCAGTCACAAGCCCGGCTCCATCACGTTCGCCGATTACGGCGGCCCTCCGGGTCACCGTGGGAACGGTCGGCGGAGCTCCGGCTCCAGCGAACCTTCATCTGAAGGGGATGAGGATGATGATGACGATGTCTTCTCAGAGTCATCCCAGTGTGGGGAGACCCTCCCTGGTTTCAGACAGGGGAGAGGAGCCGGCAGGACAGGGAGCGTGGGTGGAGGAGGAGACATGGGGGACATGGGCCCAAGCACCACGTGTGCCAGCTCCACAGACACAACCGGCTACGAGGCTGAAGAAGAAGGCTGCAGCAGAGAGGTGAGACTTAGTCCTGTGCGTGTGATTTTAGTCCTGTGCATTTGATTTTAGTCCTGTGCGTGTGATTTTAGTCTTGTGTGTTTTAGTCCTGTGCGTGTGATTTTAGCCCTGTGCGTGTGATTTTAGCCCTGTGCGTGTGATCCATGTAGATAACTTGGCCCATGTGCGTGCTCATGAGTATTCTTTCCTTTAATACATTACCATACTGGGGAGCACAAGATGACACACATCTTGTGCACAATCACTTTTTTATTCGATCAATGACTGTACACGCGTTGTGCCAGCAGCAATCTAACGGCTCGGATGTTCACATGCTGATGGAGTAGTTTCAACGTAAACAGGAACCTTGGGTGCAGCGCCACCCTCTCCTCCACCCAGTAGGAATGTTTAAAATCTGCTTTTTTACCTCCATCTCTCCCTTGTCAAACAGAAGGGTCTGTTTAGCAGTGAACTTAGCCCTTTGTTATTTATAGCTTAATTTCCCGACCCCTTGGCTGACCTTTGACCCCATTCTGCCTGCTTTCACTGGCCAGTGTAGAGGCATCATCTGGATGTTTGTGAATATAGTGCAGTGTGTGTGTGACTCATGGTTCAGGGAGATCTTTGGAGGTCCTGTACGTGGCCACAAGGAATCCAGTGCAAAATGAAATTAGCCAAGTTAATTCCACTCAGTCTGTCACTTTATTTCATGTTCAGCCTTTTTGAGAAGAACTTGCAAACCCCAAAGTTAGTATGTCGTTAAGAAAAGTGTTTGTTTGAAATCTCTGTGTGGCACAATATACCAGCTCAGTTGCTCAAAGGTCCTGATTTTTCAGTTGGTTTCGTACATTCCTCTGGCTTCAGGTCGTTGCTCTCAAAACTGTTAACTCGGCCATCAAAACTGAGTTTACTGTTCCGTAACACACTGTGAACTTTGTGTGGAGAGCCGAGCGTTGTTTACTTCACTCATGTTTAAAGAAAAACCCCACAATCCTCCATGTAAACACCATTTACTCACATATTGAATAAGTGCACGGACACTTTCAGCTCTGACAGGTTTACCAGAAACTTGGGATTCTCCTTTGGCAACAAATCTTTCATGATTAAGCTGTGTGTTTGCTGTACTGAGTTAATGAGCTCATTAGTGGAACGAAATGTTGGCGTAAACGATCTGTAGGACAAATGCTGAATTGCAAATCATGTGTGAAAAAACTAACAAACCAACAACAACAACCTGTAATCTGCTTTTCAGTTTTTATGTCATTCTGACACCACCTGACAGGGACTACAAGGATGAACTGGCATCCTAAGGTTGTGTCTTTATCGAGGACAATATCAGGTGATATCAGTGTAATATCAGTCGGGATCAGTGTATTTATTGCAAGACATCACCTTCCATTCAGTCATTGGGTTTTTTATTAAAAGTAAAAAACAACCATGAAATGTTGCCATTCTTATGAAAGGAAACACTGCACAGTGCACTTCCTGCTTCGCTTGTCCACTGAATGGCTGTGCTGGTCTACAAAAGACTCCGCAAAGTAGTTTTGAAGAGCATTGAAACGGGCCCATTATTTGAAAACTGCACATGTTCTAGGAAGAAGCCCTAACCCTCACCCTAGAGGTCATTTGGGGGTCTTTATTTGTATGTCCTGTGCCCGAGTTGAGTGGCGGACTCTGTTCTCCCTGTTTACCCACTCTTTCTGTGTTCACACGTGATTTAGGATGAGCGCGTGAAAGAATGCTCTACCTTTCTCCAACACTTTGACCTTGTCACGTTTGCACCTACTCAACAAATACCAGCATGATTCACCCCCCTCAGTCGCTGTCTAAAGGGGCTTTTAGAAGAGCACGTGTGCAGAAGGGGTGACATCTTAACCTTCGGAGATTGCAAAAGATGCGTGAATGACATTCAAAAGTCAAAGCTTTCGTTGGTATTTTGCATTATGTATGAATTTGGGCACTTGTAGCCGTGGATCAAAAGGTTGCGCGTGTAGTGCAGCGTGGTCGCCATCAGAGGGAACCATATACAAACATTCCTTGCCACGCAAAACTGCCCCTCTGAGAGATGATCACTTCCAAACCATCTGACCTTCGTATGATCTCCTCAGACACATTCCGAGTATATGTAGGTTCCCTTAAGCAGCAAAAATAAAACACATGCAAAAAAGAAAAGAATCCTCCACCCTCCGTACATTTTGTGACCCAGAGAAGATGCAGTTAACCAAGCATGTGGTGGGTGGTGGCCTTTTTTGTGCTACACCCTTGCACCTCCATAATGTGTCCTGGCTTTCTCTGTGGGTGGTATAGCCGTGGCAGTCCGCCCAGAGCAGTGCCATAGCCAATCACTTAACTCCTCATTTACATGTCAAAGAGCCAGCACTGTGGTTGCCAGTGTGGCCAATTTGCAGCGATACAGTTATAGCCCTGTCCCATTCTGTCCACTTTGGAGGACCACAATGATGACTTGATCTGGAGGGTTCCCTCATGCTGGCCCAGTTGCCATGGAGAATGTATGTTTCCCAACTGACAGTACTGAATAGGGAGTTGAGATGAATCAAGACTACTGTCTCGACTCAAAGAGGATGGAGCAATTCAGGAATTCCAGTCATTCCACACAAGAAATGCACACATTCCGAGAATCGGTTCATGTGGAATTTTTCGGGCTGTGTTCCTCTGTTTTGCTTGAGTGTGTGCAAAACCTTGGAAATGTGGCATAACACTGTGTGTTTTCTCTGCATTAGGTCAAATGTATGCCTCCCCCCACAAGCTATGTGCTAATCATGCTAATATTCAGAGTAGTGCTTTGTGTAATAGAAAACAGATTGCAAGATTGAAAACAGATCTTTTAAGAGAGAGAGAGACTCACGGGTCTGTGACATGTGTCTGCCTAGTGACCTCGTGCAACGGTCCTTCCCTAATACTCCTAAATGACATTAATCGCTAGTCATCAAGAGTTCGTTAAGCCTTAACCAAGGACCAGATTTGGCCAGTATGAACACGCCTATTCTTTGCTCAAAGTCAAGATCCTTGATGCTCAGAGAAGCAAGACAGAGTAACGCTTATGTCCTAAGAGAGGACAGATCCAGCCTCCTGTCTTCGCCCCTGGACCACCCTAGAAGTCAAAGGTCCCTCTGGGATTCTGCCAGTGTGTTGTCCGTTGCTGCTGGTGTCAATTCTAGCCACTTTCTCCCTGAAGGTCAAACGTCTGAGCCTTAGAGAGTGATCACAGGCTGCCTGCACAATGCGCTAGAACGGGCTTTCATGACCACGAACCCAGCACTGCCCCGGGTGAGCAAAACAGACCTGCAGTCATGGACGTCCTGCATGAGAGAGAGGACCATGATGTCATCACCCACATCGCTATCATCTCCACTCATCCTGTGTCCTGCCGTACAGCTTGTGCTGCAGTTTCTCAATGCACAAAAGTTTCTCCCATTTCATGAATGCATATGTAAGTGATCTACCCCCCCCCCCCATGAAGTGTTTAATACTGTATGTGAGTTCTGGTGGATGGAGAGCCTACAGCCTGCGTTTTGCTCCGTGTCCTCTCAACGGGCTGCCGGTCAGTCTTAACATCTCCCCCCCCCTCTATGGGAACTCGTCGACTTGTAGTCTTAGGCCCTCCAGCGGAGCCCCGGAGCCTCGGAGCCTCTTATAAATGCACATTCCACTTTGGCATGACACCCATCAATAGCATGATTGTGTATGGATGAGAGGCGGCTTTGATAGGCTGAGAGCTCTTTGCCCCGGGGCTCATATAAGTTCGCTCACTCAAACCAACCCCCCCAACCCCACCCCCAGTTCCAAGAAATACCCAAACAGCCCTGCCTGTAATAGCATGGCTTTACCGCTAACACCCTTACCCTGAAGTCTCCCTACTCTTCCATCCGCTTCCTTCTCCACTACTTCATTTCCTGCTTGAGAAGCAATGGGGTCGCCGTGGTGATTTACGACCCTGTGACTTAAGTAGTTGCTGCTATTTTATAGGTCTGGGCTCCTCAAATTCCTAAATTCAAGTGATGCATCTGTGCTGGATGGGGTCTATTTATACCCCTTGGTGGGGGTGTCCGGGGAGCAGAGGAGGCACTGGGGGCAGGAATGCCCACAGGCTCTCAACAGGCCACATGGCAGTCAGCTCCTCCGTGTTTGTTTTGGTTCACAAGGTCCAGGGGACTCTCATGTTTCTCTACAGCGTTCCTCACCAGCGCATGATTACGCATGCGTTCCCAACATGCTTTGTGTTCTGATGCTGAATGTCCACAAACAAGACTCTCAAAAACCTCAGCTCAAATAACCCAGACAAAGAAAGAGAACAACATTTACAAATGGGCAAATACCCTCCAAACAAACCTCACATTGATGATTTTGATACATGGTTTCATCGCTTGCTTTCTGTTTGCATATATTTCTAGCGTTTTCAGAAAATGTGTCTTATTAATAGTGAAGATGTTTCAGTCCTAAAAGCTTTACTGAGGTTTACCAGCTCTGCTTTCGTCCTGTAGGAGTCTCCTCTGGACCTGCTGTCTCCATGGTCAGAGTCCATGAGCCAGCTCATGAAGAGGCTAGACCAGCTCAACCTGGACATAGAGGAAGCCATCAACGTTGGCTCTTCTCCCTCGGACACGCCGCGCTCGCGTCGCAGACAGCCCACCAATGGCAAATGCGCTCAGCAGGTTAGCGCGCAGTCCGTTTCACTTCTCTATTTTAAATCTTACTTTAACACAATGAAACGTTTATGAATATGCTTAAGACGATTTCATGGGGTCGAATGATGCTTCAAAATTCGAATCTAGCAGCAATCTCTGTCTCCTCTCTCTATAAAATCCTTTAGAGAAATCGAATCATTTTGGAACATTAGGATAAATTACATTTTTGAATTACATTAGTGGTTTATCCCCAGATAGGGGAACTCCGACATGCGGACGTTACACGCTTTTTGATGTTAATCAAATCATCATCCAGTGACTATTCCAGCTGCTTGATCCCATGACTCATCAGTGGTGACGCACTCCAGCAGAATGTATGCACAAACGTTCAAATGTTCCCCCGGAAACATAAGCCCAACTGAGCACTGCATCCTGGCTGTACAGTAATTCCTTCATCATTAGGTTCCGGTCGTACTGTACAGAGTTGTATCTAATTGCTTCAGTGTGTATCACTCTGTTGGAGGCCCTTAGTTAGAATCGTTTAAACATACATCACCTTTAATGAAAACCCCGGTTTGTGGTCATTGGTGTGACTGCACGTACAGTTATTGATTTAAAGCCTTTCCATGTTAACTGTAAAATGCCTGCTGGAACGTAGATCAGTTACTGGAGTGGAATGAAGTAGGTTGTATTGCTGCGTTACCCAGCTGCTGCACAACACGTGTCCCTCCGCACTTCTGTCCAAGTAGCCTTAAGAGAATCAGCGTAACTCACCAGTCCAGATGCAGACGTCTGTTCTACATACTTTCATGTTTTCGACAGTAACCCCTGGATATATTTCATAAGCTGAGCACCGTGAAATGTGGCCGCTCTGCTGGTGTTGGTCCCCCGGGATCTTTGTCTACAACGCTCGGTCCTGGTTTCTCCGATCCGCCAAGTCATAGTGCAGGAGGCTCTTGGGTGTCCCTGTGTGTCTGGTGAGGCCATTGCGTGTAGACCCATGGCGTCCATTTTACGATGAGCTACGCCGGGCGCAGACAACATACTGAAGGCTGCACAGCATTGGTGGGACTGAGACAGAGGGTCATTGTGTTGGGAGCTCGCACCACTGGGAACTTTCAGTGCTGCTTGCAGAAAAAAAAAAAAAAAAAACTCCCTTATTGACACTTGCAATGCATCCACACCAAAACCAGAGTTCGCATGAGGAAATAAAACTGGCTGTTGGTTCCCTCTGACTGCCTGTTCTTCAGTCGGTGAGCTGCGCCGGCCTGCCTGTGTCGGAGTGGTGTACGTGTCCAGGTTGTCTGGACGGCTGTCTGGACGGCTGTCTCCACACCTGCCTGTCCCCAGCGTCAGTAAGGGACAGCGGAGCAGGACGTCCTTCTTTCCGGTCTCCTCTGGCAAGGTCTTGTTTTTCAACTCTCGATCCTCCGTTTGTGTAGACGATCTCTCGTCTGTGAAGGGTCACTTGTTTTCTTTTTTCCTTTAATCCACTCTGTAGCTCCTACTGGTCCATTTTTGCCCTTTCACCCGACCTCGGAGCCGGCTTCCTCTTCTGAGTTGCGTCCTGACCCAGGCCGAGCCCTCTCCCACGGGGCCGTGCGTGCCTCGTGCTCTGTGCTGACCGCGGTTCTGCTGTCGTTGCAGAGGTCGTCGGCGTGGGCGACGGCGGGCAACCGACCCCTCAACGACCACGGCACAGCTGGAGGGCCAGACTGGGAGGAATGCGACGCGCAGGGAGTCGTCTCGTCTGACTCGCCCTCCGTGAGCAGAGGACGCCCGAGAAAGGCGGAGGTAAGTGGCTGATTTGACCGTGTCGACAAATTCACACTTGTTGTCCCTCACCCCCCTCGTAGCAACGCCCTTTTTGAGTAAGGCGCTTTGATCCTGTATATCCGATCGTGGTGTGAGCAAATCACACATCAATATGTTGTCATCACGCGATGGAAATGGACCGAAGATTACCACGGAATGCGTGTTGTAGTTGCGCTGACGATTCAGCACAACAGGATCATTGTAGATGTTGGGCGCAGTGCTGAGGTCTGCTTTGAAAACCGCTCAGATTAGCCTGAAGCGAGAGGAAGTGACTCTATCCGAACGCGCTTGCCGAACGGAGCGACGAGTGACCGAGGTCTCGTCTGCAGCACGTCGTAGCGCTTCGCAAGGGCGCCGCGGCAGAGCGCGCGCTGCTGTAAGACCAGGAGGGAGTTGCTCTGCGCCCCCGTGCAGACATCTTCGGCTCCGAACGGGATTCCTCTCGAACGGTGGAATGAAATGAACGGACTCAGCGGGACGGTATGCAGACTCGTCTACCGAGGGGGCCGTCAGTCGACGCTCGGATTTCGGGGGCATCTGTTTTTTTAATCGCCACGGTTTGATCAGGGATGTTGACCGTTTGTCTTCCAGCGTAATCTCCTCATGCAGCAAATGATAAATGAAGGCCTGCTTTCAGAGCTGGAGCACACGGTAAATCATTGCTGCTCAGTGAAAGGAAATGCAATTGTGAAATTGTCATTTTGGAGAGAGACAGAGGGCAGCTGCGTATATTTGCGAACATTATTAGCAGTAACATTTTATACTCAGTTTTGTTTATAGCACACATATTAAAATATAGGGAATGCATCTTTTCCGTTAAAATGATGATGTAAGAATAAAGCAGAGCTCCTGCTATTACAGGCTGTGTCCTTGTGCAAAGACAGCGAAGACAGAACTCATGGACATGTCCTCTCCAAGTTCTGCTGGACCAGATTGTCCATATTGGTTTTCAGTGTGTTTAGTAAAATGAAAACGCTTACAGCAAAAAGGGGAATTAGAAGTATTTTTGACAGCTCTTTCTCTTTTGCCCTCTAAGGGACCGTCTCTCTCATGTTGTACAGATACATGTTTTGTCTTTTGCCCTCTAAGGGACCGTCTCTCTCATGTTGTACAGATACATGTTTTGTTTCAGGCCACCAGAGGAATCCAATGCTTTTGTTGATGTTACATTCTGTTACCCCTGCTCTGGTTCCCCTGGTGAGCCCTTGGGGAGGAGACTGGGGTGAGGGGGGTCAGGCCCCTTACGAGACTGGGGAGTTTTACAGCTGCTTTTATTCCAGACCCTTTGCACTTTATCCCAGTGCTCAGGCATGGTGCAGTAGAACTCTTCAAGGGCTTCAAAAGCTCCCCCCCCCCCCCCGTTTCCCAAATGCGATCACATGAGCAACACTGGGTCTCAATGAGTACAATATCTGTGGGAATTGTATTCCTTTTCCGTCCGGCCGGAGAACAGGGCCAGATGTGTTTGTTTAATCTTGGCATAGCTTAACAGCGTGGCACTGCTAGGTATGTTCTGTGATCGGTGTATGGGAACATAGCTAAAGGTTTCTGGAAGGGCTGGGGAAGGTGTGTGTGTGCGCGCGTGTGTGTATGTGTGGCTGTGTGTGTGTGACAGGGAGAGGGAGAACTGAAGATAATTGGATTGGCAGGAGTAATAGAATGATTTAGCTTTGTGCACTCTGTCAAAATGAAGACTGGTTCTCAGAGAAGCTCAGAGGAACCGAGCCCTCCCAAGACCTTCTGGCGCCCTGGACGTCATTCGAAACTCTTCCTGCAGAGCAATCATGTCACCAGCGGCAGGTTCGAGAGGTTCGTCTCGACGGCCACGTCTCCCTGGGCTGCCGAGGGTTTGACCTCAGCCTTGAGCGGCGGGCCTGGGTTCTTTATCCTGCAGTCGTGCGCACGGCCGGTCAGGGCTAAGTGGGCCGCCGCTCGCCCTATTCAGACTGGGCCGAGCGTTCTGTGACACAAGCCCGAGGAGACATGAACACTGTAGCCCAGGGCTGGCGTGTCATTGTGATACCAGATCATGCCCAGGTCCTGGGCCCAGCAACACAGTTTAAAACAGTGAACTGTGGAAGACGGGGGAGTTCCTCAAAGTGCAATAAGTGCCCCCCTGTTGACATCAGTCAGCCCCATATACTGTTTGCAAGGTCTTCCTATTCTCCCCGAAACTCCTAAAAGGTGTTGGAGGAAGTGAAATTTTCAGTTTCTGTTCTGTTCTGTTCTGTTTATAGGTTGTATATTAATACAGAAAATATACAGCATATGCATGTGTTGACACTGGCTTCCAGTGCTAAACCAGGTCAGCACATCTGCAGTGTGGCATACTGGAGACACTGGGATATTGTCCACTGCTAAGCCTGTGATGTGTAAACAGTGCGTAATTTTCTCCACCACACCTGTGTTGTATAGATTTGTCTGTCATAAAATAGTTGTAGGTTCCGATCTTAGTTCCTTACTCTGTTACCCTACGGTACAAATAAGGAAGGGATAAGAATACATGGTCTGTGTCAAATTATACTGTGGTGTAGTGATTAATGAGATTCACTGGAAGATTTATATAATTATGACATGGCTAGTGACATGAGCAGTGCCAGTAACTCTGCTTTCGAGGATCTGGGCATCTTGCACCACATACACACATACACACACACAGACACACACACAGACACACACACACACACACACACACACACACGCTCAAGCATGCATGGTGTAGTGACATATGATCCTCTCACCACTGTTGGGCATGAGGAGAGGGCTGGCATTGAGCCTGGGTGCTGTCCTCATGCCACACGTGGTCAGTCCCAGGTCACGTGTGCAGTCAGAGGTCACAGAACAGGTCACGTGCAGGTCACGTGCCAGCATGCCCCTCCCCGATGACATCTCACGTGCCCCGGCCTTGTGAAACACGCCCTGGGGCAGCGTTCTGCTCTCCAGAGAACGACTTCGACCTCACGTTGCGCCAACCGCGTGAGCCGCGTCCCGCCCACATCATCTGTGTGGTAAGGCCAGACAGCCGCCAACCCCGTCCCCCGGCCGCTTCTCCGTGGCAGAAGGTCCGTGTGATTTCCTCAGCAGACCTTCTGCCAAGGAGACTTTAGCACGAGCTACACAGTATTTACGATCGGACCGAACAGCTTAAAGGTGATGGAGAAGTCAGGGCCGGGATGGAATGTGCTAGGATTGGCTACGAGAGGCTGAAGAGCAGCTAAATATAGCCGCGTGTCTCCGCGCTACTCCCTGTGCCTCTGTGCTCCTCTGTGCTCCTGCGTGCTCCTCCGTGCTCCTCTGTGCTCCTCCCTGCTCCTTCGCACGCCTCTGCGCTCCTCCCTGTGCCTCCACACTCCTCCACACTCCTCCCTGCTCCTCCACACTCCTCCACACTCCTCCCTGCTCCTCCACACTCCTCCACACTCCTCCCTGCTCCTCCACACTCCTCCACACTCCTCCACACTCCTCCACACTCCTCCCTGCTCCTCCCTGCTCCTCCACACTCCTCCCTGTGCCTCCACACTCCTCCACACTCCTCCCTGCTCCTCCACACTCCTCCACACTCCTCCACACTCCTCCCTGCTCCTTCGCACGCCTCTGCGCTCCTCCCTGTGTCTCCACACTCCTCCACACTCCTCCACACTCCTCCCTGCTCCTCCACACTCCTCCACACTCCTCCCTGCTCCTCCACACTCCTCCACACTCCTCCACACTCCTCCCTGCTCCTCCCTGCTCCTCCCTGTGCCTCCACACTCCTCCTGTGCCTCCCACTCCTCCCTGCTCCTCCCTGCTCCTCCACACTCCTCCACACTCCTCCACACTCCTCCCTGCTCACGCCTCTGCGCTCCTCTGCGCTCCTCCCTGTGTCTCCACACTCCTCCACACTCCTCCACACTCCTCCCTGCTCCTCCCTGTGCCTCCACACTCCTCCCTGCTCCTCCACACTCCTCCACACTCCTCCACACTCCTCCCTGCTCCTCCACACTCCTCCCTGCTCCTCCCTGTGTCTCCACACTCCTCCACACTCCTCCACACTCCTCCCTGCTCCTCCCTGTGCCTCCACACTCCTCCCTGCTCCTCCACACTCCTCCACACGCCTCTGCGCTCCTCCCTGTGTCTCCACACTCCTCCACACTCCTCCACACTCCTCCCTGCTCCTCCCTGTGCCTCCACACTCCTCCACACTCCTCCCTGCTCCTCCGTGCTCCTCCCTGTGCCTCCACACTCCTCCCTGCTCCTCCCTGCTCCTCCGTGCTCCACCCTGCACCACCCTGCTCCTCCCTGTGCCTCCACACTCCTCCCTGCTCCTCCGTGCTCCTCCACACTCCTCCCTGCTCCTCCGTGCTCCACCCTGCACCTCCCTGCTCCTCCCTGTGCCTCCACACTCCTCCACACTCCTCCCTGCTCCTCCCTGTGCCTCCACACTCCTCCACACTCCTCCCTGCTCCTCCGTGCTCCTCCCTGCTGCTCCCTCCTCCCTCCTGGGGCTACATCTGGCCAAGCACTCTGGGGGCATTTTTCAACAGATGCCAAGAGCATGTTTTATTTTCTTACATTTTATCCTCTCTTACACACACATGTACACACACACAATGCTGTCTGTCTCTCTCTCTCACACATTATCTCTTGCTTTTCATTCTCATCTCTTTCTTCTGTCTCCTTCTCTCTCTTGTGTTCCTCTTCTCCTTCTCCTCCCCGTCCTGCTGTAGTTCTCCCAGCCTTCCACCTCTCTGCTCATTCCCTGCCCTCCCTTGGGACAGATAAACAGGGCATGTACACACATTTCCAAAGACGTTGAAGCTCCATAAAATCTGTATTTTTCCTGGGAACAAAACTGGAAAGATCTTGCACTGAGAAGATCCTGCGGAAAGGTTTCTCAGCACACCTACCTGAGACTTCAGCTTGCTAAGGGAACATCTGCTCCAACATACATAACGTGAGGTCTCCTGCGTGATGTGTAATATGGCTAGAGGTTAGACAAGCCTGCCAAATACAACAGGCCAAGTGAACAGGAAAGGGAACTCCAGACACTACAAAGTGCTTCCTGGGCCTTGGGGACGGAGGGAGGCAGGTCGCGCTTGTAGGGAGTGTAGAGAAGGTGAATGCTTGAGTCCTGTGTCTGCTCACCAGCTCATCCACAGTACCACACTGGGCAAGGACACGGCAGCGTCACATCACACTGACCTCAGGTCAGCGCACCAACCTCCATATTTTGTGAGAGAAATATTGCAGTGAGGTGGCTTTACCTGTGTGTTAGACGTTTGACATTCAATCTACCCCAGCAAAGGTTTATGGGTCTCCAACTGTCGACTCACCAAACAATGCAGATATGATGCCTGTGTCCGCTACAGGTACGAACCTTGTGTTCAGGCCGAGTCT
Organism: Brachyhypopomus occidentalis; assembly: GCA_020368025.1. Classification (NCBI taxonomy): domain Eukaryota; kingdom Metazoa; phylum Chordata; class Actinopteri; order Gymnotiformes; family Hypopomidae; genus Brachyhypopomus; species Brachyhypopomus occidentalis. The sequence continues at coordinate 4,035,034 of JAGXOD010000006.1, forward strand.
CGTCGGGATGTGAACCGTTGAGATGTGAACTCAACCCTGACTATCGTTTTTGTTTCGTTTCTAGATGTCTACCAAGAGGAAGCATGGAAGAGCAGGTAAGCTCAGGTTTTCTCTTACGTTGTCAAGACTTATGGAACGACATCTGTTTCTAAAATCTGGCCTGAGCGTATAAACCATTAAACTGGGGCAGTGGCATGGAAGCTGAAACGAAACTTGTTATTGTAGCGCGCTGATATTTCTAAGGTTCCTCCACGACATTATCTGCAGCACTAAATTACATCGGCTGTAACTGCACTGACAAGAGGACCCGCGGTGTGACCCTGGGTGGAATGGTGGCACACGTGTGCAGTGAGGGGCACGTGTGCAGTGAGGGGCACGTGTGCGGTGAGGGGCACGTGTGCGGTGATGGGCTGAGCTTGCTCTCTAACACGGTTACATCAGCAAAGCACCTCAGCGTGTGAATGTTAATGCAGTTCGATATTTCACTCTCCAAACATCCTTTCAGCTTTGATACTTAATCAGTCTGAGCGAGTGCAAATTCAAGGATGTAACAAGATTTCCGCTGGCCTTTTACGTACTGGAACAAGCTTGAAACGGCCTTCGCACCTTGGTTATTATTGTAATCTGACGTCAGGCGCTTCTGCGTTCTTGGTGAATTCTAACCCGGTTTGGACTTTATTCTGCGTACTGATTGCAGACGTGTCGTTTGTTTGGAGTTTAACGATAGCAGTCCTGCTACAGCTCACGCTGTTCAAAGCCGTGTTGTCACTACCCCCCCCGCCTCGGGCGGCCTATGCGGCTTATGTTTCTCCCGGCTGGACCGTTCACCCCAAGGCCGGCGAGAACGTGACGGACACAGACAGGTGTCCTTGTGTCTGGAGGTCTGGAGAGCGCTCAGACCTATTTGTGTGTGCCAGCTTGGAGAGTGTGTGGGAATGCCAGAGAATCGTTACTGTTATGGTGAGGTGAGATATTTGGCTTGTTGAGATATGGCCCAAGAGGGCAGCTGGGAGATTTCTTGGGGGGGGGGGGGGGGGGGGGGACTTGCTCTGTTTGTGTTTTGGGATCAGGTTGCTCTATCACAAGACCACTTGGCTGCAAGGCAATGAGGAATCAAATGTACTGTGTGGCCTGTTTCGAGCCCACCGTCACTCGTGCTGTACCTGTGTAGCATGTTGACGGTTTCGAGCCTGCCGTTAAATACGCTGTACCTGTGTGGCCACCTGCCGCAGGTATCCGGCGGGCTGGAAGCAGAACCGGCCAATGTCAAATCCATCCTCATCTCTGCAGCTCTAGGCTCTGTTTGTGCTGTTAAGTGACGTTGCCTGAAGAATGTAGTCCAGGGTCTGCTCCAGGGTTATGAAACAGCAGAGTGCTGGAGGTGCAACATCTCATGGCGCTACGTCAGGTCGGTTGTTAACAGGTGGAGCGCTCTGGCACTACAGCCGTGAACAGCGCATCGCACACCTTCGACCATGTGTGGAACAATATGCTTGTGTCCATTTTAACTGTGGTCTGTGTTCACATGATGTCATAGTTACTTGCATACATCTACTAACTGGCCATGTGTTTCAAATTGAACAGCCACGCTAAAAAATAAAAATGTGATGATGCCATGAAAGAAGTCGAAGCACATAGACTTTGAGGCACATGAGGTATAAAATTCCACTCTCATATTTTACTACTGAGCCGTAGGGACATGATGTCACCGGGTCCGCGGCCAGATGGCTAGCAGAGTGTGTAGGATGCTAATCTGCTCATTACTGTGACATTCTGCAGGGCAGAGGAACACACAACCCTCAGCCAGACCACTGCCTGAGTTACCGCGGGTTGCAGGATTGCCTTTTAATGACCGGCTCTAAAACCAAAGCACGTCCTTTTATTTAATCCCTCATAAGTGCTGTTTTTTTAGTGTTCGCGTTATGTAATCGATGAAGTTCGTGGCAAAATGCCTGTGCTGAGCTAATAAGACTTTAAATTTCTCCCCTCTTGTGATGGAAAATGCTGGATTTCATATAATTATTTATTTATTTCCTTTTTGTTGTGGCAAAAGCTTGTTGTGTTGTGCTTTCAGTGGGGAGTTTTTAGATGGAAAAACTCTGATGGACTTCTGGACGTGTCTTGTCGCACTTTGTAGTCTGCAAGTTTGTAGTCACTGCCACCAGCTCAGCTATTTTTGGCTCAAAGAAAAAACAGGACTGGACTTCACCGGTACATCTGAAGCGTTTCCGGGAACACAGATGCTAACAGATGGATGGCACTAGCAAACACACGACCTCTCCAGTGTGGCTGGTCGCCCTGGGTGACCCAGGTGGCTGCACCTCTGTGATGTGTAAGCTCAGAGCAGAGCAGGTCTTCGTCCTGAAGGGGACAGTCCCAACTCGTCTGTGTCCTGTCTCTGGCACCCAGCAGTGGGACGAGCTCCCTTAAACAGACGTCTCTCTGATCGTATAAAGGGGCTTTGCCTCGGTGGCTGGTAGCACCAGGACACATGGGGAGGACGCGAGAATAAACACGACCCAGCGCACTCGCTAGATTCCCAGAGAACAACTGGAGCTGAAGCTCTTCCGCTCCTGAGGTGTCTAATGTTTGCATCTCCACTTTTGCAGAGGCTGAGAACATCCGGGTCTAGGCAGTTAACTATAGGTGTCCTGCTTGCTGCCTGAGATAAATTAATAACCCATGCGCTGGCCTTTCGGAGGTTCAAGCTATAAGTTGAGCTTATTGACCCTCTTCATTTCTGTGTAGTTTGTCTTTCCTTGGTCACAAACAGAACTACATCCCCCACAACACACCCCAGCACGCACAGCCATTAAGCAACTTTGTTTTCATTAACGTGACAGAAACAGACGTTGCAATGTACGGCCCTCCCAGACAGACAAAAATTATTTTGGATAAGTTTACAGATACTTTATATTTCACAAGCAACTTTGCGCTATATATTTGATAAATTGAATTAAAAAAAATGTTTTATGCTGGTGAACCTCATGTTGTGGAGAGGGCAATTTGGATAAATGCTTTGAATGTTGCTTGTTAAGAGGTGAGCATTTGCGCTAATGTATTTTAGGCAGATATCTCAGTGGACCTTAGAGTGCAATTTTTCAGTCTGGATCAGTAAAGCTGTCCAGACACTTTGCTCAAGGTGAACCAACATATTCGTCACAAGGTTTGTTTTTTTTACAGAGTCGGTATGTGTCAGCACCGTCACCGTCGCTTGTCTGTGCTTGTGCAGAGATATATATATAGAGGACACTAGCACACCGTAACACCGTATATATATAGAGGACACTAGCACACTGTATATATAGAGGACACTAGCACACTGTATATATAGAGGACACTAGCACACCGTAACACCGTATATATATAGAGGACACTAGCACACTGTATATATAGAGGACACTAGCACACCGTATATATAGAGGACACTAGCACACCGTAACACCGTATATATATAGAGGACACTAGCACACTGTATATATAGAGGACACTAGCACACTGTATATATAGAGGACACTAGCACACCGTAACACCGTATATATATAGAGGACACTAGCACACTGTATATATAGAGGACACTAGCACACCGTAACACCGTATATATATAGAGGACACTAGCACACCGTATATATATATATATAGAGGACACTAGCACACTGTATATATAGAGGACACTAGCACACCGTATATATATATAGAGGACACTAGCACACCGTATATATAGAGGACACTAGCACACCGTAACACCGTATATATATAGAGGACACTAGCACACTGTATATATAGAGGACACTAGCACACCGTAACACTGTATATATAGAGGACACTAGCACACTGTATATATAGAGGACACTAGCACACTGTATATATAGAGGACACTAGCACACTGTATATATAGAGGACACTAGCACACTATATATATAGAGGACACTAGCACACTGTATATATAGAGGACACTAGCACACATATATATAGAGGACACTACCACACATATATATATATAGAGGACACTAGCACACTGTATATATAGAGGACACTAGCACACCGTATATATAGAAGACACTAGCACACCGTAACACCGTATATATATATAGGACACTAGCACCTAGCACACCATATATATATATATATATATATATATATATATATATATATAGGACACTAGCACACATATATATATATATATATATATATATATATATATATATATATATATATATATATATATATATATCGAGAGAGAGAGAGAGAGAGAGAGAGGACACTAGCACACCGTATATATATATATAGAGGACACTAGCACACTGTATATATATATAGAGGACACTAGCACACCGTATATATATATATATAGAGGACACTAGCACACCGTATATATATATATATATACACCGTATATATATATATATATATATATATATATATATAGAGAGGACACTAGCACACCGTATATATATATATAGAGGACACTATATATATATATATATATAGAGGACACTAGCACACCGTATATATATATATATAGAGGACACTAGCACACCGTATATATATATAGAGAGGACACTAGCACACCGTATATATATATAGAGAGGACACTAGCACACTGTATATATATAGGACACTAGCACACCGTATATATATATATATATAGAGGACACTAGCACACCGTATATATATATAGAGAGGACACTAGCACACTGTCTCACCGTGGCTGTAACGCTTTTAGGCGTTGGGTGTCTCCCTCCCTCTCTGCTCCATGCTGTATTAATATCTGGCGGGTCTCTTTGTTATGATAAACATCACCTTGTCAGACCTCCCTTAACACAAAGGCTGACATGACGGAAGAGCAGACGCAGGGTGGCCCCATCCTGTCACCCAGGGCCCACAGACGCCAGAGCCCAAACGGACACGGGGCCTCAAACGCAGCTTCTCCCTGATCTGGATATGGGGTTGTTCCCCCCCCTGACAGGGGCACGTCCAGCTACTGACCGTGCAAAAACAAAAGCAGCTTGTGGAAGACTGGAAATCACCCAAGGGAAAACCGCTCTGTGCTCCGGACACTCCGCGCCCCATATATTAGCATGAGCGCGGGGGCCAGCCCCTCAGCTTTGACCACATTAAAGGACATTCTTTGGACATTTTTACAGCCAAAGGGCTTTTTGTTCCCTTTTTAAGGAACCTAAAGTTCGCCCACATTTCTGTAAGGGATTTTTTCTCTTTTGAACGTTGTTTCACAACTTTCATTGCGGTGTATGTCTCTGAAACGCTACTCCAGTCAGACATGAACTTCACCGGAGGGCCCCGAGGTTCTGTGTTTTCTCATGCAGATGAACATTTCTTTCAAAAAAGGGTTAAATCAGTTACAAACATGGCAGTGCGGTAGAGCAACGTGATATATGGCGCAAATATTACAAGATTATCTTGTGCATTTGTGAAATGAATTATGTTTTGCTTATACTGTATATATGTTTTTTTTTTTATCAGTGCTGCACTTCTGTCTTGCATCATTTGAACTACAGGAGTAATTTCATCCCCAAGTTCATCTGTAATATTGAATGTAGCAGCTCAGGCTAATTTCACTAATGCACTATCTATTGAACAGATGGTTCTCCGGGGAGCATTTAAAAGCATGCATTTATCACCAGCAACACTCCCTGCGCTACACCCTCCCAAGACCCCTCCCCCTCGCTAACCCTCCCCACTCCCACACTCCCCTGCACTGGCGTCCATTTTTCCCAGAGGCCTTCTTCGGTTCCGCCCCCGGCGCCGGGCATGGCGATCGGGACGGGTCCCGTACCTGGAGAACCCCACTGCGCTCTCTGTCTCTGGTTGTGGGGTAACAGGGAGCTTTTTACCCCTTTGAATGGACTCAGAGCGATAGCTGAGATAGAGTCTGTTGCTAGGTGGTCCTGAGCAAAAGTCAGACACATTGATACTGTTGCTGTTGGGTTATTATTTTGTGTTTCCTGTCACACTCAGTGTTGTGTTGGTTTTGCCACAAACGTTCACACAATGTCAGTTTGGTATTTGTTTGATAGTCAGGTATCTGATGACCAAGATGCACTCACGTTAATCGGACTTATGTCACCTTGCGTGTATTTAAGCTAAGACTCAATTTTGTCTTTTGGAAATTGCGCCTTAAATGTTGCGTCCGCGGTGATGTGGTTTCAAACGAAGCTGATCCCCATGCCCCGTGCTCTGTGCGGCTGGCCTGTCTGCTGTGATGTGATCGTCTGCAGATCGTCTCCTCCAGCGCTGCCAAGATCAGTGACATCATGTGTTACATTTATCGGCGGATGGACACGTGGCGAGCCACGCCGCACTGTAGAGCCGGCCGGGGGCGCTGGGATCGCAGGAGAAACTCCTTATGTAGAGAGTTGGAAAATGACTTGTGGCTTCCTGTGGGCCTCCATGGTGGCCACCAGAACTTTGGAACTTTGTAATCGGTTCTTCCTTTGCATTGCTCGCGAGGAATACAAAATAATTTATTTTTCTGTTCTGATTTCAAGTGTTGAACAAAGAAAGCATTAGTACTGGGTCTGGTTAGAGACCTGTTTACCCAGTCAAAGAAACGGAATAGACTAACGCATTCACTAAACACTTACTTAACTGGCTATAAATATAACAGAAACATAACTCACTATAAAGGGAAAAGGTAAACAGTGATTCCTCCATAGTAAGAGCACTGGAATTTGCTTGACTAATCTTTGCTCTGATGGCTGTTTCGAATGTGAGAGCACTTATGCTTGTTTAGTGCAGTTTACTGTGTATTTTGGAACCATTGGAATTTCACTCTTCATTTATTTACATTTGCCTCCTGATCCATTCTGAGTTTTAAAAGACCACATTCTAAGCCACTTGCTGGGTTTCGATCTGCAGATGCTCCCAGTAAGAGCGTCTAGTGGAAAGGAATTTCAGACTCTGTTTTCCTATGTCCTCCAAACTCACTCGCGTCCTTCTTGCCAGAGCGTGATTTTCCCATAAGGAGATGCGGCTCAATAAGCTTCAGCGTGCTGTAATTTGACTCCGGCCCTGTTGTAAATGGCTTGTCACTTCTCTAGTCCCTTCCAATTACATTGCGAGGCTGTGCAAATCTCGGGAGGTGGACACACACCAAGACAATCAGGACGGGGGACTTTTCTGCACTCTGCTGATGGGTTCCTGAACGTAAGTGGAGGTGAAGGCAGCGTGGGCAAGCCTGAGTGTGTGTGTGTGTGTGTGTGTGTGTGTGTGTGTGTGTGTGTGTGCATATATAATAAAAAAAGAATCTGATAAAAAACCTGACAGGTTTGGCAGCAGCTGTATTTAGGAACAGGGTTCAGTCTTGTGAAATAATTTCACAGAGCAGAGTATGCATTTGTGTGTGTGTGTGTGTGATTACAATTTCCTGTGTTTGTATATGACTCAGAAGACAAGGTGAAAACCTTCAATCACATTCTTGTGCTTGTGTACACGTCTCTGTCAGGTGGGACATGTGCGTAACCAGAGATGATGGTGTGTGTTGTAGCATAGAGAACAGCACGTACATTAATGCTGTCAGCTTTTTAATCACATAGGGTGTCAGTACATTTAATAAGCCTACAGTATGTGTATATACAAGTCTATTTTCCTAAGTACATGTGTGTGTGTGTCTAACAAACAATAATGACTTTTGGACCAGTCACTGATTCATATCTAGAGAAATTCACTGCAGCTATATGGATGTTCACCTGTAGACTGACACACTGATTATGTGTTGATTTTGACATTGTGCCACTGTGGCAGTTTGTAAAATCTCATTTAAAATAAGATACAATACCCCAAGACACCATAATATAGGTTGTTCGTATATTTTTAATATGGCTACTTTTCTTCTTAAAACAATGCTACACAGGATCATTAAATCTTTGCCAGTCTTGGTGCATTTATTTTCCACTAATAGACAAATCTCGGCACCTTAACAGCAGGACCACAGGGGAATGACGGTTCCATGCCTCTACTATCCTGTGTGCTAAATGTGCCTTGTGTAATGACTGTGTACAGTGACTGCATATCCTGCAGTCACCTCGGCTCTACCTGAGGCTATGGGTAGTGCCAGCTAATGAGAGTGCCAGCTAACGAGAGTGCCAGCTAACGAGAGTGCCAGCTAACGGGAGTGCCAGCTAACGGGAGTGCCAGCTAACGAGAGTGCCAACGCATGCTAGCGCCAGCACAGAGCAGCAGCGTGGTTCTCAGTGGCCCAGTGGCGACGCCTTTTCACGAGGTCAAGTGTGGATTAAATAACGCAGCTGTCCAATCAAAGCTGGGAGGGAGACGGTGAACCTCCTGCTACGTGTCCATGGCATCTTCTAGTTGCGAGATGGCGCCTCTTAGCCGGAGCGCCACCTATATTGTTTCGTGACAGTGCAGGCTGGTAGGAGGTCCTGTCCTGGGGTGGCTGAGGTTCTCAGGGGACCTGGCAGCAGAGGTGTTCGCTCCTTTGTTTCAAGTAATTTGGGAGGATGGTGAACGCTCCAGTGAACCAGAGCCACGCAAGGTTGGAGATCCTCAAAAGACTGTGAAAATTGCCTGTTGTGCCAACCACAATTCACTTTTTCGGGGAAAGTCTGACATATTTGGTTTGGTTTGGACGATTTCAAGCCCATGCCTCATATTGCACTTTAATTATGTAATTTATGACAACCGTCTTAGGCAATAGTGCGGGTTATGGCCACATATTGTTCCATGCTGTTTTTCTAAGATTTCTCAACTTCAGAGCTATTTGTTTAGGTGAGGTTGGAAGTTAAAGCCACTGTCCCACACAGAGGAGAATGACATCACTCCAGCTCGGTGTCCGCTGTGTCGGAGGGCGTGTAAAACTCTGTCACGACCAGCACACGTCAGACCGTATCCACCTGAACGGATACGGAAAAGGGATTCATTCCTTCAATAAAGAACCGACGATTAAGAACCGACTGGCAGGGAAGTCCCGCTCTGCCTTCTGCGCTGCTGTCCGGGGCGACGTTAGCACCGTTAGCACCGGGCAATGTTAACGCCAGCATTGCATCTCCTGGGCTAAACGACGGGCCTTCCCCAAAACTAGCGCGCTGCCGTCCCGCCGGCTGAGCGAGAGTGATGGATCACTGCTCGGAGCACGGTTGGGTTGTTTTGGATGATAATGTCTCATGTGAAATTTACACCAGTAGTCATGTCATTTGGTTTATAACCATTGCTACGCCATGATGGTGAACCTTCAACATTTCGAAGTTACAAATCATAGCGTATTCGAGTGTGTGAATTGTGGAGGAGTGCGCATTAGTTTGAGTGTGCGCGTGCGTGCGTGCGTGCGTGCGTGTGTGTGTGCGATAATCCCCTCTTTGCTAATAGAAGCCAGGTGGTGTGTGGAGACTGTAAATGTTTTCCCATGGATTTCTGTGGTTGGCTGAGTCTTAATAGATTCGGACCTGACAGCATTACATGCTTTGTCATACACCGAAACAATAGCGCTCACATCCCCCCTCTCCTAACAAGCGGCACGGCTGGTTGTGTGCTAGCTTACACAAGCTCTCCGTACAACTGCATCGTGCTTATTTCAAGGGCAAACCACAAGAGACTCGTAAACGTTACTCATAACTGTATCATCTGTTTCTGTTGCATTTTGGTTTGCGTTATTTCCCATACTTCATTCATTCGTTCCTTCATTCACTTAGTTAATATGCTAACGTTAAATCTACTCCTTGTTATTTAAAGGGTGTTCTTACATCCAAAATAAACAACTAACTTCATTCTAAACTGACTGCTGGCCATAATGAAGCCTGTCACAAGTGTAGTTCTGAGCTATTGCTTTAAGACGTATTCCTCCCCTGCTCAATCCCCTAATCTAAACCCAGATATATACCACATGTGTGGTTTCTCTGGAAAGCTGGATACATGGCTTGGGAATATTCTCTCAGGAAATTTATAGTGCATGCCTCAGACAGGCGGGGGGGGGAGGTTTGGGGTGAGATGGGGGGGGGGGGGCAGTCAGAACGCAGAGAAATCAGTTTGATCTACTCCTCCAATGTATTAGACACATGCAGGAATCCAACAAGCAGGAAACATGCACCAAGTGTGTGGAACAGTCTGCCTTTATTAATATTTTTCATTTTACCCATAACATATATATATATATTCGTGCTATCTATGTGTGTGTGTGCTGGTTAAAAATTAAAAGCCCCTAAGCACACTGTGCTGGTGCAAAGCTCTGCTCCTCTGTTTTAGCAGGTTTTGCCCTAAATTCACGACAGTACTGTGGAGACCGTGCTTCACTGTCCCAGAGTGACGGAGGCGCATTATTCACACATAACCATGGTTCCCAGGAAGAACTGAGGCCTAGTTATTGTCCCACATATCACTTAAAGCAATAGAAAACAATGTGTACTTAATATATACGTACAAATCTACCTTGTGTTGAAAAGATGAACTTCTTAGCTTCACTTGTTTGAAAGCTGTTGGCGATTTGCATAATATACGTCTGCTTGCTGATAACCAGCAGGATCTGCTGTGTTCTGTACAGAGGCGCTTTACCCACTGATGTGCATGGTGTTCAGTCTCCCTGGGCTGCCAAGACAGGAAGCATTATTCTATTGCCAAGTTTTCTCTGATTTTTACTGCATTTTACTACAGTTTTTGTGCTCATGGAGGATGGTATTTGTTTTCCCATTTGTTTCTATGGTAATGTATTTAGGGACACTTACTTTGAAGGTACTACAAAGGATTTTTTTTTTTTCATGAAAATTGTATTTTGGCACAGTATGTGGGCTTTGCGAGAGAGGTACCGTAAGCGTGCTCACGGGTTTGCTTAAACGACACGTGAGCTTTGGCCTTGGCGAACGGCTGCCACGCTTGCACGTGAACCCGGGAGCGGCGGCTGGCTTCATTAACGCACGTCTCCATTTCTAAGCTCCAGCACCGTAAATGAGGCGGCTGCTAATCTCTGCTCACGCTCGCAACTGCGGCAGCAGTGGAAAAGAGGCGTGGCTTCAGCTCAAAGAGCCTGTCGCCGTTTGGAGGAAGGATACGTGCATACGTGGGATTGCCAAAACAAGCCACCCCAGCGAGATGCTGTGGAGAGTCGTTCACATGCCGACGTCCACTTCCTGTCCTGACGTCCACTTCCTGTCCTGACGCCCACTCCTGCTTCCTCTCTCTCTCCCACAGGCCAAGGTCACGGTCTAGGCACAGTGACCTTTTCCCAGACGGTACTAGCCTAGACTCTTTGAAAACCATCGACAGGAGAGACATGATAATGTCACTTGTCGGCGTGATGACGGCTGTAGAGCTTGCGAGCTGATAAGCTTTTGATTAGTAACGATTTGGGACTTGAGCAGCATCGCCGTGACAATCGGCACGTGAGAGTACAGCGCCACCGAATCTGGCGCGCGTTCCATCCCGATCACGTGTGCCACTGCAACACACAGAGATATGCTTGAAGTAAAGACTTCTGTTCCTGTCACTAATTTACTTATGTGATAGTGCCATCCGCTTCTACAATAACAAGCGTAATCAAAGGCTTTGTGGAGGATCTGTTGTTGTGCTGAGCTCAGGAACTGTTTACATCGCTATCCCCAGAGTCATCAGTTACGTCTCGACAGCTCGTGTGGTTGTTTACCGCCCACACGTGATCGGAGACAGACATGTTAGCAAGAAAGGCCACTCAAATGGGTTTACACGTCTGGGGGACAGCTGGGGACAGGCTGGGGACAGCTGGGGACAGCTGGGGACAGGCTGAGGAGGGGGCGATCTGTGGCTCTGGGTCCTCCAGACCTGGGGAGAGGCTCCCCCAGACGAGACAGGCAGTCCTGGGTGGATGAGACCCGACTTTGCCGAAGTCGGCGTCTCGCAGTCTGTCTGCACGCTGAGCGGAGAGGGCTGGAAATAGCAGGTGGGGGGGAGGGGGGTTCTCGGAGGGCTGTGGCAGACCCCACATGGGTGGTGGAGACACACTGTTTTAGAAAAAGACCATGTTACATTACGCAGTTTCCTGAAAATAATAATAGCTCTCGTAAGGTAGGATCTGGCTTGCTGAAAAATTGATTGGCTATTATTGTCCAATGGCAGGGTTTCTTTTCCTGAGAATATGGCAACATACAATACAGTAGATGCATTCACTAAACATAAGCTCGGGTGGACAATGATCAGCTCTGCATTAACAGTGGAGATGTGCATTGCTGAAGTAATCTAATTTCCCCGTCTCTAGTGCCCAGCTAGTACCGTCTCCAAGACAAGAATTCCATAGCACATCCCACAAGAAGGGAAATGTTTGGCCCCAACCTTTGACCTTCGACACTCGAATGGAGGCGCGGCAGATGCCGAACATGTTCTCCAGGGAGGTTTTTCAGTCAGACACCTCTGTCACAGGAGGAAACTTCACCCTGGGATGGGCGCTGCATAAAACCCTTCAGTCGGGGTCATCAGATCGAGCAAATCAAAGCTAGATCACAAAAATAAGATGAAATACCCTGTCATTTATTTGTAACGATGGTTTCAGAGTGCCCTGTGAAGTGAATATTCCAGCACTTTTCAGCATACGGTATTCTGGGCATGTCACAATCATTCATGCTAACATGATTAATACCCTTATCTGTCTTCTCTTTTTCTCATCTACTTCTTTTACCCCAGACGTTTGTGTTGAAGTTCAGCTATTCAGATTACTGACAGTAACCCTAGAGCACCAAGCAGTCTCCCCTGTCACCAGACGTAATGCAAGCTAAGACCCCAGTGAGAGTGCAAGTCGCGAGCGCCACAGTTATTCAACAAGCTGTCGATCTTAATTACAGGCTTTGGCCCAGTGCTTCACTAGCAAACCGCTCGTTTTTATTCGAAATATTATTTGTAAATGTTGAGATAGAAACCCATGTTTGAAACGGGAATATTCAAAGGAACCAATCCTAATTCGTGTCAGTTTTGACAACCCAAACAAGGTGGTGGTTTCTAATAAAGCCAGTGGCAGTGAGTGTTACTAGAACGAAGACTATTTTTGTAAACATTATTTGCCATTGAATGTCACCTTCCCTGTCTCAGCTTGCCACAGAACCACGAATTGCACGTACCATTTTGCAGTGAGAGTGAGAGCGTTTAGCAAGTAAGAGTGCGCGAGGGGGAAGGAGGGAGCGCTACTCGTGGAGCGCGCGTATGGTTCAGGCTGAAGTGGAAACTTCAAACACACACACACACATCTGGCCCTATACTGTGACCGCGGTTTGTTCCTGCTGAAGGAGTCGGTTACTCATTTCCCTCTCCACATAAGAAAGTGTGCGTTCATTGTCCTCACTCAGGAGTATCAGCCTATTTTATTCACAATGCATTTACTTTTCGGGAAGATCTACCGTTTTGTTTTCTGGCTGCAAATCAGTGTATACCCATGAGGCAGCCCGGGACGCGCGTGCCGTTTCAGGAGGAGGTCCAGTTTTTGAAGAAGTAACAGGAATCCTGGTGGACGAGAATTGCTCGATTATGACTACGCATTTACAATGACAGCAAAGCGAAAGTCTCTAAGACAGAAACTCAGGCGAACGCTTAGCGAGCAGCTGCGGGACTCCACGTCCAAAGCTTGGGGTTTATTGTGGAAAAATGTCAGAGAGCGGCGACTTGCAGGTTGGTGCTATTGCTTGTATGGTTCCTAGTACAACTGCCTGTACAGTAGTCTGCACTCCAACAGATAAGACCCGTTATTTTACGCAGGGTATTGCTGACATAAAAGGTTTTGCAAGATTTATGGAAATAGAAATGATTAAGTGATTAGGAATGAATAATGACCGTGATTGAGTTGCAACTGCATACCAACGTACTGCAACAACTTTAAAAGGTTAGATATTGACATTCACAAAGTTTTGAATTATAGTGGACTATATGTTTTTTTGCTTTCTTTATTTGGTATTGCATTATTTTAAGGATAAAACGTGTTGCATCGTTCATTATTCATAAACTAAATGTCTAAACTAAATGTGTAAAAAGAAATTTATGTTTTTTGACTTCAACAAAATATCAGTGTCGTTAACTCTACTGGCTTCGCTAAATGTGACATTTGTTATTAAATAATAATTTGGTCTGTGTCTAGACGGAATTTTAGGGTATATTGGATATGTTAAATGAGAGTGGATTCAGGTTTCACGTCATAACCTTTTACCGGGTTTTGTCCCACAAAGATCCGCCCGTTATTCCGTCAAGCACGAGACAGCTGCAGCGTTTAGGCACCTTCCCGTAGGACCATGACGTCACCAGCCCAGCATCGGGTCAGGCTCGCGAAGTTCGCCGTGAAATTTCAATGAACTGTAATTAAGTAAGACTACTAGCAATAGGGTATTGCTCCTGAGAGTGAAATCCGTTATTATCTCATCAGGCAAACTTTTACTTAGGCTGTAATATTACATTACTCATCTCTGTTGCTGTGTTTCCCGATGCCAGAGTATAACGGGCTGAAAATATATATAAAAATGACACCAGGATAAACCGCTTTACCACTAGGTGTCAGTCAATGCTGCTATGGTGCTTTTCTGGAAAGGTCTTGAGGTTTCAGCTGTTTTTTGAGGGTTTATTCTTTCTTTCTTTCTATCTATCTATCTATCTATCTATCTATCTATCTATCTATCTATCTATCTATCTATCTATCTATCTATCTATCTGTCTGTCTGTCTGTCTGTCTGTATTGGTCATTGGTTAGAAGTAATTTGCGAACATTGGTTCATAAATCATAAATCCTTGTGATGAAGTGTTTCTTATTTACTTTTTAGCTATGCAGACAGCGTTGTATCTTGTGGGATTTTTATCATTACAACATAGCATTTGTTTAAGGAGCAATAAGTAATTTTTCCAATTATTCTTCTTCACACTATGAAACAGCCATTATACTGCCACCTAGAGGCTTGGATGTTTCAGCAATTCTGTACTAAATCTATTTTAAACATGGCCTCCAGATCAATGGCACACAAACTGGTTCGTTTGAGGGCTAAAAAGCTATTTGATTCTTCATCTCATGTTAGCTGCATTTTAAAGAAAAATGTAAAAACAATAAATAATCACTTCAATAAATATTCTTTGCTACTTTTAAGAACAATGTATTTATCCAATCATCCAAAATTTGCTCTTTTTTTCCTTATAATTTCCTTCTCCTTCTGGTTACCTCAGGACTTCTGCTCTTCTTCTGGAGCTGAGGTAGAAAGCTCTTTGGGGTTCCTGAGGCTCCTCGCGAATTTGGATACTGAAAGCTTTGTGTTGCCGAGCTTCACACATACCACCTCTTGTGTTGTAGTAACGTGCCATGTGAGTGCCATTCTCTGTGCCTAGACGATCTGTTTATACACACCAAACAATTGCGAACCTAATATGGATAAAGAAGAGATGTAGCCGGCCGGTGCCTCTTTTGAGGCGGGCATTTGAACGTGACTACCGCCCACCACTGGAGGCTATTTTGGAGATGCGTGTGCTATCCCGCACGTTGTCCTCACACAAAACTATAAATGGGTTTAAAAGCTCATTTTGACCAAACAATGTAGCCATGTGAGTAAATAAAAAAAAATACCCTAAAAAAGGTTGTATCAACAGGTGGACACCCTTGGCTTTGATTGAGCAAAACCTCTGCCAAGAGATTTAAGGCATGTGGATAGGAGGACTCATGGATGTAATACGTTGTCTGGGGAGTGTACATCATCTATTTTTATAACCTTTTATTTTAGTTTTTCTATCCAGTTACTTTTACCTAATAAAGTTAAAGGGGCGAGCTGATTTTGAGTTCTTGATCAGGTGAAATTACACAGGGTGATTATTTTTAATAGTAGATACATGTGAATCACTCAACCTGGAATTTGGAGATAGCTGTGAAAGCATTAATGTAGCTGCTTGAAGCTGGCACACCAGCGCAGTCTAACACACTAGTCCAGTCTAACACACCAGCCCAGTCTAACACACCAGCCCAGTTTAACACACCAGTCCAGTCTAACACACCAGCCCAGTCTAACACACCAGCCCAGTCTAACACACCAGCCCAGTCTAACACACCAGTCCAGTCTAACACACCAGCCCAGTCTAACACACAAGCCCAGTCTAACACACCAGCGCAGTCTAACACACCAGTCCAGTCTAACACACCAGCCCAGTCTAACACACCAGTCCAGTCTAACACACCAGTCCAGTCTAACACACCAGCCCAGTTTAACACACCAGTCCAGTCTAACACACCAGCCCAGTTTAACACACCAGCCCAGTCTAACACACCAGTCCAGTGTAACACACCAGCCCAGTCTAACACACCAGTCCAGTCTAACACACCAGTCCAGTGTAACACACCAGCCCAGTCTAACACACCAGTCCAGTCTAACACACCAGCCCAGTCTAACACACCAGTCCAGTGTAACACACCAGCCCAGTCTAACACACAAGCCCAGTCTAACACACAAGCCCAGTCTAACACACCAGTCCAGTCTAACACACCAGCCCAGTCTAACACACAAGCCCAGTGTAACACACCAGTCCAGTGTAACACACCAGTCCAGTCTAACACACCAGTCCAGTGTAACACACCAGCCCAGTCTAACACACCAGTCCAGTCTAACACACCAGTCCAGTGTAACACACCAGCCCAGTCTAACACACCAGTCCAGTGTACCACACCAGCCCAGTCTAACACACCAGTCCAGTCTAACACACCAGTCCAGTGTAACACACCAGTCCAGTCTAACACACCAGCCCAGTCTAACACACCAGTCCAGTCTAACACACCAGCCCAGTGTAACACACCAGCCCAGTCTAACACACCAGTCCAGTCTAACACACCAGCCCAGTGTAACACACCAGTCCAGTCTAACACACCAGCCCAGTCTAACACACAAGCCCAGTCTAACACACAAGCCCAGTCTAACACACCAGTCCAGTCTAACACACCAGCCCAGTCTAACACACCAGCCCAGTCTAACACACCAGTCCAGTCTAACACACCAGTCTAACCTTCACACTCTCATAGGCATCAACAAGTGGAATATCATGTTCATCTGTTATTTCTCCACTGGCTCTGTTGCTATCTCAGGTTCATGAGTCGAACTCATATCTGCTGTTGTTCAGACAGTATCTCACTACATTTTCAGTGATCGGGAGGCTGTGTGTGTGTGTCTGTGTGTGTGTGTGGGGGGGTGGGGGGTTGCTTACTAGTGTAAGAAAAAAAGTGTATGTTTTCGCAATCTAATCTGATGTTTCATTATCCTTGAGTATTTCAGTTGTACATCAGTTCCCTATTTGAGATCACCTTAAAAATCAGCATAACTTGTACATTCAGTGTGACGTACACAAAGCAAAGTGAATTCCACTTCAGAGTGTACGGGCCTTGTGCTGAACCGCCTCCCAACTGGCTCTGACCTCGAGGGCCACTGGGTTGAATTCCTCTGTTCATGCCATGGAGCCTTTTACACCGAGCATGTTGAGGCAGGCGTGCAGTAGACCCCGACACACACACACACACACGCACACACACACACACACACCCTTCCAAACAAGCCCACAAAAAAGTTTTTATTTTATTGTTGTTGTTATATAAAAGTATGTGAAGATCAATGCATGAAGCTTAAAGTAGTGTGCGTGTGTGTGTGTGTGTCTGTGCACGCACGCTTGTGTGAGTGCACGCACGTGTGCGTCCGTGTCACAGACAGAGCACGTGGAATGTGCGTTCCTTGGCGGGCAGTAGGCGGACTCCTCTTCCACGTTTGCAAACATTCATTTTTCCGAGCTGTCATCCGTTTGTCATTAGTCCCTGTAACTAGATGATGGGAGACGTGACGCTGGCCAGCCTGTGCGTTTGGAGGGGCTACGTCCACGTCTGCGTCTCGGTCCCTGCCACGGCGCGCCACTACACGCGCACGCACAGATCTCGCCGCTCTCACAGATGTTTTTGATCCGTTTTATACTCACCCGGATTTCTCCTGGCAGTCACGGCATACGTTCATTTGTCCCTGTCTGTCATGCGTATTGGCTGAGCGGGATTACGGAGGAGAGCGTATTCATTTCAGAAAAGCAACATGTTTGAGCCAGATAGGGACATAATGTGGTCACCTTTACAAAATATGGCCCCTTGGCTGAAATTCTTCATAGTATTTAGCTACATGTATCACGGAGGTTTGGCCTGCTGCATATCGTGGGGATTGTAGTCTTTACGTTACGGAGAAATGTAGAGATGTAGATACTAATATGCAGATTCAGCACCAATATGAAGGTTTTGCAGTTTTGCAGCTTTTCTGAATTAAAGATTTACTGAAGCGTATTATAAATTAATGTGTTAATGAATGATGCAATCAGTCATGATGTTACGTTTCGTTTCAAGCCCCTTTTGCTACCCCTTGGTTTCAGGTTTCAGGACATGACGTTGTTCTCACTGAAAGCTTTCCTTACCACAATGCCATGCCCACATACAACTGGCCTCAGATCAGTGAGAGGAGGCGACTGACAGCATTAAATGGTGGGTTTCATGAGCGTGATTCCAGTGCGAATGCAAGCTGAATGAGGCCACAGCAAACAAGGTGTCAGTCAAACCCTGGCGCGCAGCTCCTGTAGTCGTTCGTGTGAGGCTGTGTCTGGAGCGACGTGGGTACAGGGGGGACTTTGTTTGGGTGTTTGGGCTTTGCGTCAATAAATGAAATCGTTCGCAACCCCGTCACAAGCTCCACAAGCTCGTTATAGTTGTCAGACAGGAAAATCACAGCCGTAACACACTGCTTGGTGTCGCGCTGGAGGTGTTGCAGGAAAGAATACATTCTGGTTCATGTGTAGTGGGGCTGCCTGGTGTGGACGCTTGAATTGCAGTCTTTGTGAGTGGTGTGCCAATCAGCCAATGAAAGGGCAGAGAATGTGCCCATTTGCACGTTATTTACATAGCTGTGTAGCTGCTCTTATTTCTCTCTGATCAAGTGTGGTGAAATTACACACCAGGATATGGGCTAATTAATAGTGTTAGGACTTGAATTAGCATACTGAGGGGTTTGGGAAGTTAGATTGAGATGTTCAGTAATCATCTGTTTGTTCTTCAGTGTTTTGCAAAATTTATGTTGCTTATATATCTGTTAAACGTATCTTGCAAAAAAAAAACAGTTATTTTTTCCTTCCTGATGAGGTCTCGGGGGGGGGCACTGTGGTATATTGCTGCTTTAATAAAGGTGCTTGTGTTGGACGGTGAATTTGGAGTGTGCGGCCTGCTCTGTGTGAGAGGCGGTCGTGAAAGCCTGCATAGCTGTTTTACGCGTTTAAAACCCGCCGCGGTTCCAGAGAGGCGGCGGGTGGGGGGAACTCGACCCTGTGTCGATCTTCACCACTTCCCTCCTTCACAGTTTTAACACTTTTCTCGTGAAACTGCTCGACATTGTTTTGCGACATTTTTTTCCCCTGAGATTTGGCTCACAGAATCCAGAATCATTTGTATCTGAAATTTCGTTATCTTTTCTTAAAATCGTTATACCAACATCTCTTCAGAGTTACCTTCTCTCTCTCTCTCTCTCTCTCTCTGTCTCTCTCTCTCCCTCCCTCCCTCTTGCTCTCCTCAGCTAACAGACTTCTCCTGAGTACACTTGGCACCTGCATGGGGCTTCACAGGAGTGGGTCTGTTCTTTTTGGCCAGGGTGGGTCTCAGTCTCACTGTTTGTCTTTGCCCTCCCACGGTCCCCCCACTCTCCTCCCTTTCTCCACTCTGTCAGCTTGCAAGCATTCCTCTGGTATTTATATTTCCCTCCTGTGCCTAGCCGTGCTCACACAGACCTTGGATTCTGCTCGGCTAGGAGGGCCGGCCCCTTCTGCCTTCGCTCCTTATTGGCTCCCAGCCAGTCACATGACCGAAAAGGGGCCGTGACTTGGACGTTGGCAGCCCGCCCAGATTCCGCAGAGCTCTTTGGTCTCATATCTCACACGTGTGGGGCTGTTGGTGGACAGACGCTCGTGAGTCTGTTTTTTTTTTTGGTATTTGTCTTTCGGGGGGCGAAAGGGGTTGGGTGGGGGGATTTGACGGTTGCAAACGCCGTGCCGTGTAGCCATGTTCGGGGAGCTGGCGGGGCCGGAAAGCAGCGCGTGTCTGGGCAGTATGACCCCGGAGACGCAGGACATCTACCTGAGGATGGACCACCGCCACAGACGCTCTGGTTACAGGCTGGGACGAATCATCGCCCGGCAACAGCTGCTCCAAAGGATAGCAGCAGGTACGGCCCGGTGAAGTCACAGAGGCAGGCCGTGGGTCAAACTCTGTGTGTGTGTGTGTGTGTGTGCTGTCAGGTACAGCCAGGCAGAGTCACAGAGGAAGGCTATGGGTCAAAGTCTGTGTGTGTGTGTGTGTGTGTGTGTGTGCTCTAGAGCATATTTACACTGTAGAGTATATTTACCCAGAAAGTGTTGCGTGACAGAAACAGTACATTGTCTTGGTTAGGCGGAGCCGGGCTGGAACCGGGTCTTTAACATTTTGGGCTTTGGCATGAGACGTTCAGCTCGGGTTCTAACCCTCCAGACAGGAGTGAGAACACCCAGCGTCTGTTTAATCAGGTCATTTTCAGCAAGTGTGGGGAATTGACACGAGACAAACTGCTCATTTATCTTAATCAGTTATTAAAATACAGTCTAATTTGTCTCACTAAGGTCCATCAGGCACACAGGTAAATGTTGAAGTAGATGAAACAGACTTGTTCAGCACAGGGGAGTAAAGCGATGGTGAGCTTCTCTGAGTGGTGACACCCCAACCTTTGACCTCTGGAGGGTGGACAGGTCTCACCACAACTGGTATATTCTAATCAACATGGAGGCTTACTTTGGGGAATGGTCACGCGTGACAAGAAGTATTAGCACACACACACTTACACACACACACACAAACACACACACACACGCACACACGTGCAGGTGTGGCCCTCATGTTCCTAGCCACTTCAAAAGCCACCCATATTTCAGAATGCTCATGTAGATCATTCGTCATGCCGTGTGCTGAGCTATGCTCGCGGTTTCCCCCAGCAGTGTTTTGGTTCTTCCTTGATATTTGCCTTCCACGTTTTCTTTTGTGACTCTGAAATCGGGCAACGTGACCTTCCAGGGTTTTCTGAACAGGATAAGGAGCAGCAGTTGTAGGTGGTGGGTGGCATACGTGCGTTATCAGTCATACCGCTGGTTGTTCTTTGACTGGAGACGTACCGTGGAATCATAAGGCCTTATACAGTCAGGGCAATCTTAGCAATCTGCACCAAACCCCAGGGAGACATGTGGGGTCTTGTACTGAGGGTTTCAGGTGGGGCGGGGGAGATGAAAGTCGCCTGGTCTGACATCAACACGGGGTATGCTGAAAAGTCAGATGTCTGCATCTTCACAGTTGTCCTGAAGATCATGATTGGCTATCAGAGAGATGCATGTTTCCTCAGGTGTAAGATTACAGCGGTCTCATTGCCGGTCGAGTCCTTATTTTAACTGTGAATAATGCTCAGGGTTTTGTTTCTGAAGAGTTTTGACAACAGCCATCCCTCTCAGCTGTGATGTACATATGCATTTCACCTGTTTCGGCTTTCGACTTACGCTCGGACAGTTTATATTTAGAAGGCATTTCATGTAATCATGGCTTTGACTGCTGTGTTGCTGTTCTATTGCTAATGAAGTCTGCAGTAAACGTTCACTACAGTTCACTACAGTTAAAAACATTGGCCTTGACAATTCTGACACAGTATTAAAAAAATAATCAAATCACATAGGATGCCCGTGATTGGCTGTAAATCCTCCTTCATGGTCAGGGAGAGAGGGGTGGGTCTTGCCCTAAAGCCTGAAAAGCAGGAGAAAGTTAAAGGTCAGTCCCGTGACCCTCAGCACACACTCCTGCATTCCACACGGTCAGCGCTGTGGACAGAAAGCTGTGAGAGTGGCTGATGCTACACTAGAGCACTCACTCATGCCCTGGGTGTGAGCTCCCACACACACACACACACCAGGCTTCTCAAGCAGGAGAGAGAGAGCGTATCGCACAGACACCATCTTCCCGGGACACTTTAGAGACCAGACCGCATCCCCCACAAACAGCCCAGGTGTTCAGGCAGCAGGTGATTCTGCGTGGACCCTTGGCAGATTGTCTCACGCCGGGTTGGACAGGACGCCCCAGCAGGGCGTGACCATGACCGACATCTCGTTGGCCCTTCCTTGAACGTCTAGTGCATGTAGGAATTCGTGTTGGGTTGTGGAGGAATTCTCCTTCTGTCAGTGTTATTTCAAGTCCATTATATTGAGAGCAGCATTGCTGTGTTGGCATGTATTTCAGATTATGACAACCAGAAACAACCAGGACCTCTGTGCACTACTTGTGCATGTACATTAACACACACACGTACACACACACACAGACACATACACACACGCCCAACGTGCATTAATGTACCCTACGAAGCGTACACAGCCGCGTTTACAAGGACCCACAAACAAGCAACACACACGCGCTCACACACAGCCCACTCAATGCAGAATCAATGAGCTATTCATGACTTGACGCTGAGGAAATTTCCTGCTGGATTTCTGGGTGACTCTCCTGGATTCCTGATTGGTCCACGTACACATCCTGCTGCTATTCTCAGACCTCGATCGGGCACCTTCCCAAAAACTCCACCGAGTTCGAAAATGCGAGTGCTTTTTAAACAGCTGAGGCTTAGCAGCTACGCTAATATCTGCGTCGATGGTGTCATGTGGTTTTGCCACGATCCTACGGCCTGCAGCATCTTTGACACGAGCCTTCGTTTCATGGCTATAAATATTACATGTTAACTTTTAAATTAAAACTCTAGGATAAACGATGGAATGTTAAACCTGCATTTTTTAATATTAATTATGTCTTGTGGCGATGGTTCAGTACCCTATTAAGTACAAGTATTTATTATTTTAATAGATAGGTGCTGATGGTAGTTCCTAGATTTCGGAAAAAACCCTTTACAGAAAATGATTTTGGACTGACACATTTCTCTTACGCCCTGCTGGACAGTGGTTTACCCCGCAGTAAATAGACTCACCAGAACCTTTCTGCTCTTTCTGCTGTCTCAGACTAGTGTAAGGGTGGGAAATTATGTCCTGCTCTCTCAATCACCTTCGTAATGATGTCCTGCTCTCTCAAACACCTTCGTAATGATGTCCTGCTCTCTCAAACACCTTTGTGAGCGTCTCCTTTCCTCCTCCGATAATGGGTAATGTCCTGTCAGCGTGTCCCTGTAGATCTGCACTCATACCTAATGGCCTGCCGTTAGCTTTTAATGACAAAAAACTATTATTGTCAAATTGTTTGACTGTGCTGGTTAATTTCCCAGGAAATACGTGTTTCAATTTGTACAAATATCTAAATATTTGAATATAAATTGGAAAGATAAGCTTCACGGTTGAAGCTGAGAATGGCCAGAAATGTCCAGCGAACGCAGGTTGTTTGCAGGCGCTCTCTGAAGCTGTGTGTCAGTTTGATGTATTATCAGGAGCAGGGAATGGATGACCTCAGGGTATTGGGATGCGGCCCTGAGCTCAGTCCCATCATCAGAATGGAATGGGAGGTTTGCGTGGGGCCACATGCTCTTGTTTCGTTTCTGATAGCTGGAGTAGGGGAAAGTGTTCAGGCGCTCAGACCCAGAGATGGGCGGGGTCACAGCCCCAGAGATGGGCGGGGTCACAGCTCCTCCCGCCCAGCTCACTCATCGGACAACCCAATCGCTGCTCCCCTGGTCTCTTTTGGGATGGCCACAGGTTTGCATATTTAAATGCTTAACATCGAGACCCTCTGATATCTCACACCTGGTCCAGCCCGGTGTGAGATAGAGCAACCCGGTCCAACCCAGTACAACCCGGTCCTACCTGGTCCTTCTGGGACCGAAGCTTCGTGAGCCATTATCAAAGGGAGGATGAGGAACACCAGAGATTTTAGGTGTCGATTATTTTACAGCATACAGTACGTTTGCCTAATTATATTATTAACTTCATTATGAATTCCAAGCCAAAAAAAATGTTCCTGGTACCAGTTGTGAGGGCAGGTACAAGACTGATGAGTACATGACAGATAGTGATTTACTTTCCCCCTTAAATGCCGAGTTACTGAATGTACTATATATCAGACTCTATCTTGACTGCAGTCATACAACAGTGCTTTTCTAATGTCATGTTTTCAATCAGGAAGATGTTGACCTGAGATGTTTATTTCTCTGGCTTCACCTGATGTGAATAGCTTACATAACTAGCTTATACTCTTCCCATTACCCATGTCATAAAACAAATGCCTGCAGCTTTGATAAAGCGCACTATACTGGGCCTGCAGTGTTGGTCCGAACTGCGCTCCCTGCTTTAGGTTTAGCGCTCGTGGCTGTAGAACCGTCGTCTGTGCCGCAGTAATCATTGACTGAGCTCAGTAACGTGCGTGGCCTTTACTGCAACGGTCAACGATTAACCGGACTGCGCGTAAGCAATTTGACAGCCTTTCTGTACGTAAGTGGAGCAAATGTTCGGCTTTAAAAAGGAAAACAGAAAAAAAGAAGAACATTTGCCACTTTTTTCCTTGGACGCCGTATTCTACTGTTACGGTCAACACACTGGCTGCTTTCATGGATTATTTTTGCTAGACGTAATTCATCATATATAGCTAAATAAACATGTTGAATTACAAAGATAGCTGTCGTCTATTGCGTAGGTGGTTGAGTTTTTTCTGCACGTCCAGAAACAGAAGCAGAACAGATTTGCTCGTATGTTGCAGGTTTGTTTTCCGTGATTTTAGCTGACGAGAGCCCCCTGCTGGTTCCAAAACGAACTGCATTGAGTTCTAAAAGAAGTGACCTTGTTTGTCTAACCACACAGTCCACCTGCTGTCTGACATCCAACAAACAAACACTGTATAAATATAATACAGGCCACACATGAATAATAGATGTCAGCGATATGTAGCACTGATGTTTAAACTGCAGTTTTACACAGTGCCATACGCACACCATACACAGTTTTTATACAAGTGTACAAGTGCAAGAGCATATTGAAGCAGTGATATGCCATCATGGAAACGTAGATTACAGTGTTTAAATGTCCAAGTGTTACTGTCAGTGTTTGTATTCTAAAGCTGAGTGAATTACAGGAAACACAAGCAGTAGTTATGACACAGCAAGTGGTGTTGTGAAGGAGTGTTCTGCCATATCGTTGCCTACAGCTGGATCAGATCACATGGCTTGTAAACATTATTACAGGGTAGAAGAGACTTTACACACACACACACACACACACACACACACACATGGACAGATGCACATGCACACGCAGATACGCGACAAACAGGATATGCATGTTCACATGCTCATCGGTACACAAAGCACCAAAGTTTAACATTCAGAAAAGTGGGCGGTTGTGAGATGGTTATATTAGAGATGCAGATGAACATAAAGGTTTATAGTGGCTTTCAGCATTAAACTTGGCTGGTCACATACAAACACAGTTGTGGGTACAGTCGGTTCTCCATGATCTTTCAATCTTTCTTCATGTTTGTAAATGCTCATAAAGACTTGTTGTAAAGATAAGAAGGCTGCTTTGAGAGTTATATCCAAATCACAGATATCAAAATTCCATTTAGAGTAATTCTTCTTTGTATGCTGGGTTTGAGTTGGTTAATTCTTCTTTGAATGCTGAGTTTGAGTTGGTTAATTCTTCTTTGTATGCTGGGTTTGAGTTGGTTAATTCTTCTCAGTAATCTGGGTTTGAGTTGGTTAATTCTTCTTTGAATGCTGAGTTTGAGTTGGTTAATTCTTCTTTGAATGGTGAGTTTGAGTTGGTTAATTCTTCTCTGTATGGTGGGTTTGAGTTGGTTAATTCTTCTCAGTAATCTGGGTTTGAGTTGGTTAATTCTTCTTTGAATGGTGAGTTTGAGTTGGTTAATTCTTCTTTGTATGCTGGGTTTGAGTTGGTTAATTCTTCTCAGTAATCTGGGTTTGAGTTGGTTAATTCTTCTTTGAATGGTGAGTTTGAGTTGGTTAATTCTTCTCAGTAATCTGGGTTTGAGTTGGTTAATTCTTCTCAGTAAGATGGTTTGAGTCAGAAGCTAACAGATCCTGGGCCTCCACTCCTCTCCCTTTGTGTGCGTTTCCTGTTTACTCTTAGCGTTAATACGGTCGGGGATCTTCGCGCGTCGCTCACGAAGATTCACGAGTCAGTAAACACTCCTCACGACTGGGTCAGAGCACTGCTAGCTGCAGTGACCATCACGAGCTTTGAGGAGCTCAGGAGGGAGAGAACAGCTCCTCGCGTCCGAGCTGACACGGAGGAGGGAGGAGGAGCGTGTGGCCTGCGCCAAGCCCTACGGACGCTCGATCTACTTCAGCGTATGTGGGAAAGATTCGTTGAGCCAGCGACTGGAAGTGTTTACCTGCCGCAAAGAGAAGGAAGCGCTCACTACGGTTGGCAGGACATTTCCTCTCGACTGACTCTCGAGTTCCTTTAGAGATCCTGCGTGCTGAGGTCCTGTCTCGTCCCTCTGGGGCTGTCTTTGCTATGACAGCCCGGTCAGGAAGGCGTACGAGTTGCCAGGATCATAGTCTTAAAGGGATCGTAGTCTTAAAGGGATCGTAGTCTTAAAGGGATCATAGTCTTAAAGGGATCGTAGTCTTTAAGAGACATCTTATGCACCAGGTCTTACAATCTGGCCACATTCTTCTGATGACGCTTTTATTCTCAGAATGACAGAGTGACTGGAACAACTACAACTGTTTTACTGCATATCGTTAACCTGCTCCAACACACCGGTCCCCAAAGAGACCTCCACCATTAGCCTCAGTCTGTGGGGATTTGGGGGTCTTGAGCCTGTGGTGGTGTGACAGAGGCTTTTCACTGCTGGCTACGTGTGAAGATTTCCCTAAACTATAGAGCAATGTCAGCATTGTCTTTGCCAGTAAAGCCCCGGTAAAGTTTTCAGCTTTTAGTTCCACAGAAATCACCAAGCACTCCCTTAATCAACCACATCAGTTCATGCCTCCTGAGCCAAAACTTAGGTATTTTTAGCCTGGCAGACAGTAAAACCGTATCTCCGTCCTCCATAAATCTTCCAGTCCTCTGGCCAGTTGTCTGTGTTGTTTTTAAACGCCCGTCACATCTGCTGTCAGACCCCCCCCCACACACACACACACACATGGAGGGAGGGGTCCAGGGGTGTGTAGCGACTGCAGGCTTTGCTGTGCTCGCTCACGCATGCGGAGGGCGTCTGCGGGGTCCGGCGTGGCGGGGACAACAGCGCTGAATTTCCGACCGCCACTGTGCACGTCTTCCCATATGTGTCCACCACTTACATATGTGTCTTCTTCTCTTTCCAAACTAGTGCAGATGAGTTGGTTATGGTACACTGCGACGAGTCGGCCCGTGATGGAGAAGGAGCGCCGGCACCAGCAGGCGGTGTCACTAGGGGGCGGGGTCTTACGTGGGGCATTCTGAGAGGCTACGGGGTGCAGGATTGGCCAAGGCGAGGGGTGGGGAGGGTGTTCATTGGAGGTTTGGTGTTGCTATAGCACGAACCACAGGGCTTTTGTGGAGGTAAAAACAGCTGTATGTGTGACCAAGAGTGCTGTGGGGGTCGATACCTGCTGACTGTTCTCAGACTGGGTAGGCACTTTGGGGGGGGGGGTAGTCTAATAAAGCCAGAGAGCGTCGGAAATGTGATCCGCTGTTTGTCGTCATTTCAGCGTAAGTTAACAGCAGTCACGGGGGGAAGTTTCCTTGACTCACTACACAGTCAGATTTCTATGTTGAACCCATTTTACCAAACAAGCAGGAAGTCAGATTTCTTCCTGACAGATATCATCAACAGTAATTCACCAATGATAGAATTCATTGGAACTACGCTTATTACAATACCCACACCGTAATGCTGCGTATTATGTGTCTTTCATTACTTTACGGACAGCCATCGCCGTGGTTTCTCCGTGTGTGATTCTCTCCCTTCTGGGTGCAGATTTTGGTTCTTGTTTCCTGGCAGAGGGTAGAATGTGGATTTTCCCCAGAGCCTGCGACGGATGGTAACGCGACGGATGGTAACGCGCCGTCTACAGCTGCAGCTCTGACACGGAGCAATGCCACCGGTGCATTGCATGTGTAGTTATTTAAAATTGATTCAATATGCGCCATGTTTCGATAAGTCTGCTGTTTCTCGTTGGGAGACTGTAAATAGCCGTCACGAGTGCTTACTGGACGTATTACAACAGCGGGCTGGTCCTTACACAACTCGCTTTTAAAACCTTGCGCTACAACTGCTCCCCAGGGAATTCTGGGCCACATCTGTGGAGCCCACACTTCACCCTCTGTGCTTTCCTCCTACACGTGGGATTTCCCTCGGCGTGACGCCTGGCTGTGGCGTTCGGCCGAGACGTCCTCGTTGTGTCCACTGAAGCTGTGGACATGGGCGTGAGAGCTCCGGCTCACGTCGCCCTCCAACGTCCTAATTAGGACACTGCACCCTAGGGTGCCTACGAAGCCACACGCTAGCCCTAAGTGCCCTAGGCCGCTTAGCATGGACAGCAGGACTGCGAACCCTTGCGTGGAGGGCACAGAGCGAGCGGCCGGTTCTGCCCGGCAACCCGTCGCTCTCACGCGCGGTTCTAGAACGGGACGACGCAGAGCCGTTTCCGTGACGGTTTCCGTGACGGTTTCCGTCGGCTCGCGCTTTTAATGGAGATGACTGTTCTCACCGAAATGCTAGCTGACACGTGTGACGTATACAGGCTCTGTACGTCCAACGCCACAGGCCGCAACAGGGATGCACAATGAGCCAGAAACGTGACACGCCATAGGACGTCAGTCACGCTTCTCTGAACCGCAGACAAGTTCGGACAACGTTCCGTGACCTTTACTTAGCCTCCCCCTGAGTGGCCATCTGTTATCTGTGACTTGTCTTTCTGCTCAGGAAATGGGACACGCGGGAAGATATACGTCTGTTTTGCTCTATGACACACCAGACTGTATGGGGTGTACAGACTGGAAGGGTCGTGTATTTTAGCTGCTTAAGTGTTTCCTGCCTAAGGCTTCGTTTTTACTCCCCTATTGTTTGTTTAGACTTGTGTGATCTGATTAAAACTGATTTGACACACACAAACACACACACACACACATGCGCACACTCATGCACACACTCATACACACAAAGCGTAATTCAACACAGAGCTCTCAGTGATCTACTAATAATTAACTGAGCGGTAACACCTGACTTCTTCCCATCGGAATCATTCCGTCACGGTGTTTGGTCAGGCGAGTGTGTCTGTTGAGATGCGACTAATGACACGGGCGGTTTAGACGTCGGACTTTACCTTCACGCCACTGTCTGCTGTGACTCAGTGGAGCTATTGGCGGAATAAGAGGGAGGAGGGACAACCTCTTATCAGCTCCGAGAGCTGTCAATCAAGCTGCCCCTGACACACAACCTTGATTTCGTACTGATGGAGCTCCAGGTGTTTTCCGTCGAGACAGGCGCAGTTTACAGGAACCGCGAGCGTCCTTGCGCTGGTACTTTTCCGTGAGGCGTCCCGTATCAGCGCGTGACTGATTCATCCCGCGTGTGTGGTTTGAATTAAGAGGGCGTGGGGGTGTTGGAGGGAGGGGGGCGAGTCAGACGCGTGTCTGTAGCTATGGTTACAGACATGAGAGAACCATTTCCTGCGGTTTATTGTGGGCGAGTTTTACCAAAGCCCTTTCACGAATGACATGAAGTGGTTTATTGAGAGTCCCTGCGTCTCTGAACCTCACAGATCATTATGCTTTGTTTTCGTTCTGGACACGGAGGGGGTCGCTGAAGTTGTAGTGAAAATGGCGTGTGTCTAGCCGCGGGCAGGAGGCTTGTTTAAAGCTCTCAGGTTCTCTATAGGGAAATGTTAGTTGGAAAACCACTTAGATGTGAAATGCATGAGAAGGTCAGAATGAAATCGGAATGATTCACAGATATTAATAGAAACTATTCTATTTAGTAGCCCAAACTTTCTGTTTTGCATGTTCGTATTTGCGTATAGAATTCCTGTAGAATGACATTATGTTTGTTTAGATTAAATCCTGTTTTGGGCAGTGCGGTCTGGTATTGCTGAGTTAATAATGAAGGAATCTCTGGTGGCATTTTGCTGGCTGCTCTGCTTTGTTCCCAGTTCCCAGCCGGGATGTGGAGACGTCAGCGTACCCTCGCTGGCCCGTCGGGCCTCAGGACTTGGGCCCGGCGGGCCTCAGGACTTGGACCCGGCGCCTGATGACGGGCCTGGGGCCCGTGGTCGCTGGTTAGCGGGCAGGCCAGCCTCCAACCCGATCACTGGGGGCGGCGTGAGCACGTGCAGGAAGCCCTGGCACGTCGTGATTCACGGCTCAGGCTGCCTCGGCGTCGCGTCAGATCCCCCCCCTCCCTCCGTTTTTTCCCGGCTCTCTGCCTTTTTCCGGATCCTTCCGAAGGTTTGCTGGAAACGTGCGCTGCCTGACTTTCCCAAAGTTTCGTCCGCACCCCCCCTTACCAGAGAACTCCCCCGCATTGATCCGATGTTGCTGGTGCAGGGGCGTGTGGGGTGGGGAGGTGTGTGGGTGGCAGAGTGATGGACCTTGAAGACCATGACGCTGCCAGAATCGGTTGCAAGTATGACGGCACCCCCGCATCTGATTGGATGACAGGAGGATGAGAAGATAAGAAAGTCCAGTGTTGCACGCGGACTGTCACTTTGGCACACGGCCAGGAGGGGCAGTGCTGAGTACGTACTGAGAGGACAGAGAGATGAGGGATTTAGTGGGGAAGAAAAGGGGGCGGAGCTGGGAGAGGTGGGGAATGCTGAGAGGGGGAGGGGTTTGAGAGGGGGGGCGGAGAAATGCTGGGACTCATGTATGACAGGAGGAGCCGAGGAGGGAAAAAAGAGAAAGAGGGAGAAAAAGAGGAACAGTGAGGCCAGAAGTGAATGAGAGAAAGAGCAGGGGATAGGGACGGAGGAAGAGGGATTTCTTTAGTGTCACTGTTTCTCTGAGAAAAGCAACTGAGAGAGAATCCGACTGGTTTAGTGACACCACCTGAGCTGCTTACAATGGAACAACAATGAAAGTCTCTCGTAAGTACTTGGTCAGTATTTGGTTATGTGGGGTTGTTTGACTTGGTGTTATTATTAATTTTATATAATTATTGCAGTATATGTATACTAAGATAAACAGGGATGTGTAACACAAACCTCTTTTTTTAAAAGTCCTTAAATCAGTCAGGCTGCTGGTGGGAGTTGGTTTAAGTGCCCAGAAAGTGTCCAGACGGACCGACAGTGACCCTCCAGAACCTTTTACAGCGTCTCCTCACGCTGCCGTGTGAGCGAGGAGAAGAGGGAGGGTGCTGCTCTGTCTTTACCAGACTGCCATGCCTGTGTTTGTAGCCGGTCTGTGTTCCTCTCCGTTGTCATGTTCTTATTTTGGTGCTCCACTGGCTTACGTTCATGGGCCCAAGCAGTTATGACGGTTCTAGAAGATAATGATGATGATGAATGATACTGTGAAAGGGACAGATGTACTGTAAGCAATCGTTCCGGTATCGGTTAACCTTCACATCAGGATTAGATACACATTAGCCCTTCTGTCATCTCCAGGATGGGTACGGTAATGATGATGTATACAATAAGGCCCTGTTTTTGCAAATATACATATACTATATTTACAATTAAATACAAGTAAACAAGTATACCTTCAGTATTGACTAAACATGTAAACACATACAGTATTACAGTATTACAGTAGTTAATATTGGCCTAGAATTGTTTCATAAAGCACTCCCCTTAATTTGTAAATAGTACCGACTGTGAATCTCACTGCTGTGCTGATTGTCGTTTGACGGCAACGCCAGCATTACTGCGCTGTGTGCTGCCCTGTGGCTACAGCGTCGAGACTCTAGCTGTGGTCCGTCACTCCTCCATCGACAATGGGAGGCGTGCACGGCATCGTGGGACAGGCTGTCGAAGTGCGGCGCTCGGCGGAACCCCCGGCTCACGTTTCACGTTGCGTGCACGGCACCCGCGGGCCAGGGTCGGGCTCCGGTGACGTTCCCACGCTTCGTCGGCATCGGCAGCGGTTATGCAGCCTCCGAATACGAGCTCGGTGTACGCTTACTTTTGGAAAGCCAGGCAGGAGAAACTGGGAAACTGCAGACACTGGCATGCGCAATTCACTGCCAGGGTTTGCTGAGCAGAGAGTCAAACATTTTATACATCTGAGCTTCCAGGACCTTTGTAAAAAAATTGGATGTATATGTCTGTAAGGACGTTACAGCTTAAGACATGATAGTGAGGCTGACGTTCTTCATTTGTCCTGTTGGTGATAAGGAGGTGCCCTTCTGTACCTTCTAACTCGGGTGATGCCAATAGAGCAGATTAAATTGATGTAATACGTTAAAATTCTTTTTGTACAGTGTGAAGTGTGTGTTTGGCGTGAATCCCCAAGCCCTATGTTTGTGACTGCAAAGGTTCTCTCATAGACTCGCATTCACGTGTTGCTGTAATGAACCTGTCCACATCCACCACCCTGCGTTGCTCATTTCCACAAGGACACTACAGAGCAGGCCAGTAGCTGCTAGATGGATTTGGCACTGGTCCTCAGGCCAAGCTGAACTTCACGCTAAGCAGCTTTCTTCTGGGATTGTCATACGCTGTGTGTGAGTTTGCTGATTGCTACCTAGAAGGCGTGAGGTCAGAATCTTTCTGGCTGATCATCTGAGCGGCGAACAGCCAGATAGCCCAACATCAGGCCTTTATCCATTGATTCATGGTCGTTTGTGCATAGCGTCACTGAACTATCAGGTTTGCCTGGAGGACTGCCTCAGCTGACTCACTAGTGACTTTTATACACACAAGTGAGAAAGAACCACTGTTTTGTCATTTGATCCGTCGTAAGCCGTGGCGATGATGACATTTTTACGTCAGCCATCGTCCTCGGGGACGGCACACCTAACAGCCCACGGTCACGTGAGAGGGATCATAATGCCGACATTTGTAACGGATCTCTTAACCATGAGGCGCGCGTGTGGTCCGCCTGTCCCCAGCGTGTACCCGCGACAGGCGTGTAACCGCGCTCCGGAGGTGTGTCTCTAGGTTGTACGTTTGACCAGGTACCGGTCCGCTGAGGTAGCAGAGCGTTCACATAGCGACGGAGAGGACGCAGTGTAACTGAAGACGTGATGCAGGCTGGGGTTGTGTAATATGGGGCCTCTTTGCACGTACATAATTCGCTTCTGAAAATAGCTTTTGTGGAACTTAAGGAAGGAGCCGAAGTTCACAAACATGTTGTTTGAGCGATGTGATGATGTCGCTTTAAAAATAACAGATAGATTTTTTGAGTATACTGTCATGAAATATAATGGAATGAATACTACGGAATATTACATGGTGTCCATAGGAAGTGCAGAATCAGGGGAATTACACATGTGGCTACCATGAAGCCCAAACATGAGTGAGCTGGAAATGTAAATATATATACTGTATATTGGATGTATTATATTACATTTAAACCAACATTCAAAGGTTAAATATTTGCAAAGCCCTGTTTTACACGGGTCGCAAAATTTTGACTTAAAATTACCATAAACCTATAATTGCTTCACTGCCAAATTGGTTCAGTGCCAAATAATGTTTTCCAATTTTCATGTATTTAGAGATTAGAAGCCTGCCCGTGATGTCGGTAATCAGTGCCTGCTGAGTGGAAAAAAGATTTTAAAAACCTGTGTTTTTCGAGTCCTAACAAGGCAAACATTTTTACATTTTACATTTTTCCGTTGCAGAGATCGAGGCGAAGGAAGCGTGCGATTGGCTGAGAGCTGCAGGGTTCCCCCAGTACGCGCAGCTGTTTGAAGGTAACGCTCCCCTCGCGGAGTCCCACGCGGAGTCCCGACGACACTGGGTCTTTTCGTCCGATAACCACCACGTGCAGGTCTGCGCGCGAACATGCGGCGTCACCAGCACACGGAGAGTTAGAATCGTCTTGCACGGGCAGTTTAAGATGTAGTTGGAGACGGTTTCTTTTTAAAAGGGAGCTTTGATGTGTGGATGCTCTCTTGGTGTTTAGTCGTTTCGTTCTCCCTATAGCGCGATGCGTTAATGACTCGTGCTGTTTCTGAGAGCCTCATTTGTGAAGTTGCCCATTGGCCTACGGACAGGAAGACAGCTCTTTAAGGCTGAGTGTAAACTAGGCCTCGACAGAACATGGTAGAGTTTAAGGTTACAGTCCAAACATCTACGGTACAGCAGAACGTGGGAACGCCGTTGTTTCAGCAGGGCTGCAGTAACACATGCTTCCGCTTTAATCTTAATACTGCATGTGTCACTAAGACTGTGTGAACACTTGACCTGCTCAGGTGTATGATTTCGCTTATTACACATTACTTAAATGAATTCACAGGAATGTAAATTTGTAAAGGTTATATACAAGGTTATGTAAAGGAAATATGCACCTATTTTTCTACATTTGCTTGTTGTTCAATCACCCAGCAGATGCAGTTAAGGGCCCTTCTACAGCCTATGTGTCATTACAGATGCAGTTAACGGCCCTTCTGGACCACGTGTCCTCATAGATCACTCCTGCTCTGCTCAGTTGTTCAGCTGCTCAAAAGTCGATTTTGAAGAGCACAACTATCTATGTTGTTAATACAAGCATGCAAAAATATCACCGCAATAATAAACGCAGTACATAAACATCAGTACTGCAAGAAACACCCAGCGGCTGTAGATTACACTGTAATGTTGGACAAAAGACGCAACCTGCTGTTCAAATTTTGAGATATATCTTTCTTTACAGATTCTCAGTTTCCCATAGACATCTCTCCTGTGAAGAAAGATCACGATTTCTTGGATAAAGACCTTGTGGAGCCCCTGTGTCGGTAAGAGCTGATCCGTTACCATCCCTAATACAGGGCAATGGCATGGGATCTGTATGGGTGACTGTAATACAGGTTACACACTCTCACGTTTCCCACTGACTGTACAAGTCCACACTATTGATAGCATCTTAGAAGACATTTTAGTTCTGTAATCCCTCTTCTGATTCTCTTCTGATGAACAAAACCTCTGAGGCATGGCTTGGCGACAAAAGAGACTACTGAACTGACCTGAAAGCACGAGATGAAGGTGAAGAGATATTGCTTTGCGTTAACATGAGAAAGAGCAATTAAGTCAGTGCTGCAGAGTGAGACTAAGGCCGCCTTCCTTGAAGAACTGAAACAGATAGGTTGTCTGACTGACAGAACCTCTTCTCTCCTGATTAAACACGAGGTGTGGCATGTGAGTGACGGTGAAGCCCTCCGCGGCCTCATTTGATTCGCTCAGATGGGGCCATCTTGGCTCAGGTGATACAAAATTGTATTGTTGAGGCAAATCGCTTAGTTTTATTGTGTTTTCTTTTGTTGTTGTCGTGATTGTGTTCATATCTGTTCGATTTCGTCTGTAATTACAATCGATGCGTTTAATGTATGAGCACGTCTGTCTGCGGTTCGTTGCCTTTCTCATGGTTTATTCTTCCCCTTGTAAAGTAATGGTGTTGTAAGAGGCCATAATGGGCATAGCTACTCCTGCTAAACGCAGCGGGTCAATATGTGATCTCGGATCGAAATGAAAGCAACTCTCCTGCGATCGTAGTCGTCATGGAGACAGCCCCACTGGTGGGGGGGGGGGACTGCGGGCAGCTTTGCACGACTCAATCCGCCATGACTCTGAAAGGTCTTAAGCGGCTCATCGAAATTCCAGCCCGCCTCGCACCCGTAGAGGAACACCGCCATTGCCTTCCAGTGTCTTTGTCTCTCCCCTTCATCCACTCTGACCTGTCGCTCTAGTCCCAGGTCCCCCCCGGGGGGGCATCAAGCCGGCTGGTGATTCACCCTCAGCCTGTCCGATTCAGGGTGGTGCACTGGCGTGGTCTGTAATTACAGGTGGCGTGCTGGCAGGCCTCAGAGGCCGGGTCATTAGTGCTCCCTTCCAGTTGACAGACAGCAGTCCCCATTTAATTCCCGACTCTGTTTATAACTGTTTAGTTCCCCTGTTTGGCCCTGGGAATTAACAGCGATACATGCCTCTTTTAAATGACTTCAGAGTGACATGCGACGAGTTCTCCTCCCTGTCTGACGACTTCGCTGTCAACAGTGAGTCACAACCCCTCCAAACGGCTCCCTCTAAGAGCCGTGAGAGCTGTGCTGAGAACGTGAGCTCCCTAGCTTTCCTCACGCTCACGTTGACACGGAAGGAGGCGTTTAGCATCTCCAACCCCACTGCCCGCACTTTACAAAATAAAGTGGCTTCTAATAAACCAGTAAACCAGTGTTCCCACACCATGCGTCACCCGGAGCTCTCCTTTTACTACTGCTCATGAAATATCTTTACGTGGTATTGTGGGGCTGTAATCGAAACCAGTACTTAATGGCTCTGTGAACCAACTAAGCATGTTCCAGCAGGGGTAATGCCCTGGAAATGCAGGGCTGGAGGGATGGGGGGGGGGGGTCACCGCTCTTCATAGGTGTTTGCGTGCTTAAATAAATCCGAGCTGATTCCAAGAGATTGGGGCGAAGAAAGAGCTCCTGGCTGGATGTAGAAGTGGGGTTTGGGAGCGGCTTTGAAGATTACGAGGCTGCCAGTGAGAGGGAAGCCCACCATCTTCCCCCAGAAGAACATGAGCGTGGGACCTTATTAGCAGCTCTGTGGGTTCAATTTCCTGAGGTTCTGCTAATTAGAGGAACCAGGCGAACACAGGGACCCCCGGGCCAATTTTACTGGGTGTACTGCTGGCCAGAAGGATCGTCGGCCAGGAGAGGAGGAGATCATTAGGTCTGATTAGTTGACTTTGTTGAAACTGCAAGAATGTGGTGATAAGATCTGAGGAAATATCTAATGTGTAATTCTGATTTATTTCTATCCAGGCGGCTCAACACTTTGAACAAGTGCGCCTCTATGAAACTTGAAGTTAACCTTCCCAAAAAGAAAGTAAGTTTCATTTTGTTTTTGTTTTAGTTTTGTCATCCCCCTGTGAGAGGAGTAAACTATATTAGTTTACAGTTCATTGTCATTGTGCTATGCTGCTGTTGGCACTTGGATCGCGTCTTCGGCTTTGAGTTCCACGTTTATTATGCAGGCGCCTCCTTTTGCCCTTTCATCGCCACATTCCTTTCCTGTTCAACCTGCCCTTTTCATCTCTGCAGTCTGGCTTATGTGATATTTGAGAATTCTCTGTTGCATGGTATGAGGTGATCAGGCTGATTCTCCAGCTAAACACCTTCGAGCAAAGTGCCGTCCCTTCTCAATGGGATCAGCTTTACGTTGTTCTCTTCTCCATTGTTGTCAAAGTCCTCGACTCTGAATGGAGTTGACGCAGAAATCGATATTTCCTGTTACGTTACACCAAATGTATCTTGTGAATGGTGGTTGTACATTTTAGGACATAAGGAATAATAAAAGAAACAATTCTACATTTCTCAGTTGCTCGTGATGCAGCTCTGGGTTTAAGCGTTTGGAATGAAAACATAATTTCTAAAACGCGTACCTTTTTCTTTACATTCTGAAACGTGTATAGTCAGTTACCAAAAATACATTATTAAAAAAACATTAAATCATTATTGATCTTTTCCCTGGCATTGCCAGAGAACTTCATTTGAGTGGAATTGCATTTCCTTGGGGTACATCGAACACAGGTTTGAAGATATTGATTTTTCATGCTTTAGCCAACTACATTGACCGCACGTTCTTGCTCTCCAGAGTGAGGACTCAGATGAGGACGACCTGTTTGCCATCAGTGACAAATGGACCTTTGAGTGGAGCAGCCGGCGCTGGTCCAGGCTACAGGACATCGACTGCCTCCTGGAGGAGGTGGGGGGCCGTGGGCCGGAGGAGGAGTCAGCCCTACGGACGACTCCAAGCAGTGAGAGCGTCCTGACAGACCTGAGCGACCCGGAGGCTTCGTCCCTGCACAGCGAGAGCAGCGGCGGCAGCGGGGGAGGGGCGCGTCCCCCAAGCGCCGACTCGGACGCCGCCCCCGAGCACGCCTCCCTTCCTGCGGCTCACCCGGGCCAGCCCTGCTACGGTTCCCTCCCCGCCAAGGGGATCAGACGGAGCCGCGCGCGTGCCAAGGACTTCCTGCGGCACATGGAGGCCCTGCGTTCCAGCGCCAG
This sequence comes from Brachyhypopomus occidentalis, assembly GCA_020368025.1. NCBI lineage: Eukaryota > Metazoa > Chordata > Actinopteri > Gymnotiformes > Hypopomidae > Brachyhypopomus > Brachyhypopomus occidentalis. Next base: position 4,073,120 of record JAGXOD010000006.1, read on the forward strand.
GCCACCTGCAGGGACCCGGGCAGCCCGCGACGCCCTGGTGATCAGCGCGCCCGTGCTTCAGCAGGAGTCCCTCGCCCCAGCTGCCCTCCGCCGCGTGGAGATCATCTACGGGGACGGGGGCTCTTCCGAGCCGCCCTCGGGTTTGGACGGCCCGTTGCGGTCGAGCGGCGAGGGCAGCGGTAGCCCGTCGAGCGGCAGCGCCGTCAGCACGCCCAGCCTGACGGGCCGCAAGGCCCACCGGGGCCACCACAAGCGCGCCGGCGTCTACCTGGACAACCTGGACGTCTTCACGGTTCCTGTCGCCACGGGCAGGGGTGTGGCCGAGCAGAACCGCCGAAATGAGTTCCGCTCCTACGAGGACCTGGTGGTGCACGTCCCCAAAGACCACAAGCCGGGAACCTTCCCCAAAGCACTATCCATCGAGAGCCTCTCGCCTACAGCGCCGCCGCCCCGCAGGCCGGCAGAGGTAGTGCGCCCGCCCGCCACCAGGGAGCCCCGGCCCATAACACAGTGCTGCCCACGTGGCAGCCGCATCAGCGTCTACGATAACGTGCCCGGGTCACATCTCTACGCCAGCACCGGTGACCTCATCGACCTGGAGAAGGAGGACCTCTTCCCTCACCTGGATGACATCCTTCAGCACGTCAGTGGCCTACAGCAGATCGTCGACCGCTGGTCCAAGAACGTCCTCCCCGTTGGGGACAGCGGCGTCCCCTGCATGACGCGCGTGGACGGCGGCGTCCACTCGTCCGGCCACATCACGCTGGACCTGGAACGCCACCCCAGCAACGGCGACAGGGACACCGTCTCACTTAATGAGAGTGAGTCTACCGTCACGAGTGAGAGGAGAGACTCTGGGGTCGGGGCTTCTCTCACCAGGCCAAACCGGTAAGAATGAGAGCTTTCACATCCACATGACATTATTCTCCTCCTTAATTAATAATTAAACTCCGTAAGATTACTATATAAAGGATTTTGGTACATAGGTCATTGGATGTGCTATATATCTTATAATAAATCTCAGAAAATGCTCAAAACATTTCATGGTATAATTGCACCTATTTGGAAGTATTCTAGTCTGTTAGAGCTCGTTTCCACTCACAACCAAACACTCTTACAGTACAAAGGATCTGTATACTTATAATCGGTTCATTCTTCAGGTCCTAAACCTTTTGTTTTACAAACTCCACCATCCAATTAACTGGACATCACACATTTTGATGTCTGAATGTTACATTTGCATACTTTGTATTTCCGTTTCCCTGCAAATATTATACATATGATTGTAATTTCGTATCACTACAGGTCACTGACTTGCTTTGACACGATCGCCTCCCTCTGTATTGTTCTGTGTAATGCCAGTACGCCTGGATCCAACGCGTGCTTTTGTTAGCTGCAGCATTAACCCGAGTCACTCGTCTTCTCCGTGCTCAGCTTGCGCTGGCCGAGTTTCCAGATATCCAGCCGCCTCAGCCGCTCGGTGGCCTGCCTCCAGGTCAGCAGCCAATCAGCATCGCAGCTCAGCCTGCTGCAGAAGTTCTCGCTACTCCGCCTCACCGCCATCATGGAGAAGTACTCCATGACCAGCAAGCACGGCTGGACCTGGTAAGGCCCCCTCTGCCCCGGCCGCCTACCGAACGCCACGTCTGGCTACGCCTTCGTAGCCCTTTAACCCTTTTGTTGCCGTTAGGAACGCCTTTCTTGAAATAAATACGCGTCAGTCAGGGTTTCATGTTTGTTGACGCATGCGCAATATTATCCAGCCCGGATTTCTCAAGTTTTGACATTGAGGAACTCATGACGGCATGTTCACGGGTCGCAGGTCGGTGCCCAAGTTCATGAAGCGCATGAAGGTGCCTGACTACAAGGAGAGGAACGTGTTTGGCGTCCCGTTGATCGTTCACGTGCAGCGTTTCGGGCAGCCGTTACCTCTCGGACTTCAGCAGGCGCTACGCTACCTCAGGAGGCAGTGCCTCAACCAGGTCAGTTACACCGACACACCTCAGGGGTCATTCTGCTTGGTTATACGCTTTCATGTTCCGCCTTTGAACCAACGCTGTGTGCTCGCAGTTCTAAGAGCCAGCAGGTGAAATGTGCCCGTTCCCGCTAATCTCGAAAAAACCCTCCTGAATAATTCAAAAGATCTGGCTCTGCTGGAAACGAGTGTGTTCTACCCTTACTTGTAAAAACGCTTGAGTAGGTATGCGAGGTGTTCGGCTCATCTTTTTTACTTCCTCGTCCTGGTTCTCCAGGTGGGCCTTTTTCGCAAGTCGGGGGTGAAGTCCCGGATCCAAGCACTCAGACAGATGAATGAACAGTCTCCCGAGGACGTGAACTACGAGGACCAGTCTGCCTACGACGTGGCGGACATGGTCAAGCAGTTCTTCAGAGACCTTCCAGAACCTCTGCTTACCAGCAAGCTGGGAGAAACCTTCCTCCATATTTACCAATGTGAGGACCCTCACGCACAGATGGAATGACGCTCAGTCGCATTTACAAAGCATACATGCATATTCGTATACGTACGTGTATATTCATAAGGCATGTGAGATTAAACTACATTTTAATATTTACAGAAAGCTTCTAGGACCAGATACCCAGACGCTGATTAAGTTTAGATTAGTGCTAAACCTGCAGATTAGTCCTGACTCCTTTCAGATCCTGGATAGTGGTACTGAAAGAGCTATTTCAGGTCTTGGATGATTAGATCTGTGATAATTTTTCCAACCCCGCCCCTTGCCCCGCCCCCCACAGACGTGCCCAAGGACCAGCGCCTGCAGGCCGTCCAGGCGGCCATCATGCTGATGTCGGACGAGAACCGGGAAGTGCTGCAGACCCTGCTCTGCTTCCTCAGCGATGTCACTTCCTCCGTGCAGGAGAACCAGATGACGCCCATGAACATCGCCGTGTGTTTGGCTCCGTCTCTCTTTCATCTCAACATCCTGAAGAAGGACAACCTCTCCCCCAGGTCAGCATCCTTCTACAGCCTCATATTTAATAATAGCCCCATAGGAGGGTTTTTAGGAGCTTTTGTTTTAGGGTCCTGCTGTTACCAGGCAACAGTTGCCATACTTGCATTCTTTCATGTGCTTTCTTTCTTTCTTCTTTTTCTGGATCAAAAACTTGTGAATGAATGTGATCTGAGAAGAAAAACATCCCCACAGCTGTATTACTATGTGATGAGTGATAGATGGTATTAGGTGCGGATGAATGGAAGGTTGTGTGGCTCTACTAAGATCTCCTGCTCCATTACAGAGCCATGCAGAAGAAATACGCCACTGGGCGGCCTGACCAAAAGGACCTGAATGAGAACCTGGCGGCTACCCAAGGCCTGGCACACATGATCACAGAGTGTAACCAGCTGTTTGAGGTATGTCCCTCTCTCTCTCTCTCTCCTGCTCTCTCTTTGGCTCTCTGTCTCTCTCTCTCTCTCTCTCTCCTGCTCTCTCTTTGGCTCTCTGTCTCTCTCTCTCTCACTCCTGCTCTCTCTCTCTGTCTCTCTCTCTCTCCTGCTCTCTCTCTTTGGCTGTCTCTCTGTCTGTCTGTCTCTCTCACTCTCTCTCTCTCTCCTGCTCTCTCTCTTTGGCTCTCTGTCTCTTTCTCTCTCTCTCTCTCTCTCTCACACACACACACACACACACACACAATGAGTCTGCAAAATCCCTTCCCTCTCCCCCTTTTTCAAGACTAACCCCCTCCGCCCCCCTTCAGATCCCCCACGAGATGGTGACGCAGTCGCGGAACTCGTACGTGGAGGCAGAGCTGCAGGTGCCCACTCTGGAGGAGCTCTCTAAGCAGCGGCACCACCGCGGCGAGGAGGAGGAGGAGGAGGAGGAGGAGGAGGAAGGCTCCTGGCACGCGCTCCTCCAGGCCCACTTACAGAGCCTGCTGAAGGAGGCGCGAGACAAAGCCAAGGGCTGGGTGACCTGCCAGAGCTCCAACAACACCGAGCTCTCATACAAGAAGGTACGGAGGCTCGGCGCGTCTCCCGGAGGACAAACACTCCCGCGAGGGGACAGAGCAGGGAACCGATTCACTTTTGTTAGGCTGATCAGTTGCCAAGTAAGAGAGCTTTACCCTCGCGGCGTAATTACTTACCCAGTGAAGTAGGTAAACACAGAAAGGGCTCAGAAAAGTCTCGCTGAACCCTTTTCCTGCAAACTCAAGAATGTTAGCGCTGAATATGTGTGATGATATATGTTAAAGTGTGTGTTAGAGGCAAGTGTGTGAAGTGTCTCGATGTCCTGCTGTCCCGCAGGTGGGTGATGGCAACCCGCTCCGGTGCTGGCGGGTTTCTGTGGAGGTGGAGGCGCCGCCGTCGGTGGTGCTGAACCGTGTCCTGCGAGAGCGCCACCTGTGGGACGTGGACCTGCTGCAATGGAAGGTGTGTGAGGTCCTGGACAAGCAGACGGAGGTCTTCCAGTACGTGCTGAACGCCATGCCCCCGCACCCTAGCCGGGACTTCTTGGTACTGAGGTGAGCGCGTCGTCCCCCTACCCGGCTCCGCCCCCGAGGTCCCGCAGGACCCGCCCACCCCACCCACCCCACCCACCGACGTTGTGTCCCGCTTTTCTTTCAGGTCGTGGAGGACGGACCTGCCGCGGGGCTCCTGCTCTCTCGTGGCCGTCTCCGTGGAGCACGAGGAGGGCGGGCTCATGGGCGGAGTTCGGGGCGTGGTCCTGGAGTGCAGCTACCTGCTGGAGCCGTGTGGCTCGGGAAAGTCCCGCCTCTCGCACATCTGCAGGGTGGACCTCAAGTGAGTAATGACCCCTAGTTACCCATCGTTACCATAACCACGACCCCTGGCCAAGAAAGAGGCAACACATAGTCCAAATGTGCATATTTAATGTCTCTAACACTAGGCTTATATAGTTTTTACAGCTGTGAATATTTCAGTGATTGCGCTGAAACAACTTGAAAGCAACATTACTATTTATTACTAATACTTAATGTCATAAAATATATATATTCCCACACTCCTCTTTGTCCGGATATAGAGGGAGAACTCCAGATTGGTACAACAAGGCGTTTGGACACCTCTGTGCCGCCGAAGCTGCCCGCATCCGGAACTCCTTCCAGCCGATCCAGGCGGAGGGCCCGGAGACCAAAATCTGAGCCCCAGTCTGTGGCTCTTGGGTGGCCTCACGTACTGGCACGTCTCCCAGGACACCCAGGACACCCAGGAGACGTCTCCCACCGTCTGGATGCCATCAACCACCCCTGGATACCCTCAGCAATACTGTGAGCCCGTGAAGTTAGAAGGGAGCCTATGGGGAAATTCTGCAACCTGACAGTGGACCTTTGCTTTCGAGTTTATTTGTAATGTTATATTATTGAAATTATCATTATTTGTATTATAATTAATTATATTGGTATGTATTTGTATGTATTTGATGTGCACATATTCTTATACAATGTATACAAAATCTGAGTTCCTAAATGCTTCTGAGAAGCATGTTTTTAAAATCAAAGATAAAGCTATATTTGATCATACATGTGTCTCACATCCACATAGATACACGTTTGTGTTGCATGTGTGTTTGTGTGTGCGTGTGTTTGTGTGTGTGTGTGTGTTTGTGTAAACGTCTGCCCTGTATAGGGTGGGTGTTATCAAAAGGCTTGTGTAGTTCAAGCATTTTGCCTTTGTGTTGACGTCTCTTTTGCACTGATATCAGTTTGATTCGTATGGTACTAAATGTTACTCAGATGTAAGCTGGTATTACTTTGCCTTCTCTGTTGATATTCAGTGTTTGTCTGGATGGGTGTGGTTTTATTGCGATGCTAATGTTGTTAGCATCGGAGGAGAACAAAAACAAAATGACTTGGGTTTGATGTTTTCTCAGACCTGCTCTTGTAGTACTGGATCATATAGAAGACAGACGTCAGAGACAATGTCTTTTTTTAAATAAACCTTGTAAATGAATCGTTCCTGACTACAGATGTATTTTGTGATGGCTGACTGGAATATTATTGCTATGTATTTATCTCTGTTCTTCTCTGCATCTTCCCAAGGTGCAACAGACCCTCTGAAGTCAAAATGGTTTGTAAATGGGACAATTTTCCTGTTCATTTATATGGAACCAATTCGACCAAGATGTAGAACATTAATGAAGGTCTCGCGGTCTTAGGTCTTATTCAATGTCCAATACACCGCACAATAAAAAACAAAGTACCACGAGAAGAATTCTAACGTAACAAGGTCAGCGTATGTCTGTTCATCGTGATTTTATTGACTGCAGCTGTTTAACGCCTATAGGAGAAAGACCTTGCTGTCCACTAGATGGCAGTGTTGACCTAGCTCAGGTGTAGATTGTGAATCTATTAATTGAGACGATGACAGAATACAATTGAATAATGCCCAGTGAACAGTGAAAATGAAAGTTGTTTTCACTGGCTATTCCTAATTATGAATATCCTCCGTATCTGAATAATGTATGAGCATGGGTCACGCACACACACACACACACACACACACACACACACCCCTTCACTACGTGTGTTATGTTCCAGTAGATGCGACCGCAGTGCCTGTTGTTCCAGTATCTCCTATAGGCTACAGTCTCTGGAAAATAGTTACAGGTAAATGTAGCTTTAATACATTTACATTTAAACCACTTAATAAAGTGATCACGACATTTAGAATATTAGATGACAATGCTAAATTCAAGTAGAATGTGTAGAGCTATTAAACTGCCTTTATCATCCGGTAAGACATTAACTCTACTGGCAACCACTTCATGATAAATGTCGTTTAATTAGGTGCGCTTGTGTCTAACCTAAAGATATGGCTTTCTGCTTCTAATGAAGCCTTACAGTGCCGGTTCGACAAGCTACCAGTGCTGAATGACAATTCCACTGTTTATGAGCCGAATTAGACGGACAAGTCCCCGTGCAATAATATCCTGAAACACGCACGCACGTCAGAGATGCTTAGGGAACCACTCGCTACCTTTTCTCTCTCCATCCGCGCGAGAGTGCAGATCTTCAATATATTAGGCTACTCTACTACACATAGAGGGCGTGTTGCAAGCGAGGAGAGTGATGCTCAGTGAGTGGATCTCGGAAGGTTAGACCCACATCGCTAGAACGAGCGTCCAGAGAAGCAGCGCGTGACAATATAGCACGCCCCGAGGCAACAATTAAGCGGTCGCGTGCGTTCTGGCACCTCTCGCACCGCACCAGCGGACTCTTAAGAAAAAATAATTTGTTATTTTTCTCTTAGGGTCGTTCTAGAAATTTCCTTAAAGTTGAGTACATTTCTGTCGGCCTTAATGATTCTGCGCCGCACTTAAAAAAAAACAGGTGCAATCGCCGCTACTTGACTCGGCTTTGGAAATGGCGAGCGAGACGCCGGTGTCCGCTCCGGGTTCTGCGCCACTCTCGGACCGAGAGCCTGTCTCGGCGCGTGGACAACACGGAGCTACGGGCTCTGTCACCGGTGACATGGTGATGTCTTCTTGCTCGGGGTCGGTAGTTCTACCGGCTGGCGTTATAAACCCCAAGGTTCCTATCCGGAATATCAAGACGAAATTCGCTGTCCTTACCGGTCTAATTCAAGTCGGAGAGGTTACCAACAGAGATATTGTGGAGACGGTTTTAAATCTGGTAAGTTCACGATTCTGTAAAACGCCGGCTGCATGTGCCTTGTTATGAATGGACGTAGGTTACAGAAAATCCCTCTGAGGGAGCGAAGGAACGGAAAATAATCACACTTTCCTTGACCCACGGTCCAATGACAGCGTCATCAACGCGGTTCGGGCTTAAGATCCCATCTAGATCAGCAGCCGTTGCCATGAGTGATTCAGCGGAAGCCCCAGAACAATTTATGTACGGAGCGTGCACTCCATTGCGATTGCAACTGAGCACATCGACCTGGTGGATCTACTTGAAATATAACTTTCAGCAGAGATTTGACAGAGATGATACCGACACTTCTTTGCTCTCTCGATCATTCTCTGTGACACTAGTGTTTTTCAGGCCGCACACAGTGCACATTAGAAATTAGCGGCAATGTTTAACTTTATCTTGGCTGTTGACGGAAGAATTCGTGACGCTGCAGATAATTCTTCCAATAAGGTGGGCAATGTTGTCTGGTAAACTATTTCAGAGCAGCACAGACCTCTGAAGTTTTTATTTTCCACATGGGAAATTTGTTCAAAATATTGCAAGTTGACGTGAGAACCTTGTGGTTTAGTCCAAAGATGTTTTTGAGTTTTCTGTCAAGTTTTACTGCTATTGAACTGTCCTTGTAAAAAACAAATAGACATGGTTTGCTGACCGTACAGCAGGACACCTACAGCACTGCATCTTGGGACAGCTGAAATGTATTTCCATATACATTCACAAATATGTAGCTGTACACCATACGCTGTAACTGACCTTACAAAATACCCTCAGATTAGGTGATCTAAGTGTTCAGGCAAAGCTAACAGTGTGAAACAGTAATAACTCAGACACGTTTGCCTCAGATCTTGACCCTATAACCTCTAGAAACACTGATAACTGTTTGAGTAAATGCAGTCTTACAGGGCCTCGTTCAGATGCCAGGGTAGATCTCCATGACGGAAGTCCCACCTTGTTACATCACCCTTTGTGAACGAAATTCATCTGACTTGACAACTCTTGGCTGTAAAGCATCGCGGGGCGGAGCGGGCGCGTGTGAGACGGCTGTCTGTCTCTCCGTCGGCTGTGCAGCAGATGGAGTGAACGTGGCGATGGGCCTGTTCACATTCACATGACAGTTCTGTTCCTGAGCTCACAGGTGGTGGGATCACGTCACACCGAGGGGCCTTTGCACAGATGACATGCAGAACAGAAGGAAAACCTGCCAAACACTTACTAGTACACAAGTTGACTGCGCATAAAGCCTCTCTCAGGAAGGGTCTGAAGGGCTTGGTGGCAATGAAGGCAGCGAGTTGTCTGGAGCAGTAAGAATAGGGACAGTAAGAACGACGCCTTGAGTTGGTTCGGGAGTGGAAGAAGCAGCAGTAGCACAGTCATCCTTGTGCAGCACCACGTGCAAGCCCAGTGAGGTCCGATGCTCGGTTCGTACCACTGTAGGGTCGGGGAGACACTACATGAGGAGATCTAAATGGTGTACACATGCATTGTATGTAAGACATACGAACACACGAACTAATGAAATCTAAGGAGGCGTTTGATTAAGGCTTTAATAGGCTGATCCACTGGAGTGCCATTTTATTGTTTGATTTCTGAATTGACTGCGCTGTCCGAGTAGTTATCTGCACCTTCGGTCTTGAGTCTTATTTGAAATGAGATTCAAGACCGCCGACCCTGTTCTGGGCCACAGGAGCCGGCTGGGCAGCGGCGGAACCGGCCCGGTCAAGCGTGCCGGGGATGAATCATAGTCGGGGGAAGGGGGGGGGGGCAGCGTCCTCGAGCCAGCTGTGTCAAAGCTCTCACCTGGCATCTCTGCCCACCAAACTGTTGCCATAGGAACCGCGTATTGGCCGTAGACAACTAATAGGACGTGTTAAAGGGGCGGCGGAAGAGAAGTTTGGGTTTGGGGGTTACTGGCGGGTGGGCGGAGGTTTAGCTCTGGGTTTGTCCTGTGGAGCTGTAGAGCTGTTTTGTGTGCGCCCATGTAGAATCAGCTCCCTCTCGCCTCGTATGGCCTGTTGAATGTGCTGACGGAGCTGGGAGAAGTTCCCCTCAGACACTGCAGCATGGCCAAGGTGCCAGGTGGGACTTTGGTGCTTTGTGTGACATCGTGTCGATGTCCTTGTTATCTGAATAAGGCCGATGTCCCCTCCAAACCATGTCCGTGTGAATATGTCCCCTGAGAGCAGGTGAACAGCGTCGTCTGGTTCTGGAAACCTTTTGTTCTTCTTGGTGAAAAGTCAGTGATCTCTACTGTGCAGAGTCTCACGATGAGAGTAATCCTGTTGGGTGTTGTTTATGATGTTTTGACTGGGGTTTATGGCCTGAATCACTGCGATGTCGCTGGCTGAAGTGAGAAGGTAGAAGGTAGAAGTGAGAAGGTAGAAGGTAGAAGATTGAAGGTAGAAGGCCGCTCGTGGGTGCCATTCCCTCTTCGGCCTGCTTTTCTATAAAAGCCAGAGATGGACCTGGTGGCTGGGAAGAGCGGCGGAAGGCAGCAGGGTAATAAAGCCACATTGGTCGGGCAGAAGTCAGGACCGAGGCCCCCCCCCCCCTTGGAGGTCCACTGAATGGAGCTGAATGTCGAACCCCAGTGGGACTGCAGATGGAGCCCTGAGGTGGAGGTGCCATGCTGTTCACTCCTGTCTGCTACGCTACTATCACACCGGGGCGTTATAAAATATATTAGCGGGTAGGAAAGTGATTATCGCGGTGCAGTGAGCGATTACCTGTCTCATGGTTTTTAACTAAATTAAAGAAATGGTAAGAGCCAAGCACTGCAAGACCTTAAGATAACATTTACCTTGCAGATATGACACAGATACAGAATATTTATACTTTTAAGTGACATGTCCTTATTTGATTAATGACTCAGTAATAAAAGATGATTTAGAAAGCATTTCTGGTTTTAGCATTTGGTGACATTTCGTCGTTCGGATCCTTAGCAGACAAACGCTTCTGTCTGTGGCCGTATTGAACGCCATCCATCACCGTAGCTTTTATTACAAGGGAAATTGGGCCTAAAAAATCAACTGAAGTTAAAGGATCACGACCAAACGAGTACGTCATTTGTCTGTGCTTGGTATTCATGGGGTACCCCACCTGGTCCAGCTGCGTGGGGAACACAGTCTGCTGGACTCCAGTCCTTCGTCGTTCCCTGGAACATTAAACGCTGTATTTCATCCACTCGTTTTTTATGGTCCACATTAACATGATTCATTATTCGCATCTATACTAAGTAGATGGAATATGTGTATATATACAGATATGGAAATTTGTCAGCAATCGTTTTTTTCTGCTACGCTTTACTCTGTACCATGAAACAGATGATAAGATTTGAAATGCTTAATCAGCCTGGGCCCTGAGGACCTGTCTGCCTACTAAAGGTTGTTGCTTAATTGGATGTACACAACACTGGAAACATTTTGGCATTGCTAATTGCGTTATGCCTGTTGGTGACTCTGGAAATGTGAGACTGATGGTAGGTGAGACTGGGGAGCATGGATGGAGCATGCATCTGCAGGACATGCACGGAGCATGCATCTGCAGGACATGCACGGAGCATGCATCTGCAGGACATGGCAAACGCTAAAACATGTAGCATTTGGATACTCCCTTCAACACACCCTACAACGAACACATCCGGAAGGAGGCAGCAAGGATGGGATTTCACCCCTTTTCACTAAGCCGAAGGCTGTTACTCGTACATTACCGCTGCTCCTGGAGGCCGGAGAGACATCCTTTCTTCTCCAAGCGTGCAAAGCCCGTATTACGGACCACGTTTTTGTCAGTGGAAAAGTAGCAATCATGTCCTGGAGCAGCTGCACAATTTGACTTGGGTTGGTATATACGGGGGCCTGTCACACAGGAGGAGCTCTCCTGTCACACGCTGCTGTTCCTCTCCGAGACTTAGATTTATATTAGAGGAGCAGTGGAGGATGCGTGTAGAAACCCCAGCAGGTGGTGGTCCACAGATGAGCTTCTCAGGTCTTGCGGCTGCCCTAGTGAGACGTCATGTGTTAGTAGTACCTCACCACCAGGCTGATTTGTATGTTTGTTTTTTTTGTTATTTATGCATTAGGAATTGGACGTTCCAATAATCTGGAAGACATGGAGTGCATGTGTTAGAACTATAATGAATCAGTTCTCTCAGTCTTAAAACGTGCCTCCACAGCGTGGTATGGCCATGAAACCACGAACGATCCGCTACGAAGTCCTTGGTTGTGATGACATATGCTGTCAACACACTGTAATGGGAGCGTGGCCTTTAGGACCCAGGTTCGTCGGGGGGGTCTCCCAGGGGCGTGGCCAGCTCCGTAGCAGCCGGGTGAGCCTGGAACCTTCTCGCGGGGCAGGCTGACAGGACGGAGGAGCCACCAAGAACCCTCTCGCCATGGCGGCTTATCGGGGCTAATTAAGAACAGGCTTTTCATTAATCTCTCTCTCTCAACCACAAAAAAAGAAGTCTAAGCAATAAAGAGGAGACCCTAGAACGAAGCTGAGATATATTCCGCCTCCAGGTGGATTTCCATTTAGTTGAGAATCAATTGTTTAATAAGGTTAATGTGATTACCAACCTTTATTCTTGTCATGCTGCACAAGTGTTGTTGTCCATGGAGTCGGCTTGTCGTGTGGTGACGTCGACTTTAGTAGAACACCACAATGTCTTGCTGACGTATAATTGGCTTGAGGATTACAGTGGAGCATTATGGGAGAATGAATCTTGCTTTCATGCACTGTAAACACTGCCCCCCTCCCCCACTGGGTGGATGCAGATGAAGCCTCTGCTTCACCCAAACACCATTAACAGCAGTTTGATGGTTCTGTAGGCTTGTTGGTTTCTACTTGTTTTACATTTTTAGTAGATATGAAGATGAAGGTTGGATTTGGGTATCTGCCCTTCTACAGGAGGCCACATCTATAGCTGTGCACTACTACTATACCTACTGGCTTTTAGATGGATGAAACAAACCATTTCCTTTTAGACGCACATATTTAGTCCTTTCACGCTGCTGCATTATGTGTGGCAGGTATACACATCATTTTGTTTCTTGGTATCTCATAGTACATATAACTGCTTTCATCTCCTGCACAAATATCATAACAAAAAACATCTTTTTGCCTGTCCAGTTTATTCCAGTTTATTGTGCTCGTCAGATCGTCTGTGAGAATGATGTGGTACGAGGCATCAGCATCAAAAAACAACCCCGTCTTTGTGGGGGTGGAAAATAATTCTGGATTCATAGCAGGAGTGATGGATGAAGGTGCTTTTGGCCTTGACAAGAGCTGCTAACTTTTTGGAGGTCACAGTTTTGGTAAGAAAGCTGAAATTGGACTGTAGGGCTGAAGAGCTGCAAGTCTGCGGGGCAGACGCTGTCCTGTCTCTGTAAACACCTGAGAAAACCTGGGGGACACAGAAAATACTAGTCGCATCACGCAAAAAGGACTCATGTTTTCTCAGCTTCAAAGCACTTACAGCCAGACTAGGTTTATTCATATAAATTCAATCCAGTATAGAGTAATTTTTAAAGTAACATCTGAATGTTCTGAATCTGAATGGTTGTCATTTTTTGACTCAGAAAATAAAGGCTAAATTGATTTTAAGTCCATGAGAAAAAGAGATAACCTGGCTTTGGTACAGAGAAACCTCTGACCATCTTGGGTTAATGCAGGTCGTTTAGGAAATAGATTTAAATACTAAATACTTTTTTCTCTGCTTTAAAGAATAATTGATTTAGTCTTCAAATAATGATATATTACAAGGGACTGTTTCTTTTTCTGTCATTCCATTTGCATTTCATAATGAATGTGAGACTTAACAGCATGTATCAGGATCTGAACAAGTTATCCCTGTTCCTCATGCTTAGAATTGAGTGTCAGATTCCAGGAATTACAGGATTATCCTTTAACCAGTGTGTCCTCTACAAAACTGAAAATGATTAACAAAGTAACTGGTTAATCTGCTAATATGAGACCAGTTTTTGATGACCAGATGAATGGTTTCCCAATTTAAGTCATGCCTCCCTGCATAAATATTTACCTGACTTTGAAAATAGCTCTCTAATGTATCCTCGTTTACTCACTTTAACGAATTCACACTTAATTGCAATTGTGGTTAGATGTTAACGTGTGGCTTCTATTTGATGGGAATAGATTGTTTGGGTGGTTAGTGTCTCCTGTTCTTATTGACTGTCTTGAGTTAATGCCTGTTTCATGTCAGTGTGCTAATGATCCGGCTGTGACACTGGACCGTTCAGAACCGACCTTTTGGGTTAAGATACGAAGTGAATAAAATCAGCCCAGGAGAAAATAACTAATCCTAGATTTAAGAGGGAAAACAGGGCAACCTTTAAACGATAACCGTTAATATTGATTTCCTAGTGCATGGTGCCTGTTTGCTTTAAGTGCATCTGTTTTGCATTGCTGAGATCTGATTGGAACTTTCGATACCCGGCGTCACATGTATCCTGACTTGACTGAAAACAATGTGTAAAGCAAAATATGTTCATTATCACTCATAGACGAATACTTGTCTGTGCATAGGACGGAACAATTGTAACATTTACTGAGATCCCTTCCACACCACAAGATTTGGACTCGACCAAAAGGTCCAGATAGCCTGCTTTGATGCCACGGGAACACTACACGACTTTGGAAGTCATCAGATCGCCGTACTGTTCACACCACGCAACGTGCTATCTTGACGTTGTTGAAGTCGTTGTGGTTTGCACACCACATGATGTATCGGCGTCAGGCGACAACACAAGATGTTTCACCATCCGATGAGCCTGTCTGACCTCCAAAGTACGTTTAGTCATGAAACAAACGGGAGAAATGACACGGACACAGACGCGGTTCCCTTCCTCCGACCTGGAAGGTTTCTCGGCCACCTCCAAAACCTGAGACAGTGTTGCCAGGTCAGAAATGTAGGGTTATCGTATCAGAGACATACAAATATCATATTTTGAGGGAAATGATCGTACACCCGTCATAGCCGTCTTTTCCTCACTCATGGGGTGGAATTTCCAGCTAATCAAGCATATATTTCCAGAAACAAATGTTGAAGGGGGACATGTTGGCTAGGTAGCTAATGTCTTTAGCACTGGGATGCCGTGAATTGTCAGAACTTTGTCTCTTCATCAGAGTAATAGTAAATAATGAATAAGGCTAAGAGTAAATAAATAACTTCCCGCCCAAACACTATCCATAAAATTCTTTTTTCTCCTCCTCCTGTTCGGCAAAACCTAACACAGGTGGATTCCTTGCAGTTTACATGCAGATGGCATGTAACGTACGGCGGTTGCCTGTGGTCTAAGATAGCAGAGCTGAATGTTGCCCACATATCTGTCTGTTCTCCCCTGTGCAGCTCCGCTCCGTCAGCGCGATAGAAATCAGCTTGCGCAGTATCGCCAGTGCCCGGGGAGTGACTAGCCGCACGTGCACGCCTGCCTCGCGGCTTTAGCCACGATGAAAGGGTGACGTAACCGGAACGAACACGGATCGTCTCTTGCGTTTCCTCTTCGCCTGTACAGGTTATACAGCGACGTTGGCTTGGCAGGGAGGGAAAAGCTGCTTTATTTCGACTCGGACCGTTAGAAAACATTTGTTTTGCCTACCCACAGTTAATATTCATTGGGTTGGGGTGAAGATAAAGCCCGCTCCTCACCTCATCCAACGGCGTGTTCAGCGAGAAGCTTTTGTACTTCTTACGAGTTTAAAATTGATCTTGGCCAAATTTAAGTGCATCTATAAAAAATAAATAAATAACACGGAAGTTATTACTCACTGAACAAATCTCCCCCTTCCCTCATAAATTGTTGTGTGATTAATGGTTACTGGGATTTGAGAGGAATTCTGTTGGATGGAAATCTCAAATATGATCAATATGATCCTGCTCTGGTGTCAGGGTTCCACAGCTACTGCTGTTGTTGTTTATGTATTAGGGACTTGGATTTTGTTTTTTGTTTTTTTTTGCACTCACTGAATGAGACTGTTTTGCATAAGCTAAATATCGACGATTGCACATTTCCTCTATTTAAATAGTAATTTGAAGTGCCTCTAAAATATTACTTGCAAACTCAAATGGACGTGTGCTTGATTGCTCTATATATGTTGAGAGAAATGTAATGAAATATTTTTATGTAATATTTTGCACAATATTTAACATCCCTGTATAATTAAATGACCATAGTTTGAAAAAAGGTTTTAAAAAAAGACATAAAAATGGAGGATTATTTTGTATGGAATTGTACAGAATGGATCATTTATTTAATTTAACTGCTTGAATTTAGAGTTTATTTGTATGTTAATAACACATATGTCAGTGTTACATGTGCTGAGCAGTAACCACGGCTTTAGAAACAGTGGTCAGTTTTTAACATTTAAACCTATGTTTATATTTTCACAGTTTCACCAAAGTATTTACAAAATATCGAAATCTAGAAAGCTAGACAGGCAAAAAAAAACTCCACCAGTAAAATATAAAATATACTGGTTTCTTTAACTACAAACTGGGATTTCCTCTCTGCATTATCAACACCAATACACACTCAAGTTGGTGAAGAGGTTTGTGTGTTTTGTCTCATCGTGGTTTCCTGTAATGATATTTAATCTTACAAGAAATCAGCAGTCAGCAGACATGACGCCCTGATTATTTAATGGTGGCCCAGCTGTGGCACTGATGGAGAAATCATGTCAGCCAGGTAGAAATCATGTTAAAAACCTGTGGAAACTATGGTCTCTCTCTGCCTCTCTCTCCCACTCTCCCTCTGTCTCTCCCTCTTTCTCCCTCTCTCTCTCTCCCTCTCTCCCCCCACTCTCTCTCTCTCCCTCTCTCCCACTCTCCCTCTTTCTCCCACTCTCTCTCTCCCTCTCTCTCTCTTTCTCCCCCCCCACTCTCCCTACTCCCCCCACTCTCTCTCTCTCTCCCTCTCTCCCCCCTCTCTCTCTCTCCCTCTCTCCCCCTCTCCCTCTTTCTCCCACTCTCTCTCTCCCTCTCTCTCTCTTTCTCTCCCCCCTCTCCCTCTCTCCCCCCACTCTCCCTACTCCCCCCCACTCTCTCTCTCTCTCCCTCTCTCCCACTCTCCCTCTTTCTCCCACTCTCTCTCTCCCTCTCTCTCTCTTTCTCCCCCCACTCTCCCTCTCTCCCCCCTCTCTCTCTCTCTCCCTCTCTCCCACTCTCCCTCTTTCTCCCACTCTCTCTCTCCCTCTCTCTCTCTTTCTCCCCCCCACTCTCCCTCTCTCCCCCCACTCTCTCTCCCTACTCCCCCCCCACTCTCTCTCCCAGTCTCCCTCTCTCTCCCCCCCCCCACTCTCCCTCTCTCTCTCCTGCAGTGTGAGCTGGAGGGGGTGATGGGCTAGGGGTGCATTACCCAGCAGCCTCTTGCATTAGCAGTGGAGGGGCGGAGCTACCCAGGCTAGGTTTCAGCACACTGAGGGCAGGAGCAGACAGTATGGGTCACATATGGGTGCTTGCAGCGTGGCTGTGCTAACCTTGGCTCTGCTGCACGAGCATTGCACTCTCTCACACACACACACACACACACACACACAGCAGAGAGAGTGTGTGTGTGAGGGAGTATCAGTATGCCTGTGAAGTCCCAGTGTGTCAGTGAGTCATCACACGTTGCTTTTTTGTGTTTTTTGTGGCCAGCAGCAGGTGTAGTGGCTGTTTCACTGGAAAGGAAAACAGGCTCCTCCAGCCTGCGAGTGGTAGTGCATGCTAATGCAGCCGGCAGCCTGTGGTACTCCCAGAATGCACCTTTAACCCCCTCCCCCCACCCTGGACTGTATGATTATGCATTTTAGGTCCACCTCTATCAACGGCCATAAATGAAAGAACTAATCATTTGCCTGCTTCTGTTATTGTGCTAAGCTCAGTGGCTTCTGATGTCTTGAAACATGTGCATGTGAAGAAATTTAATTATACCAACGAATTCATCTGAGGAAAAAGCCAATATGCTTAATTGCCTGGGTGCTTTACCGTCTGAAAGACGTCCCTTTGTGCTTTTGTGTATGTATGTCTTTCTTTCATTTTTTTCCCCCTTTTTTTTGGTCTTTGCGCCAATATTCTTCAAAAAAACATCAGGAAAAAGAACTTTGCAAACTGCCAGGTCTCATATCGTCAAGCATGCATTAGATTAAGAGTGAACAGTCAGCCGATACACGCGTAATGTGGTTATCAACTCGCTGCGAACAGTGGCAGCATCGTGCATTTAGCACGCAGGCTTCTGTCTTGACTCTGCGGAGCGGCTCTTCTCCAGACGCAGTGCCGTCATCCCAGGTCCTCGTCTGGGCCCTTGTGTTCCCAGCTCTGTACAGGTTGTCACGGGGCTCCCGCGTCGTTGGTGGCCATGGCCCTGCTCTCGGCTAGGGGAGGTGACCAACTCTCTCCCAGGGCGCCGCGCTAATCCGCCACCCTGCGCCCTTCCTAGAATAGACCCCTGGATGGAATGCAGGTGGCTATTACCATGGAGATGCGTGCATTCATTCCAGCAGAAATAGGCCTGTTCTTCCCACATGCTGCCTCTGGTGATGAATGCTGTTTTCATTATGGTTGTGATCAGCGCATGTTCAATACTGTGTATACATATATACAGTATGTAGATCCTCAGAAGATTGGATGCACTCAGCAGGGCTCAGGTTTTTTCAATACGCTCTGAAAGTCAGATGGCTGTGTAACGCATGCATGTCAATACGTTCCGTCTAGCCAGGGTCGGTATTTCTGAAAGCAGGTCCATTTGTGGTTAAGAGCAGATCGCTCAGATCTGTTCAGCACGATCACGAGCAACTTCATCGGTGAACGAAACGCCGCACGTCGTCGGCAGGCTTTGGCTACTCTCCAGAGCCCCGCCGGTGCCCCCTCCTGACCGCTCTGAGGAACTGACTCTGTTCTGCACAGGGACAGAGTGGGGACGGCTTGTCTTTTTGACGGCACCTCGTCCCCGCCGCCATTAGCAGGCCTCTGCACTGTGTGTGTGTGGGGTGTATTCCTCCCTTCTCGTCCCTCTCTAACTCCCTCTCTTATATCGCTCTCTTCGTCCCCCGCCGTAAGGACTGGTCGTGTAATTATGCCTAAATGTGGCGTACTTTTGTTTTGAAGGTGGGCAGGCTTGTAATTACAGACCTCCGCACCGCTGAATGAGCTGTCGTCTCCCTCGTCTGCGCTCCTCACACGGGTGGGGCTGGTGGGATGTTGAGCGGTGGTCCAGCTCCAGCATCCGCCTCTGCTTCCCTGAGAGTGGCGCCTCGAGGGTGGATGGGTGGTGGGTGGTGCTGTGGGAACCCCACGTAGCTCCCGTCCGAATGGAAAATGTTTAATGTTCCTGCTGACTCATCTGTCTGTTATTTCAATACTGGATTTACTTGGCGGGCTGAGAAAAAGGACTTGATGATAAATGACACTTTCTTTTAAAAACGCAGTAAAAGGAAAAAAGCACCACCACCACTACGACTCTTCTGTTGGTGTTTATAGCCTGTTCATACACAATTAAAAACACAGCATTTCATTATCGTTGCATGAACCTACAGGCACCGTGCTGTCTTATTACTGCATATATTCACAGAGCAGCAAAGCCAAACCAAAAAGGGACAGATGAGCACCAGTCAGAGTTACGCCGGCCATCTTCCATATTGAGACTGTTTGGGAGCGTGTAGGCTGTACTTGCATTGACTGCGGTAGCTAACAGAGTGAGGACTTCAGACTCAGCAAGCACCAGCATATTATGGGTGGCCATTAAGACACTTTAGTGTTATGGGTAGTAATTATTTTTTATTTGCCATTCAGAACAACTGTCATAGTTGGCTCACAATATTTTCATCATCTTGGGCGTCTGTATGTGGTCAGTATTTTCAGATATCACACTCTCCAATAGTATGTTGTGTATCAATTAATCACAGGATGAACGTTTCATATATACAAATGAGCAATATATATTGCCAGATTATAAAATTAGGATGACGCAGTATATTTGGTGAATGCCCTTGGGGATTTAGAGGGTATTATAATTAGCACTAATAACAGCAGCTGAACGTGCCGTCTGCATCTGTGGGCTCTGTTCTGCAGATCTGCGTCACATTCAGTGTAGTGCTCTTCCATTTTCGTCCTGAGTCTTCCTGCTCAGTTCTCCATCCAGCAGTCCTCATGTCCGCTGCTACAGCAGTGCACCCAAAACCCCTCGGAGCTCCAGAACAAATCTATGGTGGTCATGATGAATGGTGTCTTCTGAACCCAGTGAACCGGTTTCGGTGTGGATGCTGTCCGTATCTGCCCACTCTGAAGTTGGAGCAGACCATGGGTGGAGGGTTGGGGGGGAGGGTGGAGGTCATACACTCCTCCGCTCCGCCACTTTGCCCCTCATCCAGGCTGTTGGCTCAGTAAACTCGACTTCCCTTGAGTCATGATGAAGCTTAAATCGCTTTTTCCACATCACCCTGCAAGGGGAAGAGCTTCTGTGTTTGCAGCCTTTGGGGGGTGTGACAACTCCACCCTCCTCTCCCATACTGGAGGAGAGAGAGAGGGGGGGGGAGGGAGAGTGAGAGAGGAGAGAGAGAGAGGGGGGGAGAGGGAGGGAGAGAGAGAGAGAGAGAGGGGGGAGAGAGAGAGAGAGAGGAGGGAGAGAGGGGGAGAGAGAGAGAGAGAGAGAGAGAGAGAGAGAGGGAGGGAGGAGGGAGAGAGAGAGAGAGGAGAGAGAGAGGGGGGGAGAGGGAGGAGAGAGAGAGAGAGAGAGAGAGGGGGGGAGAGAGGGGGAGGGAGAGAGAGAGGGGGGAGAGAGAGGGGAGGGAGAGAGAGAAAGGTACTCAAGTGGTAGTGGGACTGTACTGTATGTATGATAGAGATATTTGATGCCATTTCTCCTCTCTGGATGCAGTGTGCGCTGTACCCCCCAGTAAAGGGAGATACACTAGGATAAACCACAGAGGCACACGCTTGATGCTTCACAGGCTTTGAGCAGAAGATCACTGTCACTGAAATGAATCAGACAGTTATTGCATAATTTGATAATTAACCGTGAACTCATCGTCTGTCTGTTGCTACTGCATTTCATTGCCTGTTTCCAAGGCACATTCCCCTGGCTTGAGTGCGTATATATATATATAATCAGCTTGCACAGCTGATGAAGGACCTTATACCTTATATATATATATATATATATATATATATATATATATATATATATATATATATATATATATATATATATATATATAAAACACGGGGGGTGTCATAAAGGAAGAAGCAGTGGGTGAGGGTTTCAGAAGAACATCTTTACTATCCATAGTCAATATGGGAGCAACAGATTCGCACACTGAATAACAGTCTCTTAGCGTGCGATCAAACACGCAAAGCACTTAAACTAAGACTGGAAGACTGGACCTGTGGGTCTAAATGCTGACAGAAATGAAGAGAATAAATGAGCCAATTGTGCAGGGTGTGTCAGTAGGAGCAGCCGGGGAACGGGGGCGTGGCTGAGGGCATAATAGTTCATTTCTAATTGTTTATACAACAGCACTATTTAAATAATGAGCTTTCTAGCATATGAATGCGTTAGTGTTTTATGGGTGTTCTGACTCCTCTGGAGTTCCACATGTTTTGATCAGCCATGCCACTCACAGGGACATAGTCAGCGTAAACAGAGGTTTGAGCATGTCACACCAATTTATTGCTAATATGCTGCAAAGTATATCATAGTTTCAACATATAGTAGTATAATGACTGATTCGTGTTTTGCCTGCCCTGTGTTAACTTTAAAATACCTGTTTTATTTTAATCACAGTGTTTAATAAAATTCTTTAATATACCATTTTGCACGTTTACTTAATTTTATAGCTACATATTTTCTTTCAGCTCTGAAGACCCTATATGATATCCATACTGCTTCGTTTTGGTATTTCATGTTTTCTTCCACTATGGAAAGTGTTCTTTTTATGCAAATCGATTCAAATTTTTCAAAGTGATTAGCATGTCAGCAGGAAACTGCTTCCATGACTTCAGTAGGCTCAATTTACCTGTCATATTCCCTCATTTGAATTCCTCATGCATCTTGCATTGAGCATAAGCCCTGTTTAAAAAAAAATGTTGAAATATGGTTAAGGTTATGCCTGCACTATTCCGTTCTGTTAAGGCCTGCCTTTGATAAAGGTTAATGTAATCCGTTCTGCAAATATTTGTATTTATTGCCACAATATATCCAGAATATTTCATTTCCCCCCTCTTATGGAATCCTGGAAGCCACAATGGAAACCATTACTATGTTTGTGGCGTAGGCTTGATGGAGCTGAACTTGAGGCTGGAATGATTTCAGGCCCTGTTTAGATTGGCGTAGTGAGTGATAATACCGTCACAGTTTATGGTCATTATCCCACCACTGCCTAAGTGATAGAATCCAATAATGAAGGACAAATTCCATTTCTAATGCCCAATATCGGTATAGCATACTACCGCTCCATGGCTTATTAAAGTCTAAATGCGTCTTAATCTGCATCACGATTTACGGACAGATTGTGAGGATGATGGGGTGTTTTTTTTTGGAAAATAAACCATTTACTTAAGCTCAGCGATACAACGCGCAGTATTCACGATGCCATCGTCCTCAGCGCGTTCTAAGGACCCTCGTAATTACCGCACCAAAATCCGTTGGAAGGGTTTGTGCCCGTCTTTACTTAATCCTGCAGTGTAGCCGATCATATAAAGCGCCGATTGCGTTATCATGTAATGCATCTGGCGCTTTCGTTGCTAGATACAACAAAGTTCTCGCTGACTCTGCAATGCCTTTTGGACTTCTTGTTTCGCATGTCTGGGGTAGTGCTAGTAGGGAGACGAAAGTGGGGCTTTGGAAATGTTTGTGTTTATATTCATGCGGGCTATATTGGCTTCTTTCAGTAGCCATAGTACAGCAGGCAAGCTTTTCAAATTATGGACAATAAACAAATAGCAGCGTTTCCTTAGCGCGCGCTCATTTCGCCGGCCTATCTGGTGTTGCGCTGCTACGGTCTAACCAGCAGCCTTGCATGCATGAAATCAGCTGGGTCGCCCTGAAATCTGTGAACTGCGCGCGGGTGCTATCGATTACCTTTAGCTGCAGCCGAGAGAGGGAAGGAAAAATATTGTTGAAAATTTCCCCTGACCTTTAGTCCCCTGACCGTTTTGCAGACCCTTCGTATATTTTCTTTATTTATTTGTTTACAGACGAAACAGAACAACGGTGTAGGAACATAGAGCTGGTACTTGTTATTTTATTTGAGTGAAGGAAACATCTATAGTGTCTCCCTTACAGGGGAGTCCGTAAATTAGCGCGTGTCCTCTTAACACTCAAACGGACTCACTTAAAATGAAAACGCTCGTGCTGGACTCTTGGTGCCGGGTTCTGACGTGTTAAGATCTCCCAGAGCTGACTGTGGAATATTCTGGCTTTATTTACATGTATGGATCTGCCATCTGTGTTTATTAATCATCATATAAAGGTATTTGTTCAAGTGCTCCTGCAGATAGTTTTAAATTCCGGGATGCCCCGATTTTATGCTAAAGAAGTTAGGGTTCGAAGTTAGTATATGAAAGTACAAAAATTAGTGTGGACATGATGGTCAGATTTTTACTGTTCAACTACTGTTTGTTTTTGTCTGCCTTAGTGATGATATTTTGTGCTTAATAAAGAAAAGTAAGGATACATAAATTACAAATTGCTAATCAGGAATAATCACCAGAGCTTTTATTAAGAAATTAATTAAATAATTCTTTTTGTAGACTTGTTTGAAAATGCTTGACACAGAATGAACAGTGTAAAGGTAGTTTACCAACCCCCCTCTGAGGTCCTGATGAATGATCCTGGCTTATCTCATCACAGGTCTTGAACAAAGACAGACAGAAAAAACCCTTTTATGTCTTAAAGATTATAACGTAAGTCAGTGCAACATAAATGACTGTCTTATTCTATGCCATTTCAGTTCGAGTCAAGGACAGCTGTTTAACCTTGTTCTTAATAGGAACTTTTATCACTATTCTGTCTTTTGCTTGTTACAATGGCAATAACGTAAAATGTGTTTTCCATTAAGATCTACTGCGTTTGTCTTCCATAAACTGAGCAGGAATGGCGCCAGGTAAATCACGAAGGCCTAGTTGTAAATGAATTCACGCCTGATTCGCTGGTATGTTTTGAGCATGTGCAAGATTTCTGGAGGTTTTGATGTCAAAAAGGCTTTGGTATGTGAACAACACTAAAACAACACTATTTTTCTGGAATGCACAGAGATACTTAAAGGTTAACCATCTAACCAAAGATTTCCCCCTCCAGAATGTCCCCTTTAGCATTCTGGGAGTTTTTTCACAGTCTCACTGCATCTAATGACCAGATATACATCCACAGAGTACATTGTGCTTCCTCTGTGAAATCTAGTGCCCAGCTCGCACTACCTGTGGCAGTGAAGAGTTTATGCATCCAGTCGTGTGATACCTACGGGAAGCCAAACATCTCAAAAAACATTTACAACCTGAGCTGCTCAGAAGAACTGTGCAGCGTGGACCAAACCCCTTTGCGAGCCGCTGGATAGCACAGCACGCACCAGTTGACATTTAGAACAAATGCAAAATACCTAACAGTTCTTACGTTTTGCTTTTCTTTTTATTTGTCATTTGTTAGATTGCTTGTTCATCTGTTCTGGTCCTGTAGAATTCTTATAAAAAGTACATTCTTATACGTTCATGAAAAACATGTAGCTGTAGTTTTGTCGCTGACAAGCTCTGTTTGATGCCTGTGCATGTGTGTAGCTCTTCAAAATAAATGCAAACGCTGTAGTCTCCAATGATCAGAAAGAATCACAAGAAACAAAGGAAGCTGTTCATATTCAGAGCGCTGGGTCTGTGGGCATACGTGCATGACTGCAAGTAATGAAATAATTACCTCGTTAGTCTCTTCCACTTTAATTTGTGCTGCCATGCACATCGGGCCATGGAGGTCCGGCTGCTCACGCCACGGTCCAAACCCATCGCGCTCCACACTGTCCACGCATGCGAGTCCGTGGCCCTCGGAGCGCCGTCCAGCGGCTCACGGCGTTATTTGCGGCGTGCTGTGCGGTGTCTCTGAGCAGCTCGGTGTGGACCAGTTTTTGAAGTGTTTCCATAGATACATTCGTCAAACCAAACGTCATCTCTGTTAAAAGAGCGCTCGCCTCATTAAGAATAACCGTGCTCACGTCTTTGGTTCTCGCACAGAGGGACGCCGATTGCAGCCGGAACACAAATGCTGGTTCTGATTCTCCTGACTGACGCAGACCGAAATAAACCCAGCTCTGTTTTACGTTTACCGATGAGAGCAGAGGAACGTGGCGCGTGGCGCCCGTGGCTTCGGCTGCTGTGGGGGCGTTTCTGTCTGTCGTCGACGGCCTCTACGCCTTTTATACCCATTTCTGGGCTTAATGAAGTGGAAAGAACTCCACAACTGACAGAGTGCTAGATGTTCTGAATGGCACGTGGCTGGCAAACGCGCAGTTCTTCATCGATTGTGACTTTCAAACATCTAAAGAACAGTACCGCAAGAGTCCTGCCCTGTGTTTATTTCTCTCGCCACCTCTCCCCTTGCACACCCTTGTCTACAGCGCAGGTTGTTACCAGCATCACTAACCATTTCATCTCTGATTACTGTGTTTTTGTCCTTGAACGCACAAGCGATACATGAACAGTTTCCACCGGTCTCAGGTAGAAGATAGAGGCCACATATTTTTCACGGGAAACGAGGCATTCGCTGCCGGCGGCGTTAGACGCGTGTATATCCGCATTCGGCAGCTCAGCAAAGTCAGATATCCGATATCCAGTGTACGTAGTGAGAAGTTAAAGCAATTTGTCATGGCATTTAGGGAAGGGCCGTTCACTTCCAGGTCTTCACCCCAGTCTTCACCTTGTGGTGAATGAGCTGGTGCAGACGTGGATGAGACCCGGCTGGCCCGGGTGGGTCGGGGCCCAATGGGGCACTTGGGAGAGCGGTTCTGACTGATTGAACCCGGTTTGGCCCGAGGTGGGAGGAAAGTGAGCTGCATGTCCAAGCAGACAGTGTGTGTGTGTGTGTGTGAGTGTGTGCGGAAAGTCAAGCAGACCGTGTGTGTGTGTGTGTGTTCGGAAAGTCAAGCATACCGTGTGTGTGTGTGTGTGTGTGTGTGTGTGTGTGTGTGCGGAGATCCAAGCAGGATGCATAATGCACTTGTAACACTTTTGTTTGAACACGTCCCATCACAGCGGACTGCTTTCAGCTCTGAGGAGAGGAAACCTGGAAGGTCAGACTCTTAGGACACAGTAAAAAGGCATAACAGGGAGTGTGAACATTGTTATCCAAACACACAATATTTATGAGCTCTTTACTTTTGTGTTTCATTATAAGTGAAAGCTACCAAGCTGCTGAACACACACGATCCAACCTACAGGCTTTGCCACAGATAATGTGCAGCGCATAAAAGACAGAGAGGAATATGGCTTTGAATAGGTAATTAGCAACAGCATTCCTTAGACTGGCCATCACTGAAATTACTGTCAAAATAAAAGTCCTGGATATAAGAATACTGGAGTCGGATCTAGTATAATTCATTACATTTACATTATACCGTGTGGATGCAAAGACGAGATAATTGTCAGAATGCTGCTTTTCCTACGTGATTAAGGTGCTAGCGGTCCTGACTCTTATTCGTGTCGTGTAACCACAGACCATTCATATTCATTTTAATGTAGCTACTGAATAATTGGTATAATATGGTGTCAGATTAATAGCAGAATAATAAACCAGGACTTATAAAGAGTTTAAGACATTTGGGTCAGACCAATGATGCTGCAGTAGCAAAGCCAAGAATAGCTGCATTAAAGTTCCCTCAACAGTGTTTCTTTATTCTGACTCGTACGGTTTTGCACGTGTGCCTCTATGCACCTCTGCTACCAACAGGCAAAAATAACTCAGTCGCTTCACTTTCAGAATCCATCAGGACGCCACCGTCCCGCTTTGCTCACGCGTGTTGAGGTTTGTGTTTATTTTGCATGCGTGTGCCGATGATTTTGGCTCGTCTGTTGTCTTTGGTGTAACGTAATGGCACTAATATACTCCCTATAACCACAGTTAATATCCTTATTGAGGAGTCCCTATAACCACAGTTAATATCCTTATTGATGAGTCCCTATAACCACAGTTAATATCCTTATTGATGAGTCCCTATAACCACAGTTAATATCCTTATTGATGAGTCCCTATAACCACAGTTAATATCCTTATTGATGAGTCCCTATACTAACTGACTTTGACTATAACCACAGTTAATATCCTTATTGATGAGTCCCTATACTAACTGACTTTGACTATAACCACAGTTAATATCCTTATTGATGAGTCCCTATACTAACTGACTTTGACTATAACCACAGTTAATTTCCTTACCACCTGTTGCCCTGAGTAGGATGTACAGCTCAGTTATGGTGTCGGATCCTTTTTGATTTCTGCTTCCTGGCCCCTACGGACTTCGGCACAGCATGGAATACCGTAGAGAATTCTCACAATGGCTGTGGTGAAAAATGTTGTAGTTTTCCAAAAAGTGGGAAAACTGCAGAACTGTGTCTGTGAGCAGTTTCACCAGCTCTGTGGAGAGTTGCGTTCAGGAGAAACTCATGATTCTGCATAACTGCGTTGGAGCTGTTTTGCTGTGGGCTCCAGGTGCTGCAGTGGTTATGAGTTTTGCAGGAGTCATTTGTACACAGATTGTCTGCACTTTGGAGAAGCAATAAATACTGAAAATCTCAGCATAAATCCTGAAAACCCCAGCATAAATCCTGAAAATCCCAGCATAAATCCTGAAAACCCCAGCATTTATCCAGTAACGTCTCCTAATCTGTTCCTGGTAAACGTTGCTTTGGAGTCGCGTCCCATGCTGAATACAGACTCCACCACCTGAACCGCCCATGCAGAGGCCCAGCTGAGACCACTGATGGCCTCTTTACCCTTCAGCCCAAACTGTCACGTGCAGGTTGCCCTGACTGGGCCACAGAAGTAGCAGGAGGGCAAGAGGGCAGGGGGGCAGGAGGGCAGGAGGGCAGGGGGCCAGGCCTCATTCCGCCTCTAATGCTCTTGCCCCCAGACTGGCTACTCCACATTGATACTTCAGGCGCACCATAATATCACCAGGTCTGAGGGTGCTGGCAGTCTTGTTTTCCTCTGTGAACCCTGATACTGAAACAAACAGGACTTCTAGATATCGTCTTATTCCACACTCCGTGGTAAAGAGTGTCCACTTGATTCCGCTGTAATAACATATTTGCAAAGTAATTTTACTTTGCAGTTTCCTTTCATTCTTTTTTCCACCTTTCTTTCTTGAAATGGATCTAGGTTTGGTGTTCGCCTGCCTCTCTCAGAGCAAACCAACAGGTCAATATAAAGGCAACCACACACACACAAGCCTGTATGTAGGTTAATATGCTAAAAAACCCACGCTGGTGCGTGTACACGTGTATTTGTGAATATTGTATTATCTTCGTGACGGACTGCGGGTGACTTTTATTTTGGCGGCTGGACAGCATTCGGAGAGAAAGCAGCTGCCCATGAGACCCTCATGTTCCCCAGAGCTCCTCCTTCATTACGACTCTCCACAGACACGGGCTGCCTGGGACCTGAATGCCCACTCAGTGTTTCAGAACTAGATGTTCTTTCCTTCAGTACTACCACCTGTTTACTCATGCAGCCCCTGAGCCATTAATACCAACAGAAAAGAATGAATTCATTTCAGACGAGAGCGGCTTCATTTTGGCATCATGTCACCTTAGCTGTGACATGGTAAGAGTGCTCTGGCATTAGTTGTGCTCATAGTTTGATTTCTCTTAAAGTCTTTTAATCTACTTTTAATCTCTTTTAATCTACTCCTTTTGCCGTTTTCCAAAGAAGTAAATTAATATCCACAGAACCTTTAACGAAGATAAATTATAGACAATATGGAAAAATAATTTTCTTTTATATTCTTTTAGACTTTTGTATGCCACCTTAATATAAATTTTCTCACCTCAAAAGATTCACATATGCTAAATCAGTGCTACTAAATTATAATGTGTTTGCATAATAGTCTTTTTGTCTCAGTGTGAAAGAAGCATGTAATTATCCTTTTGCATAATTTGGGTTGTCGAGCCACTATAATGACACACTACCAGTATATCCCTTTTGTCTCTGCTCATAGCCACCTGACCTTGAATGTGCTTTTAATGGTTTCACTCCGATGCAGTACTTTTCTCTTGTATGTATTAGTTTTTCCCTACAGCAGCCTCATTACCATCTATCCTTTCCTGAAGGCACCAGTGCAGTGTGTCACTCCTGTACAGTGTGTCACTCCTGTACAGTGTGTCACTCCAGTGCAGTGTGTCACTCCAGTGCAGTGTGTCACTCCAGTACAGTGTGTCACTCCAGTGCAGTGTGTCACTCCTGTACAGTGTGTCACTCCAGTGCAGTGTGTCACTCCAGTGCAGTGTGTCACTCCAGTGTCAATGATTGATCTAAGTGTCTATCAAGGCTCCATATGAGGACCCATCAGGTTTTACCACATTAACAATAACGTTTAAAGGTGTTTGGTGACAAAGACGACACTGGAACCATCTAAATTGTTCCTCTTTAATGTGATGGTTTCTTTCCTGCTACATTTCCTGCATGTCTGTCTGAACATCTGTGTGTGTGTGTGTGTGTGTGTGTGTGTGTGTATTTGCTTGTGTGTGTGCTTTGTCACTAGCATGAGTGTAAACTTCCATCTACTTTTCAGTGTTAGAGGAAATTATAATATGTAGTAGGGTGAATGTCTTGTGAGATTTGGGTCCACGGAGGTCAGTTCCATCTCTAAGTTCAGGTGCGATCTGAACAGGACATGAGAATACCCAGAATTCTCATTTCTTCTTCCAAACAGACAGACAGAAGGTGGAGCAAATTTCTTTCTGCTTTTTTTGTGACAGATCTTGCAACAGTCAAATCGGACTCCCCTCAGATATAGAATAACCTTGTCTGAGTTTTGTTTGGATAGAACTGTAGTTCTTTTAAATTGTATTTTTTTACCCTCTGGGAAGAATTTGTCCATTACTGTTCTAGATATAGAATTTGCATGTTGCAGATGGGAAATTAATATTTATGCACTACAAATCCAAATAATCTTGTGCAAATCCTGTAGGGTTTGCGTTGCATCATCACCATAATCTTCCACACTTCCACACACAAGTGTATACGTGTGTGTGTGTGTGTGTATGTGTGAGGATATGTATGACATGTTTGTTTGAGCCTGTGTGAATGTGTGTGTATGATGATGTGTGTACATGTTTCTGCGTGTGTTAGTATGTGTGCATGTTTGAAGATGTGTATGGTGATGTGTACATGTATGTATGTGCGTGTATGTGAGGACGTGTATAGGGACGTGTGTGTGTGTGTGTGTGTGTGAGAGAATTTGAATAGTGATGTGTGCGTGTGTGTGTGTGTGTGTGATGTGTATGGTGATGTGTGTGTGTGTGTGTGTGTGTGTGTGTGTGTGTGTGTGTGGTGACGTGTGCACACTTAACCGCAGGCTTTTCATTTGTTCTGCTTTGGAGGTCCAGCAGAATGATGGAGTGTAGGAAGTTGGTTCCATCACCATCTCACCATAAATCACGTTTCTCCCCAGAGCACAGCCCCGTCTTTTAAGCCATGAAGAAAAGCTTTTATTATCAATCTGATTAAATTGTTCTTTTATCTGAGGGACAATAAATACAATTTTCCCATGAACATTAGTTGTGATTAAATTATGAGGGTAATGAATATTATTCAGTGACACGAGACAGGGCCATGAACATTAGCTTCAAAGTGCATTGTTCCACATTGCTGATTACATGGAATTGAGGGGATTTAACCCAAAGAATTGTAGTCTCAGTAATGCATTTGATTACTTTTCATTATTGCTAAATGACTTTAAATTAAAGACTGATATTTAAAATCCAATAATAAACTGTAAAATTAGGTATTGCTAGTATTAACATATAAAAGCCTTCAGATGGCTCATCTTATATTATGGAGAAGCATGTCCAGCAAACACGTTTCTCTTAAAACCTTTAGGATGTAATCTGACCAAGTTTCTAAAATCTGATTAGATCTTTTTTTTAATTATGAATCTACAGTATGGGTACTGGGATTTAAGTATACATGTCTCATAGGAGTATACATGTCTCATAGGAGTATACATGTTTCATATGAGTATACATGTTTCATATGAGTATACATGTCTCATAGGAGTATACATGTCTCATATGAGTATACATGTCTCATAGGAGTATACATGTTTCATAGGAGTATACATGTTTCATATGAGTATACATGTCTCATATGAGTATACATGTCTCATATGAGTATACATCTCTCATATGAGTATACATGTCTCATATGAGTATACATGTCTCATAGGAGTATACATGTCTCATATGAGTATACATCTCTCATATGAGTATACATGTTTCATATGAGTATACATGTCTCATATGAGTATACATCTCTCATATGAGTATACATGTTTCATATGAGTATACATGTCTCATATGAGTATACATGTTTCATATGAGTATACATGTCTCATATGAGTATACATGTCTCATATGAGTATACATGTTTCATATGAGTATACATGTATCTCATATGAGTATACATGTTTCATATGAGTATACATGTCTCATATGAGTATACATGTCTCATAGGAGTATACATGTCTCATATGAGTATACATGTTTCATATGAGTATACATGTCTCATAGGAGTATACATGTCTCATATGAGTATACATGTCTCATAGGAGTATACATGTTTCATATGAGTATACATGTCTCATATGAGTATACATGTCTCATATGAGTATACATCTCTCATATGAGTATACATGTTTCATATGAGTATACATGTCTCATAGGAGTATACATGTCTCATAGGAGTATACATGTCTCATATGAGTATACATGTTTCATATGAGTATACATGTTTCATATGAGTATACATGTCTCATAGGAGTATACATGTCTCATATGAGTATACATGTCTCATATGAGAATACGGTTATGTCTCCTGGGTGTCAAACGAATGAAGTCAAGTCATACGGCAAGCAAACAAACAAGGAAAAGACTTTATTGTGGTTTAGAATGGTGTTGGTAAAGTGTTGACCCTGAAAATCAAACACTTACAAAGGCTGATCTAACAGTTGAAGCATTTTCTTTTAAAACATAACAATAAGAATCATGGTAATTGAAAACTATAATAAGTGCTTCACCATTTCCAGGCTTGCTGGGATTCCACTGTGGCAGTGTGCATTAGCAATCAGCTGTCTTTTGTCTTTGGATATTGAGTGTGATGCATCTGGGAGTGGCAGCTAGAAAGGTGGTGTGTGTGTGTGTGTGTGTGTGGGGGGGTGGCGATGGTGGTCATTATCCAAACAAGGACAAAGCTGACAGACCGTGGAGTGACAGTCAGGTGACAGTGGTATCCTGGGGGCTGTTTGGGGCAGGAGCGAAGCCAGAGGGGGTTGGGGGGTGTGTGTGTGTGTGTGTGTGTGGGGGGCGCAGCAGGGCGGAGGCGGGGTCGGCGTGCCACACCTCTGCAGGTGAGGATGCTGAAGTGCAAAACCCTCCAAGTCTCCAGGTGAGAACCTCAACCCTGCGTCCCACTGCGGCGCGCGTCCATGCAGAGGCTGTAGGAGGCGCTGTGGAGCAGCAGTGTACATAGCCTGTCAAATAAGGGTAAATCGGGCAGCACAAGTGCTGTTTGCACATATGGTTTTAAAATATGTGCTAAATATTGTTTACAATTTGTTACGTTATTTTACTATGTTGACAGACTATGTTGACAGTGTCCATCATGTCTGCTGTGCTTTATGGTCATGTAATATAATGGCAGGTCCAATGTACCAAAACTGACCAGATACAATTCCACAGTGGAATAAGCATGTTGGATGGGTCGTGTGCACAGTGAACAACATATCGAGATGGTAACGCAGCTCATGTGAGACTCTTGCCTCTCCGTGTCGCTTCTGATTTGATTCTCTGTTTGAAAACGACTCACTTGTGTTTGAACTGCACTTTCCCCTCACCAAACGGGAGGACTGACTTCACTGCATTTTCACATGGAACCTGGACGAAACCAATTCGGTCCACCGCGTCTACAGGCCGAGTGGCCTCTGTGAAATCCGAGTCTTTGATTCCGATGCTGGTGTGTCGTCTTCCAAGTCTTATCGTTGCAGGACAGGGGACTCAACGGAAACGGTCGAAAGCATGTTACACTGGCATGCACTAGCCTGAGGCGCTAACGGAGCAGCTGCAAATATCCTGTTAGGAAGAGCAGAAAATGAGTTCCTCCATCAAATGTCCTCTTAGAAAGAGCAGAAATGAGTTCCTCCATCAAATGTCCTGTAAAATGAGTTTGTAGATCAAATGGCCTTCACAGGTCTTTGTGGGTTCAACTGCCAGTGTTTATTTATTATAAGAATTAAAGTTTAATAACTGTTTAACCTTTGTTGTCCTTCCCCAGAGACATATTTGGTACAGCACTTGACAATAAGGCATATGGTGCATGCATTTCTGGTTATCTCGTAGCCAATGTTAGCTCAGAGCTACTGGGCGGGCAATGATTTGCCTCAAGCCGTGTCGTGATGAAGAACTTGAGCGGATCGTTTAATCCTGTCTTCCACTGATGCACAGATGTTCAAAGCCACTGTGGCCATGCAGCGGTCCAGGGAGTGGGGAGGTCACGGTGGATACTTGTCTGACTGGCTATGGTGTGAATATGCTTAATCAAATCAACCACAACATTTAACCTACGCTTTCATTCCCAAGACATGTCAAGTGGAGAGCTAATCTATGGTCTAGCACACAGGGGCTGTGTTTAAGTGTAGTCAAACTTAAAATGGAAGCTATTTCTAAGGTACCCATGGTGAAGGACTATATTTGACATAAAAGCATGTGAAGCCTTTAGAGGTGAATAATAATTTCAATTAAAAAGAAAAGTTTTTATACTATAAATAAAATCAAATATGGTTTTTAGTTCAAACCTGCAGCATCAGAAGCTCATCTACTTTCTCCCCATATTGACTTTTACAATATGCCAATTCCTGTTGAACTGTGACACAGCAGACACACTTTCATCGAGCTGATATCTCCTTCTCGTCCTGTGGAATCTTCAGCAGGTCTGTTTCACGTTCTTGTCTGGCCGCCGAGTTTAACGTGACGTGTTGGGCCATTACCGCTCATCAGACGCATTACCATTCGTGGCCATTGTGAGTCAGTGAGACACTCACGATTGAATTTAGTTTGCACCTTATTTTCCAAACAGAATTTCATGTGAACCACATCACCTTGATGTTCTCTTTGGAAGTGGGTCGGGGAACGAAATTGAATCCTTCTATCTGAACCTGAAGCTCACATCAACAGGGAATACAGGGAAAAAAAACTGTATAGCAGTAGATGAATATCGTGAGTTGTACCCCAGCGGTAGAGTCATTTGGGAGCTTCTTAGATACCGCATAAATCCACCTCAAGAACCCTGCGAAAATGAAACTGGAAACAGTTAGCAGATTAACTGGTGAAACTTCTTCCTTATGGAAGCGTAAGGAATAAATCCGGAGGTCCCAGCGAGAGGCTCTCGCTCTTCATCATCTGTCAGAGAGACGCAGCCGTGAGATGGCGGGATGACGTTAACTCTAAGCGGGATTAGCTCGGCTTCGCGCGCCTCGGCACCGCAGGCTTGGCTCACGTGCGAAAGCGGGAAGCTGGCAGATCTTCGCAGGGGTTAGCGAGCGGCCGCGGGGGTGCTTTCTGGCGGCCGTGGGGTTCCCCGCCGTGTGCCGCAGGGCTGCCGGATTGAATCCATCATGGATGAAGCATCACTGTCGGACTCTTGAACAAGACATTTTCCCCAAGCCTAATCTTACTGGACACAAGTGTAATGCAAAATAAAAGTCTTTTACAACTTGTTTTTAAAATAATTCAGTTAAAAACTGATCAGTGAAAATGATTAAATTACAATATCAGAATATCTCTACATACACACGTCGCCTTTTTGCTCATACATTTTTCTCTGCTTGCTTTATAATGTCACATTGCACCTGGCAGAGGGCCTCATAATGGGCCGCCTTAGTCTCAGCTACAGGAGGTAGTGAACCTCAGGCAGTTCGCAACATCAAGCAGCATTTTCTGTTTGAGCGAACAGTCCCAAGGGTTATTCAACCCACTGGAACTGTTTGTTTACATATATGCACGACCCTGGTCCAAAGCGAGACTTTGGAGTAAGAGCATTTTTTGTCTTGGGCTGTTCAACCACAGCCAACCCCCTCACCACGACTCTGCGGCGCTCTCCCGTGCCGAACGCTCTCCCGGTAAGTTATTACCGCCACTCTGCCGTCGGACGGAGGAAATTTGTGGGAGGCTGTAATTGCCGTATTTCTCCTCCGACGGACAGCGTGAAGCTGACAGGCGGAAAGGCGGGATGGATTAAGTGTTGAGGATCTCCACCTTTCCTGCCCTTCAAGGCCTCCGGCCCGGAGAGACGGAGCCTCTGGCCGAACTCCCAGGGGCTGTGGCGGCAAAGCTCTGCGCACGGCGGCATTTCGGGGCGGTGCTAATGAATTAGCTCGACCTCTGGCACTGCATGCGCAGGCTAATGAATTGTTTGAGCTGCAGTAACAACATTGCATCACACGATACATTACACAACAGCTGCTATTGAATTTTAGCCCTTCAGCTGTAGTTACCGTTAGTTAAACGGCTTCCGACCTGGCTTCTGAAAACAACGTGTACATCTAACAGTGCTTAAGTTTAAAATTCATACCGTCAAGTGTCAATATCTTAATTGATGTCGAAACGTCTGATCTGAGGTTTGAGGATCCCGATGAAAAGCAGCTTTTTGCCTTTTCTGTAGTGCTGCAGCTGAATTGAGAGCAGGGTTGATTGTACTGATAACTGCAGCAGAGTGTGTGTGTGTGTGTGTGTGTTTGTGTACGTGTGTGTGTATGAGCTACTCAGTTCCACTCTCTATAAAGCTTTGTGACCTGAATGCTAATTGGCTTTCATTCCTGCGATGTCGCACATCCCAGTGGAACTGGGGGACGAGACAGTCAGGACTTATTTTGCTTGTGTGCGGATGGTCATTTTATTCATTCACTCCCTCTGCTCCCACCCTCCAGTGCTGGGCCTGTGTGTGTGTGTGTGTGCCGCTCCCTCGCCTGCATCCTCTTGCACGTTGTCTCTGTCCCCCCCCCTTGATGTTGTGTCTGCATTGCAGTGGTCTGATTCGCTGGTCCTTTCTTTATCAATTGCTGTAGACTGATAGAGGTCGTCCGTTTGGTCATGCCCTACTGAACTCCACTTACTCTGAGCAAGTGTAGGTGTGTGTGAACATGCATGCTTAGATGAAGAGAACATGGCCTGTAATATAATAGTTTTGCACTTAAATTAAGTCTCCCATTACAAGTTGTATCCCCTACAGTCACCACACCCATAGCACATCGGATGGTTTGGCCCATGACGTGGAGTCACCACACCCGTAGCACAGCGGATGGTTTGGCCCATGACGTGGAGTCACCACACCCGTAGCACAGCGGATGGTTTGGCCTGCCATGACGTGGAGTCACCACACCCGTAGCACAGCGGATGGTTTGGCCTGCCATGACGTGGACTTCTATTGGTTGCAGACTGCATTGCTGGGTCCGAGTTCCACTTTTCTGCTTTTTTTAAACGAAACTTACCTGAGGTTGATACGGTTCGGTTCTTTCCTCCGATACAGTTGTCGTGCTAACCCTCCTCCCTAGCAACCCTGGTCCAGGAGACCAGCATCACAACACATGTGGTTCAGTCAGATTCTGGTTTCCTGTGAAAATCCACATAAACAAACTGCCACGCTTCTAATTTCTGTCTTCTTTTCTACATTCATACTGTTTGCCATTAGTACTGAATTGTTCTTTCCTAACAGTCTCTTTATTAGGCCTACAAATGTGGCACACTGCTTATGCGTATTGGTCCTTTTGTTGAGTATACTTATCTTGCAGGTGCGTCCTCTTGTTGAGTATACTTATCTTGCAGGTGCATTTTAACACCCTTACAGCTCCTCTGATGCTTTGTGGGAAAGGTCAGCCCCACTCTACCTTGTCCATCATTCATTTGAACCGAGGACCGCTGCCTAGCGACTGTTACCTGGGCGTTTGTGGGGTGTTTGATGTTTGTGTTAATTGTGTGTTAATCCCGCTGGTGGCTTTAGAGTGTTGTACCTGTGTAGAGAAACTGGCATCGGATGGACTGCAGGAATGTCCAAGATAGGTAGGTATTTCTAATGAAGTGGTAGTGACTGTAGGAGTATTGTTATCGCATTAATGTAAGTGCATTAATGTTGGCATTTCATTACTGTGAGTGCATTAATGTTTGCCTGGTAGGGAGGTTTTGCCAGAGAAACTGCATTTTAAAATGGTAAAATACTCAAAAATGACTCTGGAAATTTGTGGACTACATTGATCTCCTGTGGTTGAGGGTGAGGGTTTAATTTTTGAAAGAAAGCCTGAGTCTGCCCAGAGACCTTTAACGCTCTCTGGCCCTGACATCCCAGATAGTGAATGCTAATTTTCTTGTTCAATGTAATACGCTGTACGTGAAGTCGAGGACATTTTGTGAGCAATTTATACAGCAAATGTGTTAAAACACGCAAGAGCATATTTAAATGAGATGGAGATGGCAGAATTAGAAATCTAACTTCAACAGACAATTAAGTATATTTACATACCTGGGGTAAAACATAAATAAATAAATAATGTCCGTGAGGTGGACCAGCTATAAAAACAGAGGAGATGGCATAAAAAAAGATATAAGGATAAAATGAGATATAATATAAAATGTGATAAACCAACATAGTATTACGAGATAACTCATGCGTCTCTGTTATTCTGAACTCCTGACATGGAAAAGGACGATCCACTCTCAGCACTAACGTATAAAACGCAGCATACTCAACAAATTAGTGCCTGTCCTCCTGTCCTGATATTTACACATGGATACCCAGCAATACCTTTAGGATCGGTAAGCTGCACCGTAGGTGCTAAATAAATCTATCGCACGAGTTCCGCCCTGTATTTTCTGACCTTGCTTAGAAACACCCTTCCTTACAGACCTGCAAGAAGGAGTGAATGTGCTATTTAGCTCATTTGAGAGATGCAATCCCAGATCCCATTAGCAGATATGCTTGCAGGTTTTGTAAGTGTCATCTCATTTGCGTGTTTATAGACATGCACTCTTTTAGCAAATCATAACCTCAGTGTTGAGTTTTGCACAGCACTAAATATGGGTTGTTCGCTAATAGCAATAAATGAGTAGATCCTAAAAAAGACACTCCAGTTTAGCCCGGCAACGAGCCCACGCTTACTTTCATTCCACTGAATAAAGTCGATTTGAATCATTTGGTCGGTCACGCGGTTCAGATCGCTGAGGAAGATGAAGAGGTATTGTGGACCTTCTGTAACGTGTTGTGTTGTGAAGAACGTTTATTTGATTGCAAGATCTTTCAAATTGCGCCATATTAGTGCACTTAGGCCAACTTGACTCTTAATGTTTGAGTAGACAAAGCCCTGCAGTTCTCAATAATGTCTCGGACGCAAAGCATGAGTGGTAAGTCCAACTTAGTGAGGTTAGTTAGGATTGCAAGTTCATGAAGTGAGTGAGGTTGCTGGGAATTGACGTCTGGTTATGCCAAAGGATGTGAAGCGGCATAGGGCGTGAACTCAAACACAAGCATCAGCCAAGCAAGCTGTGATCTGTCTGTCCGTAGACACACCAGCTTTCTGACCCACTTCTCCATCTCTCTCACACTCACCCTCTCTCTCTTTCTCTTTCTCTCACACTCTTTTTCTCTCACACACTCTCTCTCTCTCTCTGTCTCCCTCTCTAAGCAGTTTCCCATGTGACTGTTCTGCCAGATTCATTTCCCGCTCAGCTGCTGTTTAATTTTCTCCTGTGGGTTGCTGTGGAACACCGACCCTTCCGCCGCGTGCGTGTTCGACACTCGAGGAGCTGCTGGGGGGGTGCAGAAGGCTCTGGTGGTTTCCAGTTCACTCGTTTTGCGTGGCCTCTTGTTGCCGGTTCGAGCACATGCACTGGTGGAAACAGCAAGCGTGTTCCGCCGCCCTGCCGTGGAGGTGTGCGGTGTGGTGTGATGGTGATTACGTTTCAGCACCATCTATGCGGGCAGGACTGAACTCCTTTTTCCTTTTGCTCTCTGGGCACTGTAACAGGCTCTCTGGGCACTGTAACAGGCCCTCTGGACACTGTAACAGGCTCTCTGGACACTGTAACAGGCCCTCTGGACACTATAACAGGCTCTCTGGACACTGTAACAGGCTCTCTGGACACTGTAACAGGCTCTCTGGACACTGTAACAGGCCCTCTGGACACTTTAACAGGCTCTCTGGACACTGTAACAGGCCCTCTGGACACTGTAACAGGCTCTCTGGACACTGTAACAGGCCCTCTGGACACTGTAACAGGCCCTCTGGACACTGTAACAGGCTCTCTGGACACTGTAACAGGCCCTCTGGACACTATAACAGGCTCTCTGGACACTGTAACAGGCTCTCTGGACACTGTAACAGGCCCTCTGGACACTGTAACAGGCTCTCTGGACACTGTAACAGGCCCTCTGGACACTGTAACAGGCCCTCTGGACACTTTAACAGGCTCTCTGGACACTGTAACAGGCTCTCTGGACACTTTAACAGGCTCTCTGGGCACTGTAACAGGCCCTCTGGACACTGTAACAGGCCCTCTGGACACTTTAACAGGCTCTCTGGGCACTGTAACAGGCCCTCTGGACACTGTAACAGGCCCTCTGGACACTTTAACAGGCTCTCTGGACACTGTAACAGGCTCTCTGGACACTGTAACAGGCCCTCTGGACACTTTAACAGGCCCTCTGGACACTGTAACAGGCCCTCTGGACACTGTAACAGGCTCTCTGGACACTGTAACAGGCCCTCTGGACACTTTAACAGGCTCTCTGGGCACTGTAACAGGCCCTCTGGACACTGTAACAGGCTCTCTGGACACTGTAACAGGCCCTCTGGACACTGTAACAGGCCCTCTGGACACTGTAACAGGCTCTCTGGACACTGTAACTTTTTGTCCTTTTAAATAAAGGGAATATATTAAAAAAACTTAATAGTCAAGTGCTTCTCAGCGCTTTTTATAGCTGGGCCAGCTTACTATGCTTTGATCTCTATTTACCCAAACCTGTCTGGCTACCTCTCTCTCTCTCTCTCTCTCTCTCTCTCTCTCTCCCTCTCTCCCTCGTTCTGGTAGAGAACCTTACAGTTGGAGACTGGCCATGAATAACAGCCTTTAGAGACAGCAGGTACTGCATAGCAGATCCTTTTGTTTGAACTACAAGGTTATTCTGAGTCCTGTTTACTCATCATAACTCATTTCTGGCTACATGGCAGGACTTCCTTCATAATATTCCTGTACAAAAGCTGCATATTTGAATTTGTAATCTTTTAAATATCTCTAAAGTCCAATGCAGAAGACAAGAGACGTGTTTCAGTACGTGGCAAAGGTGCGACGACAGTCAGATTTTTAGTTTTTGCAGGCAGGCACCATTTGAACTCTATACAGGTTTATTTTAGGCCAATGAGATGCCTCTGTTGGCAGGGATCACTTTGTCTCCCTGCTGGTAATTGAGAGTGGCAGATATTATCTTGCCTAGCCAGTGCTGATTTGCATGGGTCACTTAATGTGCGAAGGGTTCGGCTTATTGAGGACATGAAGCTGAGGGCCAAATGCAGCTCAGTGAAGCTGTGCCGCTGTTGGCCCTGACCCCGGCACCAGGGCGACCCCGGCTCCAGGGTGACCCCGGCTCCAGGGCGACCTCTTCTCCAGGGCTCAGTGCACAGGTGTTGGTAGGGCGTGGAACTGACACCGCAGTTCTGCACTGCGTCTTTGGAGGATTATTGGCGAGGGGAGCTGTCCGTAGTGCTGAAGTCCTGGTTTGCTCCCCTGGAAGCACACAAATTCTATTTCCGGTGTCCGCCAAGCCTTTTTATGGATGTACTAAATGCTGCAGCTGCTATGCAGACATGTGCGGTGCGTGCAGTGTCTTCATGTTTCTCCCTGTGCACCCTAGCGGACTGGCTTGTTATACATAATAAGTGTCCTTGTTCAAGGATTTACATTTTTAAGCCATATAAGAATAATTCACCTCAGAATGCTAGGAAATGCTGAAAATATTTTGAAATATTATTATATGACTGCACTGCTAGCAGACATACGTCATACATGTCCAACCAAGCACTTACAAACTGATCTTATTCACTGACATTCACAAGGCATCTATGTTGTACCCACACCAAGAGACCTTCATTGATGACATTGTCTATCAGAACAACGCGATCATACTATGGCACACAGATCAACAATGGCGAGAGGAAAGGAGACATTTGAGGACTTCAGGAAGAAGGTGGTGACAGCCCATCAGTCTGGGGAAACCTACAAGACCATCTCTAGAAGATTCCAGCTCCATCCATCCACTGTAAGACAAATCATGTACAAGTGGAGGCCACTCAGCATCACCGCAACTCTGACCTGAAGTGGGTGGCCATTAAAATTTATACCAAGAAGCATCAGAAAAATAATCATTCAGGTAAAGGCCAAACCCA
Organism: Brachyhypopomus occidentalis; assembly: GCA_020368025.1. NCBI lineage: Eukaryota > Metazoa > Chordata > Actinopteri > Gymnotiformes > Hypopomidae > Brachyhypopomus > Brachyhypopomus occidentalis. Next base: position 4,114,406 of record JAGXOD010000006.1, read on the forward strand.
CACATCACCTCCAGAGAGCTACAGAGTCTCTGGGTCTGGATACATGTACATGCGTCTACAATCAGGCAAAAAATCAATAGACATGGCGTTCATGGGAGAGTTGCTGGAAGGAAGCCGCTGTTCTCAAGAAAGAAGAAAGTTGCCCGTTTAAGCTGTGGCAGGGAGAACTTCCTGAGAAGGTCCATTATCTGGACAGATGAGTTACTGTAAAAACTGAATGATTTGGCCACAATCACAGGTGCTATTGCTTGGAGAAAAAATCAACACTGCATATACAGAAAAGAACTTCCTTCCAACAGTGAAGCATTGTGGTGGAAACGTGAAGGTCTGATTTGAAAATGCATTTTCCTTTGTGGACAATAAATATTATTTCCAAAGCTTTATGATCTGGTCATTGTGTTTTTTCTTTTTTCTGTGTTGTGTATAATGGCTGTTCAGTTGTGTTTTTCGTGTTGATCGACTCGGGCTGGAGTCTGACAACATTGTCTGGTTTTGAAGACTGTTTGAACTGTTTTGAGGAAATAGTTTGGTTTTGTAGGAAGAGTCAGAGGTTTGTGAGTGCAGTTTAAAAATTGGGTTTTGTGTTTAGAGAAATGGATAGATGGTTTCAAGAAATGTGTCTTGGCAACTGAGAAACTGTAAATGAATCCATAGTATATGTTGATGTGTGAATTACAACGAAAAACATATAAATGTTTAATCTTTGTTTAATGAAATGCAATGAAGAGTATTGTTGTGATTCATAGTCGGTCTATCACAGGTTATAAAGGGCTTTCTAATGACTGGAGACTGTCAAGATTTTGTTTTTTATTTGTGTTTGAGCCTGATGGCTGATGAGTTCCTGCGTACTGATGTTGGGTATTTGGAACCTGATGTGAAGATTATTCAGTGTGATGGTGCTGTTTCATAAATGTGCTTTTATTCCATTGGTGAAATTTCTCTTTGATGCCTTTCTTTATGGCTTAAGACATATTTCTGAATTTGTTATTGCTGTGTGTGTGTGTGTGTTTGCCTGCATGCTTTACAGTCGGCGTTTCACAGATTGACTATTTTGTGTGTGCTTAATAAAAATTGCATTCATAAGTCTGCATTCAAACACAATTGTTTCTTACTGCATTTAGAAATATAGACAGATTGAGAAAGGACAACCAATAAAGAAATTAATTCCTTGATAATATTAATAATACTGAAATGTCAAACACTAAATAGGTCTGCATTCGTTTTAAATTGTGGCCATTTTTCTGTTCGGAAAATTGTTGCCTTCAGAAAGATTAATGAGATTAAGTTGCTTAGTGAAAAATGTGGTTAATTAAAAGTTGAAAAAGCAAACAAACAAAAAAAAGTTCCAGCGTGTCATAATCTACCATATTCTCATGAATTCTCACTATAATCTCTGTCGTACACTGGTGTGGCTCTGCAGTGTATCCTGAAGCATTTCTAGGTCTCACAGCAGTTATTTTGTGAAGTTTGTGAAAAATACATGAGCATGTTCTGTTAGCATGTTCATTCTCTCTAGATTTCCCAAAAAACAATAAAGCACTTTTTAATCTTTGCAAGCCATTAACAGTTTAAATAATTAATGACTCAACAAGTCCACAACAAACTTTACTTCTGAACTTGTAATCTACTTTATTGTTGTATAACTTCTGTTTTGGTGTTCTTCCTGCACTCAAATGAATGAGGCCAAGATTCTTATTCTCTCTGTCTCTCTCCATCTCTCCCTCTGTTTCTCTCCCCTTTCTCTCTTTCCCATCTTTCAGCCTCCCTTCTCCCCCTCTTTCTCTCCCCTTTCTCCCTCTCGGCCTCTCTTGCCTTCGCTTTTTCTTGACCTTTGTAGTTTTGACATTTTGACAGTTTTGAGGTAGAGAGCGTAAGTGCGTCTGGAAGCTGAGCTCCCCCCGGGGTCCCTGAGCGTCTCCAGAGATGCTGTGTCATCATGGGGCAGACTCGCGTTTGATGCCGCGCTCCTGTTCGTCTCAGTTAGCGTCTGACGAACGAGCCCTCTGTGCCAAACACGGCAAAGCGTCACTAATCCAGTCGTGCTGTGAAAGACAGATTACACACAACCCTCCCATCTGACGAGTTTAGGAGTTCGCCGACCCTAGGATGCCTTCTTGCAGGGATTTTTTCTTACACTCTGTATCACACTGACTACCCCCTCTATGATCTACGCCAGTTCATGCTTTCTAATCCTCTACACAACCATATTCCTCTCAGCCCTGACCCGAAAAGCTGTGAACGGCCCATCTGGGGCTCCGTTTCATCTGCACCGGGCTTCCCTCTGCACAAATGAATCAGAAAATCACTTCCCCATTTGGGGTGCTTTATTCTCACTGTCTTCGGTTCAAGCCCATTTTTCAGTTCACGGAGCACATGAGTCTCGCAAGACCCACGACACGCAGCCTCGTCCAGACAGCTGCGTATGCACGGCCGTCGCACGCACGCACGCACGCACGCACGCACGCACGCACGGCGCAGCAACACTCTCCGTCCCGTTCCACGTATTTATAGATAATGGAGAAGATGCAACACTCGTTTCTCCTCCAGGGAGTGCAGTTGTCCGCACATGGTCCTCATTCCCATCACTATCTGTCTACTCTATTCCCCCCACCCCACCCCACACACACACACACACACACACCGTGAAGAAATGGCCAAAGTTCCATCTGTGCTGTCTGTAGTCATGGCAACGGAGAGTCTCAATAGCCCTAGCAGTGAGGCATAAGAAGCCCCTGGGTTTGGCTGCTTATGGAGCAGCGTGTATAGGGACTCTGTACTCATGGACTTCTGTAGTCAAAAAGCATTAGGGTTCATTTTCAGGGGCTCTACAAAGCTACAGTTGTTACAGTAATATGCCTTTGTATTATGCATGGAAATTATTCATAAAATCATATTCGGCAAAAATGCCCAGTGATGGCTAATGGGTAACTTTATTTTATTTATCTAGCTACCTATCTGTTTATTTCTTCAAGATGGCTTTAAGGATATCTCCTAATCTTAAAGATTCCACAAGTTAAGAACAGCCCTTTAACCACTAGGATATTACGAACAGCTTGCTTCAAGCTCGTATCTCTTAGTTATTTCCATTTGTTCTGCTTTTAATATTCTCCCGTCATTCTTTCAGTTCAGTAATTTGTTTTATCTAATCTCCTCCTGAGATTACACGCCGATAAATGCAGAGTCGCTTTCCTTCACGCGAGGCAGTACGCTAACACCCCGATGTGTGTTCGTAGCATTCTGATGTCTGTTTGTACTGTGCCGTAAATTCTTTAATTCTTTGAAGTGGCCTGCCTGTCTTTATTGAGTACTAATCCAATGAAACAGTTTCAATCCAGTGGAACTGAAATGGTCCCTGGGCAGTAGATCCCTGGGGATCTGTTGCCAACGATGGTGACTGTGCTTCATGGCTCTTGGCACATGGGTGGACGTATGCAGACAAGCTGCAAAGCATTGTGGTCTTTTTCACTTTTTTGCTTTTGCTGGACATCTTACGACAGGGATCCTACGGTCATCCCACCCCAAGTGACTGTTCTGCCACGGGTAACGCAGCAAGACGCAACGCAGCCAGTTTTCAACGTGCATTTATGGAATATTGGCACGCATGCAAGAAGAGAAGAAAAAAAATTAAACACCCCACACACACCCTCCTTCCATACACCCCCCCACACACCCTCCTCCCACACACCCTGCTCCCACACCATCCACACACTCGCCAAGTTGATAAAGATGAGCATAAAGGAAATGAAGAACTCTAGAGGTGTCTAGAAAACTGTGCAGTCTCTTCTCATGAGATCCCACTAACAGTAATTATTCAACAAAACAGACTCTTCTCCAAATATTCAGCCTATGTTCTCGTTTGCTTTTCCTGCTCCGTATGGCACATATTCCATTTTTAAAGGCATTGGCTTTGTAGTTGCAGCAAAGCATGGAAAGAGAAGGCAGATTCAGTCTGTCCTGGTCGATCATATTTAAAGTACACAAGTAAATACTGCATTAAGCCTGTAAACAAATATGTTGCATGTTTCAGTAGGAGGAATATAATTTTTTTCCTAGCTTGGTGTATAAAGATCTATGCAAAGGTTGTTTTTTTCTTCTATGCCTGGATCAGCAAGAATTTCCGTTTCACGGAATAAGCACTTGGACTTTAGGTTATTAGTATCTTCAGGGAAGTTAATTTGCACAGTGCTGAGAATCAATCCCCGAAATGAGTTTGCAATAATACTGACGTCTGTGTTTTCAGTATTTCTTATAACGCTTTAAAAATGTCTTACCAGGCATTGATTCACTCGCACAAAAACGCACAAAGTTCCACTCGCACAAATGAAATAACAGTGGTAAAAATATACGCCGCCTCGAGTCCGACACTCGATATTGGTCTTGTTTGCTGTTACGTAAGCAAAGTCCATCAAAACCAAATGTTGAACCATAAATTCCTGACCATAATATTTAATCGCCGTTTCCTCCCCACATCTGCACAGGGTGGTCAGAGGCGCTACACGTCTCTTACTCTGCGTAATCCGGCCCGGTGTGGAAAAGTAAGCACGCGCAGCTCCGCATTTTAGCTGCGGATCAGTTCTGTAATTGGTTTATCACCGGCCCTTACATTGCATTAAAATGAACTCTTAATTACCAATTTGATCGAAATCCATTGCTTGCCATAGAGACGGCCGAGTTACGCAGAACATAAATTATCTTCCTTTCAGATTTTCGGTTCTGTTGGCACGGCCTTCTTATGAGAGCCTACATAAAATGGTCGAGCGCACGGAAAGCCTTGGTCGGCGGAAAAGGAGAATAAAGATAGGGTTAATAATGACTTACAGTCGCGGTGCTGCGCTGGAATAAAGACCTTTTCGAACTTGAGGCCTTCTCCCACTGTCAGTTTGAACTTTTAACAGCAGAAATCACAACCTGGTAATTTTAGTTTAGCTACTAGTGCAGTGCGACACGTTGCTATATAACTATTGGTTCTGTTTAGAGAACAAAAAATGATCGGTGGTCCGCCCCTTAGCACTTACATTAAAGAGCGCTTTTTAGTTTTGGGGCGGATTCCAAGGTTTCTCTCCGAGCGACACGTTTAAACTGGCATCAAAGCGGGACTTGGGCACGTGCAGTTGCTCAATTAACACATACTCACTACAAGTGATAATTTGTACCCAGGATCTACACATCACGGTTTGGTTTTTTTGAATATCCAAAAGACATGTCTCATTTCCCTTTTAATGAGTCAACTGTAGTGAATCAACTGTATAATAACTCGTGTAAATCCCATTTCAGACAGGCAGATTTCAGCCCTTAACTATAAACCATTCGCTTCCCTCGAGGCGATTTGTTAGCGGCTGAAGCAACTGACAGAAGGTCGCTTTTTACATAGTCATAGTTTCCACGCCGATGCACTGTCAGTTAATCTCTCATCTTCCGCAAACTATCATCCTGCCGTTTCGCATGGCATACAGTCGGAGCTCATCCCCGCGATGCCAATCATACCTTGGGAAGTGAACGGAATAAAACAGCGTATTTGTCGCAAAGTCCTGTTCTGCTGTGAGCAGGGCATACATTTGAAAGGGCTTCGGCCTGTCAAATCAAAGGCCGGTGATGTGTTGTGCCGAATCCGACTCCCCTCGTTTGCACGCGCATCAGAGGTGAACTTCGGTATAGCAAGTGTGTAACTGCTCCAGGCTGGAGAATTAAAAATATATGTCAAGTGTTCTCGAAATTCTTAGTATGAAAGGCATTCACTCACCCTGAGTGCTACGTATCAGCCAATCTTTAATACATTACATTTTATTAAAAACATTTAACACCCATGAATCAGTGTGTCTTTGTTTGGATATAGGTAATGCTGCTCTTTTTGCTGTGATGGATAATTAAAGATTAGCTCTTATTTATGCATAGAAACAACGTAAATCACGAAAATCATCTGTAACGTCTTGCGTGCAAATGTGGGGAGTCGGATTCTGCCGAGGAGTCAGAATTCGGCACAACACCTGTAACAGTGTAGCTAACAGTAGGGCTCCCCTCGAACAGCCGAAGAGAGTGTTGATACAAATCCTTTTTCAGCCGTTATCCAAACACCAACACCACCCTGCCCCCCACCCGTGAAATGACACCACCACCACCACCACCACCAGCGTCTGAGCTGTTTATGTGTGGCTCCTGTCTATCATGCTAATATTACTGCTAGACTTCGCTGCCTATTTTCCACATGCCTGCCTCATGGCCAAGGCAGAGGCGTGTGTGTACGGCCAGGCTGACGCGGGTCAATTTCATGCTTGGTGTACTATGAGAATAAAATAATTGGTTATTATTTACAACTCTGCTAATGGTAATTGTTACGAATAGCTAGAAACGACCCACACTCTTTTGTGACTTTGTCTTTGTTTCGCTCCCCTCAAAATGATCCACTGATCGAAATTTTGTGGAATCCCTATAAATAGCTGACTAGTCCTGCTTTTGTTCTCTCTCTCTCTCTCTCTCTCTCTCTCTCTCTCTCGTCCTCTCTGCTGTCTGACCCCTTGCTGTCGTGTGCAGCTGGTGGGCGGCGAGTTCGACCTGGAAACCAACTTCATCATCCAGGACTCGGAGAGCGTCGTGTGCATGGTGGATCTGCTGGAGCGCTGTGACGTCACGTGCCAGGCGGAGGTCTGGAGCATGTTCACCGCCGTCCTGCGCAAGAGCGTTCGCAACCTCCAGACCAGCACGGAGGTTGGCCTCATCCATCAGGTGCTGCTCAAGCTGAGCAGCGTCGACGACATGATCGCAGGTATGCGTCGTTCCCCACTCCAGGAGCCCCCCCCAGCTCCCAGACACCTCCGAGCAGACGGGCTCGGCCACGCGAGATGCTGAAGTCTCTCCTTCGGCTGGGTTCAGTTTACCCTCTTTGTCGTGTGGACTTTCTTACGCAGAGAAAGCAAATGGAAGAGCCCTGCTGTTGAGCTGAATCAGAATTCTGGGTCGCAGCAGAAAGCGATTGCACTTCGCTTGCTTCCTGTTCTCAGATACTGCCTGTAGCTTTGGAGACATGCAGCATAATAAAACAGAACGCGCTTCTGCTTTGAACTCCACCGTCCCGTGTTTGGGGCGGCGTATGCAAAGCCGCTCGGAACTGCAGGCAGGGCAAAATATAAACAAAGTGGCAGGATTCTGTTCTGTGCCGATGCCTGTGGTAGCAGTCGATGCCCGTGAGAAGACGAAAAGGTGGATTCAGTTGATATCTCCTCCACCACCAAACTCAGCGGTTTTAGGAAAGACAGAGAGATCGAGGGGGGGGGGGATCTCATTAGATGCAGTCTGTTTCATAATAAGATTGAAAGGCAGTTTAGAGAAGTATTAAATTATCTTTTCTGTTTCTGAATGCCAAATACTAAACGATAAACCCTGATGCCCTGTTTTTATTTTTCCCCTCTGTAATCAGCACTCTGTTGGCACTCTGTTGCACTGTGTCGTCTTTTTCCCACTCAGCGGCGAAGATTCTCCCTGAACTCGCAGCTGCCGTAGCCCTTTGCTCGCTCACGACGGCATCCGTAACCAGGCCTGAGATGAAAACCTTGCACGCCAGTAATCAGTAAACTTTGGCTTTAGGAAGTGAGCGTGGCTCACTGTTGGTGAGGCTCTGTAGCGTGTCCTGGAAGGCACTGCTGTATGACTGTGGCCGCCCTGTCTCAGCAGGTGGACGTGTCTGTAGCATGAACACACACACTCTGCTGTTACAGGTGCCATTTTTGCCTCTATCCCTGAACCCTTGAGGTAATTAGACCTGTTCCCTGTTTGGGGGGACTTGTTGTCATATAAACCGTATGTTCCTTGCCCTAACCATCTCTGACATGTAGCAGTACTGTGTGTGAGAGGTACATCCATTGTCCATGATACAGAATGGTCCCATAATGGCCCCATATACCTTTTTCCTTATGAATAGTTTTATGAGAGAACAAGAACTCTAGTGGATACAGCTTTAGTGCCTTTACAGGGGAGGGGCTGAACTAATGTCATCCCCACGCTATAAGAAATGTTGTTGTCATATCTGATTGTCATGATGGGATCCAGAGATAAAATAATCTGACCTGTATAGCAGTCTACATATACTGTAGATACATGTAGACCTCTGTACAATAGACTGAGACGATCTGTCCCTCCCTCTCTCTCTCTTTCTCTTCCCCCTCTCTCTCTCTCTCTCTCTCTCCCTCAATCCCTCTCTCCAGATCTACTGGTGGACATGCTGGGAGTACTGGCTAGCTATAGCATCACTGTGCGGGAGCTGAAGCTGGTTTTCAGTATGCTACGAGGGGATGGAGGATTGTGGGTAAGCTAGTGGTCCATGAGCCCGATGGCGCAGGAGCGCATCTCTGTCAGGGGGAGCCTGTGTTGGTCCTGGTTGGGCCCCTGGGGGCATCATCCACCGCCACTTCTCCAGATATCACCCTCCTATTGGCTGGAGTGAGAGCTATCGCAGTATTGGCGTTGGTAGTTGCCATGGTGAAGATGCTGTCAAAATAGCTCTCACTCTGTCAACAGATTGGAGTGTCCTTTGTCTTAAATGCCTGAGCCTGTTACTCGCAGAGGGTGTAATGCGCTACAGCAACGCGAGGCCATCTTTAAATATCTGGCCTGACAGAACTGTGAACAACTTGAAAAGCTCCTCTCCTGAACAGCATCGATTCACACAGTGACGTTTGCCTTCAGACGTCGTTACGTGCCCATTAGATCTCACCGCGCGCGCGTGTGTGTGTGTGGTTACAGCCGAGACATGCGGTGAAGCTCCTGGGCGTGTTGAACCAGATGCCGCAGAGAAATGGGCCGGACGCCTTCTTCAACTTCCCAGGTCGTAGTGCTGCCGTGAGTGTCCGTACCTCTCCGCCTCCACCACCCTGCCCTGCCCTGCCCCGCCCTGATCTCGTTCCGAAATCATTTTTGTCAGCGCTAACACAGGAATCAATGAGCTTCCTCAATCTTCCACTAATTCTTACAGCACTGTCGCAGCTCTGATTTTGCATCCCGGTAGCAATAAACATTTGTACCTAGCGTCTTTCCTGTAGTTTAAAACTGCTCAGAGCTTCGTAGACACAAGGAAGCAAAATCAGCTTAGAAACATGGCACGGGAAGGCCCAGCCGTGCATGTGCATGTGTGTTTTGCACTGATATGAATCTCTCGAGCTCTCTGTGCACCAGGCCATTGCTTTACCTCCCATCGCCAAGTGGCCTTATCAGAACGGCTTCAGTCTCAACACCTGGTTCCGCACGGACCCCCTGAACAACATCAACATGGACAAGGACAAGCCCTACCTGTACTGGTGAGCGTCTGACTGCCGCACAGCTGCGTGGCGAGTGATGCCCTGGTCTTTCTGACAGATAAGGGCGGAGCGACTGGTGCCGTTGGAGAGGTCTTTCTGGACCTCTTTTGAGCCGTGCGGATGGACGCGGATACGCGGGTGCCGCTTTACACAGCGGAGTATGCAAACGCGAGCGTTAATTAAGTCCGATTTTTGCTGATTAAACATATAGGAGCGCGAGCGTCGGGTGGGTGAATGTTCTGTGTTTGCGGGCGGATCTCCACAGGGGGAAAAGGGGATTAATTTTGTCTTTTAATGTCTGCGGGGCTGAAGGAATGCCGACCCACAGGAATGCGTAGAGATTTGTGGGTAATTAACACTGAGATCAGTAGCCTAGAAGCACTGTATTTATCTGCAGTGCTCCAGGATACATGCAATAAACCCTCAGGGTAAAGAGAAATGTTGTCTGTGTGTGTGTGTGTGTGTGTGTGTTGGGATATGGCGGTGGTAAGGATAACAGGACTGTGAGCATTCAAAATGGGTATAGTGCAGGAATATAAAAAACCTAAAACAGGACGCTTTTATGCAGGAGCTGTTTTCAAACTCGGCTAAATTCATCCAAGCTATCTCCTCTTCGCAAATCTATATACCCAGGTGTCCTCGGGCCGTAGCGTCCAGGGGGGTTGTGTCTGCGCTGACCATTTGGAGGTCGCGCCGGTCCTACGAAGAACTGTGTGTGGTGCCCATGCGTGATGCTAATCTCGTCTCCCAGCTCACTGCCAACACTGGGCCTCAAAAACAGAGTCAGGACCCGGAGAAATCTCTGTAAACGAGTTTTGGGAAAACCATTTTGGAACAGCAAACCCGTTGTTTACAGACGGCGCCCCCACAGTTTGAAGCGGTGTTTGGTATTTTCGGGGGCAGCTAAATGAAGCAGCAGGATACGTGTTAGTTTAGAGATACTGAAAGCTAATGCGTGGATCCAATAACAGGAGCCGGCCGCTCTCGGCCGCTCTCGGCCGCTGTGTGTATCACGTCTGTCTCCATTCTGCGCTGGCAAAGGGCCTGAGAAAACACAGGCAGAGAATGAAAGACCTCAGCATTGTCAGCTATTGTAAAGGTCTTGTTTCTCATGTCCTCCCACCCCATGTGCTCTGTGTCCGGAGACAAACTGCGGTCTTCGCTCATGTCTTTATGTTCTCCCGGCCCTGTAAACCTGCCTGGGGCTTCTGTGCAGAATGTGTGAACATATGTGAGTCTGATCAAAGAAAGATGAACATGTTGAACAGTGTGGGATCTGCCGTGAGACACCTGTTTGGCACGGGAGCAAAAAGTTATATTTATAAACGTGGAATTGGGGAATTCTAACACTGGCAAACATAATAAATCATTTTATCACACATGGTGGAGCCAGTGAAGAGGTGTAGGTGTCTTTCACCATGGGCCTAGCATGCCATTATCACCCTAATTACCTTTGACTTGTACAAATGGCATCGTTCAAACTGCCTGTGTGTGTTTGATGAGTTTTGGAGTTTGTGGTTGTTTAGTAACTGGGACTCATGTGCTTTTTGACAGCTTTCGAACCAGCAAAGGAGTTGGTTACTCAGCTCATTTTGTTGGCAACTGCTTAATCGTGACGTCACTCAAGTCCAAAGGCAAAGGGTTCCAGCACTGTGTGAAGTTTGACTTCCAGCCCCGGAAGGTAACTGACTCGAACAGTCACAACTGTCGAACTTCTCTTGGCTAAGCTAGCAGCGCTGAGTAAGCTAAACATGAATGGAGATAGATTTAGTAGATTTAGGATTAAGCAAGATTAAAGCCTCTAGTAATGATTACAAAAATATTCTAATCAAAATGTTCCTGCATGGCCCCAGTTACGGTGCTCATTCTTAATCCACGTTTAGCCAATTTAATCGGACTTTCCCGGGCATATCTCCTGTAGTGTCGACGTAGTGGTCCCTCAAAATAAAAGCTGTGTCTAAAGTTCATTTTTATTCTGCCCTTTCTCCTGAATGTGGTGTTGCGCAGGGCTGTAGCAGTCAGATAGTGAAGAAAAGGCTAATTCGGAAGCTCTTTGAAACATCCATCTGCTGAATTACAGTCGATTGGATGAATATGCTGATGTGACCCAGAGCCACTAGGCTCTCTTTGAGGCCTTTAACGGCAATTAAAAATGAATTTAATGGAAGGTGAAATTATTTTATGGGTAATATGAGGGAAGCTGAAGAATATAAGTGATTGAGAGGAATGTAACGATGGGTTTATTTCATATAGGCTCACGTGAGGTTTTCTTAATCTTCCTTCTCTGTCATTTGCCCTCGGCTGGTGTTGTGCTCCACTGAATCTGGTTCTTTTTGTTTTACTGACTTGATGTTGGATTAGAATATTTGGTAAAGTATGTAAAAGTCCCTTTGTGCACAAAGTGAACAGGTTACGGTGCTACAGGAGTCTCAGTGTCGTGGTGCAGATACCCTCCCATGCAAAGCAAAGCAAAGCAGCAGAGCTACTCGCCCCGCTGAAGAATCTCACGGCCGTCAGAGAGCAGCTTGACTTCCCGTGTCCTCTCAATTATGTCCCTACAGATTTGATATGGGAACTGAGGAAAATGAGCAACTGCTAAAGTTTTTAATTTTTTAAAAAGTGTGGAAGATCAATTGGCAAGTAAATCCTCCTCCTTTTTGAAGATCAGGTCCGTTTGTGTGGGCTTTTAATGGCTCGTGTAGCTGTGATTTACCGCTGGAGTTCCTCTGTATGTGCGGCTGGACTCTGGTGCCATGTACAGGGCTGCGTCAGACTCATTAAGGGCCCTTTGGCACTGTGTTCAGGCTCCTCGCAGATGTGAACTGTGTCCGCTGCTGCATCCGTGATTGTGCTTTAGCCCGACGGATCTATTATTCATTATCCCAGTTCAAAAGCAGCTGCCTTACACTGTGGGTCTGTGTGAGTAGCAGGCCTCACTGAACTTTCTTGCCAAAGCTTTTGTGTTTCCATGTATAAAAGTGCAAAAGAAACAGCAACGCATACCAAAAATTTGTTAATAGACGTTGCTCATTAGTTCATTAGCTTTTTAAAAGATGATAATGGATAATGGTAAGATTGTAACTGCCACTCACCTCCAGACCTGAGGAGGGCACTGTTGGTTTCTTCTTTCCACATCTCTACAGTGGTACATGATCAGCGTGGTGCATGTGTACAACCGCTGGAGGAACAGCGAAATCCGCTGCTATGTCAACGGGCAGCTGGTCTCCTACGGCGACATGGCCTGGCACGTCAACACCAACGACGTAAGTCCTGTTCCCAGCTTACCTGCTCGGCATCATTTCATTGACCGAGTCAGATACACTCCCAAAAGTCCGTCTTTACTCACTCTACAATCAGCCATCACCTCAGTCCCCTTCAAATTAAAAGCTTCGTTCAACTAAAGAAGTGTCACCAAATCCTCCCAGGGGTGAGAAGTGACTTGATCTGAATGAAAAGAGCATGTTGATTGGAGTGTAACCTCCTTACCCCAGCACAAAGCATTTAGTAATGTGTGAAACACAGCTTGTCCAGAGAAAAGAGAGATTGAAACGATTAAATAGATTAGAAAGATGAAACGATTTGAACAAAGCATACAGAGTTAATCTCATTATCTTGTCTTCCAGCGAAACGTTATTACAGGAATGGCTTGATTGACACCGGTGTTCTAACTAACCTCGCTGATGTCGACTTTAGGCTACGTTCACATTACAAGCCTCATTGTTTAATTCTGATGATTTGTTCAGTTTGGATTTGCCTGGATCTCGGTGGTTCACATGCATAACCGCAAGTGGCCTGTAATCTGTAATGGCGGGTTTATCCTCCAGAGCTGTGTGCATTGGCATGTTTCTGCAATGAAGCCTGTGCCATCTGAGTCAAAAGAAAAGTTTTATTTGTGCGATAATTCAGATGTTAGAATGGGCAAAACGGACACACTAGTACCTCATATGCATCGCATTTTGCTCTGGAGGGGCAGCAGGCGTTTGTCAGGTGTGTGTGGGCAGATGGAGGCGGCTGGTTTTGGCTCTGTCTGTAGCTACGTCACGGTTCCTGCTCCACCCGCTGATGTGTTACTGCCCTGCTGGTGGTGGCTGAACACCGCAGTGGCGAGCGCACACGCATCTGGGCTAAGAAGCCGCGCAAGTTCTGATCTGACCGTTCTCGTTCATGTCACACGGATCGGACCGGACACGAATCCGATACAGGACCGCGTAGGAAAGTGGACAGTCGGGTTGGTAACGTGAACGTGGCCTTAGATTCGGCAAACGCCGTCGTCTTTGCCAAAGTCGCGCAGACTCGCCTCTCTCGTCTCCGTGGTCAGTGCTGTCGCTCTCCTCCGTCGTCGGACTTGCTTCCTTGATCGCAGCAGCTGTCTGTACTCGTCGCATTAAGCTTTAAATAACACCTACCCGAGTCCTTGTGCCTCGAAGACGGTGCCGTTTAAACACCATCTGTCCCCTCACCACCACCCCCCCCCCCTCCCCCAACCTCTCTTCTCACCGCAGAGCTATGACAAATGTTTCCTGGGCTCGTCCGAGACGGCAGACGCGAACCGAGTGTTCTGTGGGCAGCTCGGCGCCATCTACGTGTTCAGCGAGGCCCTCAACGCAGCTCAGGTCTTCGCCATCCATCAACTGGGCCCTTGCTATAAGGTCTGTAACTGCCTCGCTGAGAGCTGCTAGCCCCCCTGCACCTAACAGCGGCGTGTGACGCCCCTGGCCGCTCTCACGTCATCATTGATCTGTGGTCCTCTTCCATTTCAGACCGATAGATTATGAACAAAGAGGCAGGACAGCAGGATGAGATTGTTTGTCAGTCGAGGTCTTGCAGTGTGTTTGCTGTGTGAACCAAATTGTGTTACATAAGACTAACGTGTTGCAGAGTAACTTGTTTGCCTCACTATAATAATGGTGCTGGAGTGCAACCTTCCCATCTCCTGCAGCAGTGAAGCGTGTGCTCCCCCAGCCTGGCCCTGCTGAAGCGTGTCACGTGTGCTCCCCCAGCCTGGCCCTACTGAAGCATGCCACGTGTGCTCCCCCAGCCTGGCCCTGCTGAAGCGTCACGCGTGTGCTCCCCCAGCCTGGCCCTGCTGAAGCGTGTCACGTGTGCTCCCCCAGCCTGGCCCTACTGAAGCATGCCACGTGTGCTCCCCCAGCCTGGCCCTGCTGAAGCGCGTCGCGTGTGCTCCCCAGTGTGGCCCTGCTGAAGCATGCCACGTGTGCTCCCCCAGCCTGGCCCTGCTGAAGCGTGTCACGTATGCTCCCCCAGCCTGGCCCTGCTGAAGCGTGTCACGTGTGCTCCCCCAGCCTGGCCCTGCTGAAGCATGCCACGTGTGCTCCCCCAGCCTGGCCCTGCTGAAGCGTGCCACGTGTGCTCCCCCAGCCTGGCCCTGCTGAAGCGTCACGCGTGTGCTCCCCCAGCCTGGCCCTGCTGAAGCATGCCACGTGTGCTCCCCCAGCCTGGCCCTGCTGAAGCGTGTCACGTATGCTCCCCCAGCCTGGCCCTGCTGAAGCGTCACGCGTGTGCTCCCCCAGCCTGGCCCTGCTGAAGCGTGCCGCGTGTTTTGTTTTGTGGCTCTGACCTTCTGCTGCTCGCGTGTTGTCATGCTCTCATGTTTTAATTGTGTCCGCAGGGGGAAAATTGAGCCAACCGACCAGGACCTTTAATTGCGTAACTGCGTAACAAGTACCAGGAGTAGTTATTTGTAACCAGAACCTGAAGCAGTGTATAACTCAGTGTATAACTCCTACTTTTTGCTGTGGGTATTCAGTGGCATTCAGTGTCTGTCTACTGTGAGCAGTGTTTCTGTCGACATATTGGTTTCTTAGTTCGAAAAAGGGCAAAGTGTGTTTTTGAACTTGGTACGCAATGAATTGGCAAAAAACCCACAATTCTAAAGTGTCCAAAAGGGGCGTTTTGTGAGCGGTGGCTGACCTGCTGTAAGACCCTCGTCTCCTGCGAGGAAAGTCCTCAGCGCCTGTGGAGCACGTACCTTGTAGCCTTTCTGCCCCTTCGGGCGTCTAATGCCCGGGAGACGTTTCCGGCGTTTTCCCTCTAATCATCGCCGACTCGCCGTTTCCTTCATTAATTGCGGTTTTAGACCTTCGATTACCTCAGCAACACACACCATCATGACGGACAGGCAGCAGGGATTAATGAGGAGGCCAGGCGGGGGAAGGCAATTACCCGTCCTAGATGAACCTGCGAATGCTATTTGCCCCGCTACAGAGCTGGTCATGAGCCTGTCAATCACTGTTACTGCCCCGGCTACACGAGGCCTTTTTGGTGTTTAGAGATGAATGAGTTCCTACAGTGTGCTAGAGCTCCTTCCTGCGCGCGAACGAAATCAAACGAGTCTAACCATCTGTCTTGTGTGGATTAGGTCTGATAGGGCCGAACGCTGGATGCAGTGGGTAACTTCTGTAAGCCTTACTATGCTCACATACCTGTCTATCGGTCATGGGGTGATATGAAGCCATGCTTGTCATCGTACCCTAAATGCCTGAAATTTATCCAGACTTGATTTCCCCCTGTTCCATTATCTTCGAGCCACATCAGCTGATGCACCACGCCCTACAGCCTACGCCAGATCCGTCAAATTCATCTACCGTTGTGCTCTGCGGCGCCATAGTAACTAGCTAACGCCGCTGGTTTGGCACTAATGCGAGCAGTGGGACCTGACGCTCCACAGAGTGGCGGCGAGATGCTGGTGCATGCTGTTAGCCCCTAATGGATCCCGCAGTTTACGTGATTGATCTGTGGCAAGAAGCGATACCCCGCCATAACTCATTAGCAACAGCAATCAGCCAAGCTGCCCCTTAAGAGCAGGTCTGGGAGACGTGTGTGTATCTGACCGCCCCGAGATTACCTGTCAGTGTGGAAAGGCTCAGCTGATCCAGGATCAGCCACAGTTGGGTTGTTGTTCACCTCTGGCAGTGATGACATCAATCGGTGATGTAACAGGCACGGTAATGACCCGTGTGCAGCGGTGTTGCTTGCAGGGGGGGAACAGAAAGAGGTCACTGA
The DNA here is from genome assembly GCA_020368025.1 of Brachyhypopomus occidentalis. Classification (NCBI taxonomy): domain Eukaryota; kingdom Metazoa; phylum Chordata; class Actinopteri; order Gymnotiformes; family Hypopomidae; genus Brachyhypopomus; species Brachyhypopomus occidentalis. The sequence goes on from JAGXOD010000006.1 coordinate 4,130,713, forward strand.
CTTGTGTTCTCATTGGACGATGACCACAAATAAAATCCCTAGGACCAGCAAGCATTGGTTAATGCTTTTTACAGTGCACATGGTCAGCAAAGAGACCGTTTGTGTACAACTAAAATAACTTGATTTCCAAGGATCATATGGAAGACTTACTTTAAACTCAAGCATTCTGTATTTTTATATCCTCACATTTTCTTCAAATTCACGTGTTTATTTGTGAGAGATTTGTCTTTGGTCTGCTTTTAATTCAAAAGGCATAACTAAACCCAGACAGGTTGAGTGCCATAGCATTGCCTGAAGGATTTGGGTTTTCTGACACATCATTCTCCAATTGTCAGGTGCATAGAATAGTTTGGGGATTACAGGAGCTCCCTAGCACAGTGTATAGAGCTCTGCGTTACTGCTTCTTCCCCACTGACACAGAAACAAATGCTCTGTGCTTGTTTGGCGTTGGCCCATATTTGAAAGCCGGGAATTACATCATCAGTTATTGCCAGAGGGGTGTGGAACGTTATGGCAGGATTCTGTCAAAGTTATTGTGTCTTCATGTGTCCCTGTGTTACTCCTTCTGAGGAAATCCTGGAAAACTACCCATAAATGTCCAAAGAAGCATTTTTATCACACATTATTACTGACATTTTCCTTCAGGATCTGACTTTGTTTTTCTGTTTGTTTGATTTCTCTGGCGTGTGTCCAAGTTGTGACTTGTTAGAACTCTGGTGAAGGTTTCTTGTAATAGTTTTTTGTAATGATGGAAGTCGCTGTGAGTGCAGGTCCTAGATGGGAATCTCAGATCCTAAAAGTTAAAACACAATGAAATCTATGTGGACAAAGCCAAGAACAGTTTATTTGCCAGGACACCAGAACTCAGTTCCCAGACACAAAGCCATTTAAAAAACACAATAAGTGGGAGAAACTTGGGCTTACATAAGAAGATTACTATGGTAACACACTCTCCTGGTACAGCTCATGCAACTTTAACCAGCTGGAATCATTGTTCACTCTCTCTTTCTCTCTCTCTCTCTTTCTTTCTCTCTCTCTCTCTCTCTATCTGCAAAAGAGAGGGAAAGATAGAGAATCTAGCTATGTCCACTTACATTGTGCGACACTGAAATTACAGACCATTCTCATCAACAGAATTTAGGTGAAGTCAAAATCTACATTTTCCATGGACAGCAGGAAGGTCTAGCACCTGATTCATGGAGACAAATGTGACATTAATACTGTACCAGTCTTATTCACACAGTCATTTATGAGAAGTATGTAGTCTCTGAAGTATGAATAGCTGTAGTATGTAGTCTCTGAAGTATGAATAGCTTATGTTGGGCTAGTCACACTTCTCATAGCACACTCTGTCCCCACAGGTCTTCTAGAACATTCTCCTGACTTCCTGTTCTGCCTGTGTGAACTGCAATCCCAAGAATCTGAAACCTTCACTCATTATGTTCCCTTGGAATCATTAAGTTAATGATCTGCTTTCCATCAGCGATCATCCATTATTTACAAGCTTACTTATTCAGAGAGAACTTCGTATACCTGTTTAATACTACTGATGTAAAACGGCTGGGGTCACAAAAGACCAGAGTCCAGCGTAGTTTGGTGATGTTTTTCCACTCCAGCTCATCATCTGGTAATGTAATGGGGGAGTTGATCCGGGTGAGCCATCGAACCTTGCTGGACTCGTGCCCTCCAGGTTAAGCCCACGATCCACAACGTTAATAGTCAGCTAGTTCTGTCTTCACTGATGTCTGCTTGCCAGCATCGCCAGAGGGGAAACTCTGTGATCTCCAGCAGGGTCTGGGTGCACAGGATAGAGCACCATCTTTGGCGTCGGGACTCTGCGCTGTTAGCCCGGGGCCTGATCGTCCTCAAACTGCAGCCTCTCCGTGCTGCGCCTCAGTCCTGGAGACCACGGAGATGTTACCAGAATCCACAATCTGCTACAGCACGTGTGGTCCTAATGCAGCAGTTCTGTTTATGCTTTTTAACCAAGTGGAATATGTTCCCAAAGCAAAGATGAGTTATATGTTATGGCAGGAAGAGCAATACATGAAGCTGTAGACATGCGCATGATCCCGTTTTTAAAAAACATTTTTATTTTGGTGAATTTCTATCCAATTTCTATTCACGTGGGCCTTTTTGGCACCTAGGAGATAAAATTCGCTTTGGCCGAGCAACGTGAAAACACTTTCCGCAGAATAAGAGGCACTAACCTGTTAAAACCGCAACAACCTGCTTGGCTGTCCTGTACGGCACACAGAAGTCCAGCCCTGCTGTTTAAAGACGGGTCCTGACTGCTCCTATAGGTGGGAGCTCACGTACTCTCCTGTCCTGTGGGGCTGGGACATTTGTTTGATTGCTCCTGTGAACGCCGTCGTCCTTTGACTGCCATATGCTTTCATTATGGTTTTCCGTAAGCACCTCTGAGCGTGTACCGCACAGGCAAAAATATTGGACTCTCCATAAATAAGCAGAGGACAGACAGAAAAGCAGTGTAATATTATATTTACAGCATTTGACAGATGTTCTTATCCAGAGCCACTTGCATATGTATCAGTGTGGGAGTGTGTGCACACACACACTCTCTGAGAATCAAACCCAAATCCTTGGTGTTACTAACACAGAGTCAAACCCCTAACCTCGGTGTTACTAACACACACTCCCTGGGAACCAAACCCCTAACCTTGGTGTTACTAACACACACTCCCTGGGTATCACACCCCTAACCTCTGAGTTACTAACACACACCCCCTGGGAACCAAACCCCTAACCTCGGTGTTACTAACACACACCCCTGGGAACCAAACCCCTAACCTCTGAGTTACTAACACACCCCTGGGAACCAAACCCCTAACCTCTGTGTTACTAACACACACCCCTGGGAACCAAACCCCTAACCTCTGTGTTACTAACACACACCCCCTGGGAACCAAACCCCTAACCTCGGTGTTACTAACACACACCCCTCCGAACCAAACCCCTATCCTCGGTGTTACTAACACACACCCCTGGGAACCAAACCCCTAACCTCTGTGTTACTAACACACACCCCTGGGAACCAAATCCCAAACCTCAGTGATACTAACACACACACACTGGGAACCAAACCCCTAACCTCTGTGTTACTAACACACACTCCCTGGGAACCAAACCCCTAACCTCTGTGTTACTAACACACACCCCCTGGGAACCAAACCCCTAACCTCGGTGTTACTAACACACACTCCCTGGGAACCAAACCCCTAACCTCGGTGTTACTAACACACACTCCCTGGGAACCAAACCCCTAACCTCGGTGTTACTAACACACACCCCCTAACACACACCCCTGGGAACCAAACCCCTAACCTCGGTGTTACTAACACACACCCCCTGGGAACCAAACCCCTAACCTCTGGTGTTACCCCTGGGAACAAACCCCTAACCCGGTGGGAACCAAACTCCCTGGGAACCAAACCCCTAACCTCGGTGTTACTAACACACACCCCTGGGAACCAAACCCCTAACCTCTGAGTTACTAACACACACCCCCTGGGAACCAAACCCCTAACCTCGGTGTTACTAACACACACTCCCTGGGAACCAAACCCCTAACCTTGGTGTTACTAACACACACTCCCTGGGTATCACACCCCTAACCTCTGAGTTACTAACACACACCCCCTGGGAACCAAACCCCTAACCTCGGTGTTACTAACACACACTCCCTGGGAACCAAACCCCTAACCTCTGAGTTACTAACACACACCCCCTGGGAACCAAACCCCTAACCTCTGTGTTACTAACACACACTCCCTGGGAACCAAACCCCTAACCTCGGTGTTACTAACACACACTTGTTACTAACACACACTCCCTGGGAACCAAATCCCTAACCTCGGTGTTACTAACACACACTCCCTGGGAACCAAACCCCTAACCTTGGTGTTACTAACACACACTCCCTGGGAACCAAACCCCTAACCTCTGAGTTACTAACACACACCCCCTGGGAACCAAACCCCTAACCTCTGTGTTACTAACACACACTCCCTGGGAACCAAACCCCTAACCTCTGTGTTACTAACACACACTCCCTGGGAACCAAATCCCTAACCTCGGTGTTACTAACACACACTCCCTGGGAACCAAATCCCTAACCTCGGTGTTACTAACACACACTCCCTGGGAACCAAACCCCTAACCTTGGTGTTACTAACACACACTCCCTGGGAACCAAACCCCTAACCTCGGTGTTACTAACACACACTCCCTGGGAACCAAACCCCTAACCTCGGTGTTACTAACACACACTCCCTGGGAACCAAACCCCTAACCTCTGAGTTACTAACACACACCCCTGGGAACCAAACCCCTAACCTCGGTGTTACTAACACACACTCCCTGGGAACCAAACCCCTAACCTCGGTGTTACTAACACACACTCCCTGGGAACCAAACCCCTAACCTCTGAGTTACTAACACACACCCCCTGGGAACCAAACCCCTAACCTCGGTGTTACTAACACACACTCCCTGGGAACCAAACCCCTAACCTCTGAGTTACTAACACACACCCCCTGGGAACCAAACCCCTAACCTCGGTGTTACTAACACACACTCCCTGGGAACCAAACCCCTAACCTTGGTGTTACTAACACACACTCCCTGGGAACCAAACCCCTAACCTCGGTGTTACTAACACACACTCCCTGGGAACCAAACCCCTAACCTCGGTGTTACTAACACACACTCCCTGGGAACCAAACCCCTAACCTCTGAGTTACTAACACACACCCCCTGGGAACCAAACCCCTAACCTCGGTGTTACTAACACACACTCCCTGGGAACCAAACCCCTCACCTTGTGCTGTCTGCACTAGCAGATGAGCTACAAGTCTACAGCACAAGCAGCTGTGATGTGGCTCCCAAGCGCCTTGACATGTGATGCATAATGAGGCGTTTTGCGTGTGATATTTCTAGTCATTTCTGAAGTATGCGATACATTTAAGTGTCTTTCCTGGGCTGCTTCCAAGCGCCGTGCTCTTCTAAGCGTTCGTGGAGGAGAACAAAGTGGTGAAGCGCGTGGTGTCTGCACAGCGATGGTGGAGGAGGTCACGTTGGGATGACATCACCATCTCGGGGGTGGACTGACCACGGCAGCAGGAGGGAAGGCAGGGACAATAACAAGGATGATTCAGTGGCAGCGTTCACATGTTCGTTTGAGCTGCACTGGCACATCAGCGATTCCCTGATTCAATTCCAGCGTTTAATTACACACATCAGTTCGTATTCACAGCTCGATCTGTGAGGGGTTTCTTGTCATTTGTCTCCTTATTGGTGTCATAATCGCCAGATAAAAGAAATCCTTTATTTTTAGTTTGACACCACTGAATACATTAGCGCATTAATAAGCAGAGGTAGCGTCTTAGCCGATTGTAGGATGTGTTGTGGATTATTTATGCTTCATGTTCTCTTTGGGGTACTCATTTTTGGGTTACAATACAGATGTGCCACGTATGGAGTTGTATGTAGATCGTCTCTCTCAGGACCTTCTACAGTGTCTTCTCATTCTTCTCATTCTTCTCATTCTTCTCATTCTTCCAGTCTGGACATCAGTTCTTCCACAGTTTGTCTTTGCTTACCGCTTCACCTTCCTCCAGGTCTGGCGCTGTGTTTCACATGTTCCACTCTTCTTCACGCCATTGACACGTCTTCCGTTCGTTGCTCTCAGGTGTCGGAGGAGCCGTATGTTCTTCACCTTCTTCTCGTCCTCCTTTCATCATTCTGTTCTTCCTTCCTCTTTCCTCTCTTTCTCCTGCTCTGCCTGCCTCTGTCTCCTTCATCTCTGCAGAGCACGTTTAAGTTCAAGTCGGAGAGCGACCTCCACTTGGTGGAGCACCACAAGCAGGTGCTGTATGATGGGAAGTTGGCCAACAGTATCTGCTTCACCTACAATGCTAAAGCCACAGATGCCCAGCTGTGTCTAGAGTCCTCGCCCAGAGAGAACCCCTCCATCTTTGTCCACTCACCCCACGCCCTAATGCTGCAGGTGTGTGTGTGTGTGTGTACTATGTATTACTCTCCTTGGGGACAAAATGTATCTGTAATGGGCAAGATAAACATTCCAACATTTAGCAGGTCCATTTTGGGAACTCTGCCTATCTAAACAGAGAACGTATCATATTATTTTACACACACGAGGCAAGCCAGGTTTATTTATATTGTGTATTTCATACACATGCTTTGCAAATAAAAGTATGAAAGATGGAAATGTATTAAAGATAGGAAACTTTAATACAAGCCTACTTCAAAATACAAATACTATGAATTCTGAAAAAAAGACCTAAAATGAGATTAAAGGATCAATAAAAAGTGTAATAGTCATAGAATCCAGCGCTGCAGGGGATGACAGGGAGTTAAAGACGAGGGAGTTTTTTTCCGTTCTCCATTCAGCCATATTTGCAAACAACCCCTTGTAGAAACTTCCCCCATGGTTCCCCATGTGCTTCTGGTGCTCCTACTGGTTCCCCCCGCAGGACGTGAAGGCCATCGTCACCCACTCCATCCACAGCGCCATCCACTCCATCGGAGGAATCCAGGTGCTCTTCCCCCTCTTCGCGCAACTCGATGTCCACCAGAATAACGAGAGCCAGGTGGAGACGGCGGTGTGGTGAGTGTCCCTGTCTGACCCCCAGCTGCCTGGCCAGCCATGTTTAATTAATGCAAAGCCAATGTTAACGCCACTTTTGTTTTTTAGAGCGCAGCTCTGATGACTGAAATAAACCCCGAACAGACGCTGGCGTTAGCTCTTTGTTTGTTGCCCCCCGAAAATTCAAAAAGTATGAAATTGTTGAAAAGAGGCACAGAAGCCTCAGCCTACACGGATGCTTAGTCTGAGCTTTTCCCTAAACGCACCAGTATGCCGTTATGCCCTGGTTCCCAACCCTCCCCGTCTGAGGGCAGGGCTGCAGAACAGTGCTGAGCTAGCCACGATTCCCTGTAGGCTAGTGGCTAAAGGCGCTAGCAGCCCAAGGCTCACACTAAACCCCGCTAAGCTAATCTGGGTGGGCAGGCTCCCGGCTTTGCCCCGCCCCCCTACGGCCCCGCCTTCTCCGCCTCGCACACGCTCGACTCTGGCAGGGAGTCTGTGGGGAGCGGAGGATTAGCATACAGGGTACGCGATGGGCTCTAATGCTAACCGCTGCCGTCGCGCGCTGTCCGATGGCTTGCAGTGACCCTGCTGCCGTGTGCTCCACAGCGCCGCCCTGTTGGCCTTCCTGATGGAGTTGCTGAAGAGCTCTGTGGCCATGCAGGAGCAGATGCTGGGGGGGAAGGGCTTCCTGGTGATCGGCTACCTGCTGGAAAAGGTTGGTGCAGCACTTCCTGTCTGTCACACCTGCATGGCGATTATGGGGTCAAGATTATGGGCTTTCAAAGTCGGGGTGGCCTGTGCTCTGGACATAAAGTCTTCTATAAAGTGATCGAGCGGTTTTCTTTTGACAAATAGCACAGGGCCAGCCTGACCTATGCTTCCTCAAAAGTCTCTCAAAAGTGTGACTTAAAATCAAGACCCTACCACGCAGTCATTTAAAAGGGAAGGTGATGGTTCTAGATAAGTGAATAAATGAATGAATGTGTAGCGTCTGCTCTGCAGAGACAGTGGCTCTCGAAATGCGTGTGTTCACCAGTGGCGCGAGAGAATATCAGCAGGGCGTTGTGAGAGAGCGTCTTTCTTTAACAAGGACGATGGTGCAACACTCTTCCTCGTCCATCTCTCTCCCTCCCTCCCTCCCTCTCTCCCTCCCTCTCTCTTTCACTCCCACTCTCCCCTCATCCATCTTTCGCATTCTCTCCCTCATCCATCTCTTTCTTTTCTGCCTTACTCTCTCTCTCACTCTGCCTCTGTTTCAATTTGCACCTCCTCTCGAGAGAAAGGGAGCAAGAAATAAAAAGAGAGAGAGAGAAGGGAGATCTACACAGAGCAGCTCTGCAGACGCAAGCTAACGGCGAGGCGCCTCCTCACAGAGCCTCTCCTCCAATCCTGCGGACCGGTGCCCTCTCCCGCCACGCCCACCTGCACCTCACACCCCCGCAGGTGCCAGCTGCCACGATCTACCCAGTCTCTCCAAGTTAAAAGTCCTCATCCGTCCAAACTAAAAGTCCTCATCTGGCTCCAAAGTCAAAACGTCAAGCCCCTTTTATTTCTTTGTAATTAAACAGAGTATGTGCGTCGAATTATAAATTACCCAGCGAAGCATTTCCGAGCGTCACGGGAATAGATCTGTGTAGGGAATAGTGCTCAAGTGCTTCTAATTGCTTGCTGTCTCGTGCGCACATTCTTCGCCGGTCCGTAACTGTGGCGTTTAGCTGTGACATCATCGCTGGGCCTTGTTGCGCAGGCCTCCCGTGTGCACATCACGCGCGCCGTCCTCGATCACTTCCTGTCCTTCGCCAAGTACCTGGATGGCCTGAGTCACGGGGCGGCCCTTCTCAAGCAGCTGTGCGACCACATCCTCTTCAACGCGGCCCTCTGGATCCACACGCCGGCTAAGGTGAGTGTCATCCTGCTGTTGTTTACCTGCTGGAGCACTGGTGTGTCCACACACACACACACACACATGCATGCACAGGCACACACATGTGACAGTGTCAGAAGAAGGTGGTCTGCTTGCTCTGTTTGCAATTCAGCCCAATTGAGCTTTTGCAAGCGGACATCGTGAAGTACTGACTGGATCACAGCTTGGCTCTGGGACACATAAGGCTGCTACCACAGACACGGAGAAGTGATGAATATTTTTTGATGGCTCTCTGCACTTTTGCCCTCTGTGTGTGCGTGTTTGTGTGAGCGGGAGGGGGTTTCCTGTTGACACAGTTGGTGTGTGAACTTGCAGGGGGGGGTGTACGTTTGTTTTGAAATGCTAAAAGATCGAAATTTGGCTGGCTGCACTCTGTAATGACCCGTGAAGGGGTGAGTGAGGCGTGTCGAAGAGGGACAGCTCAGTGTGCCAAGAGGCCTCAGACACCACACTACAGCACGCCTTCATGAATAACTAACGGAGGTGTGGAAATAAAAGCAGAGGAAGAGAAGGAGGGAGAGAGACACTAGGTCTCTGGTGGACCGTCACACGAGAGAGGGAGGGAGGAAGAGAGAGAGAGAGGGAGAGAGAGAGAAAGAGAGGGAGTTTGGAGTGGATAGGTCTAGATTGTAGATTAGAAATCTAGTGGCCTCTAACAAAAAACAACACTTCACCCCTTTTTTGGACAGCTCAAACTACACACACTTGCGGATCTTCAGACTTGCGTCATTTATCGGTTGCTGTCCAACTGGGCCAAACTGTTCCAGGAGTGTTGAGCTTTAATTGGAAGAGCTTTGTAGCGTCATTAGCATATCCTCCTGGTCTGAGTGTGCCGTGTAGGGTGGAGCCTGACACGTTGCATGTGTAGCACACGTGTGCCGTGTAGGGTGGAGCCTGACACGTTGCATGTGTAGCACACGTGTGCCGTGTAGGGTGGAGCCTGACACGTTGCATGTGTAGCACACGTGTGCCGTGTAGTGTGGAGCCTGACACGTTTCATGTGTGGAGCCTGGAGGCTGACACGTTGCATGTGTAGCACACGTGTGCCGTGTAGTGTGGAATGGAGCCTGACAGGCATGTGTAGCACACGTGTGCCGTGTAGGGTGGAGCCTGACACGTTGCATGTGTAGCACACGTGTGCCGTGTAGTGTGGAATCTGACAGGCTGCATGTGTAGCACACGTGTGCCATGTAGTGTGGATTCTGACACGTTGCATGTGTAGCACACGTGTGTCTGACAGGCTGCATGTGTAGCACACGTGTGTCTGACAGGCTGCGTGTGTAGCACACGTGTGTCTGACAGGCTGCATGTGTAGCACACGTGTGTCTGACAGGCTGCATGTGTAGCACACGTGTGTCTGACAGGCTGCGTGCTACAGCCAGAGGGTTTGTGGGATTTGTAGTTAAGCCTCCTATTAACCTTCGCATTAACCCTTATGAGAGTGGAGGAGTTACTGAATGCGCCATGTGGGGCTGGAGCCGTTTGAAGCCGCTGTGTTACACCCATATCGACGTCCCATATCGCACACGAGTGAAGAAACCAGTTCAGTGTTGCGCCTGGCCCTTGTGCCCTGAAGTGTTCTTGTGTCTTGAAATTGATTGTCGACATGGTCAAATATCGAACAAACTGTTTTATAGTCTGGTCATCTAAGTGTGGCTATGGTTGTGTGTGCTTGTGTGTGTCTGCACATCCCACTCAGGTGCAGCTGTCGCTGTACACATACCTGTCGGCAGAGTTCATCGGCACGGCGACCATCTACAACACCATCCGGCGGGTGGGCACAGTGCTGCAACTCATCCACACGCTGAAGTACTACTACTGGGCGGTCGACCCGTCGCCCTGCAGCGGCATCACGCCCCGCGGCCTGGGTGAGGCCCCGGCATAACCCCGCCCCTCGCCCCTCCCTCCCCCTGCTCTGTCACCACGCCCTTCACAAGCCCTTTCACAGTCGCAGGAAGGGGGCATGAGCAGAAAATGTGTGGCAGCACTGAACAGACGCCGCACAACACACACACCCTGTCACACGACACACACACCGTTACAGACGCACATTAGGAACAGCCTGCTGTTAAGTTTATACGTCACCATACACATCCTCACACACACACACACACACACACACACACACTTCCTATCAGTTCAGAGTTTAGACACTGTTTGGTAATAGAGGAGGGTCTTCTGGGTCTGCCCCTATAGTTCTAGACACTGCATTACTTCTACACTGAGGACATGATTACACGTTGTTATTGTTTTGGGTTATTGTACCAACACAACAGCCAACAGAGCCTTGCTATAAAGTTAATTAGCCATCGCACAACATTACCGCTACCGCATCATTATGGTCCTCGGCATCGGTCTGTTAGTTAGACAGAGGATCGCGACGCTTTGGTCCCATCGATGTCCATCACTGCTGACGTGTTAGCGGCCTCCACTAGGCCATGCCCCCTCTAGGCCCTGCCCCCTCTAGGCCCTGCCCCCTCTAGGCCCTGCCCCCTCTGTGTGCATCTCTCGAAGGTTCGCCCTGTCTCGAACACCGCCCTTCTGCTGGATGGCGGCGGCTGTAAAGAGTGGCAGCATCAGGGTATCGTTCTGGCCAGACGATGCTCAACTCATAGGACAATGTTAACACACACACACACACACACACACATGCCCTCACAAGCTTGGACAAGCCTTAAACAGCAGCGTTTCACCTGGCTTGCTAGGGCCCCCTGGTGGCCAGTCTCCTGGTCCCACTTAACCCACCTCTTTTATCTCACTTTGCTCTTCTTGAAAGTGACAATGTCCCTCAGTCTGAAGCAAACCGCATTCCTTTCCCCACCTTGTCTGCTACTCCTCTTCTGACCCCTCTCTCTCTCTCTTCCTCACAGCAAGACTTGTGCTTTTTCTCCTGCTGCATATTTCATTGCCTCCACAAATAAGCCGCTCACTTTGGAATCAGAGTTCTCAGTGCTGCTATTCTTGAGCATTACTGCTGTTTGCTGAGCGACCGAGAGGGTTGAAAGGGTCTCGGGAGAGTATCAAACTCTAAACTAGTCTCAAACGGCGATTAGCATGTACCAAGATAGTTTGCAGGACAAAGTCCACTGTAAGGGGGCCAGTAGATCCACCGAGGCCTCTGTGTCGTGTGCTGGAAGATGAGCTCTTCCCTTTCCGCTGCTCTCTGGAAGAGACGCACTGATGATTGAGATTAACCGGGCTGCAGTATTTGCGGAGGTCGTAATGATCTGATCAGTGCAGTGTGCTGATAGGGAATAGGTGGAGCAGAGTGACACTGAGGGTAGGGGGACTGATGGACGCTGCCCCCTGGTGGCGCTGTTCTCCTACTTCAGCTCAGTGCTGGAGACCTCAGACCTCATTTACACCATGCAGATACCATCAGAGAAGTAGAGACATACAAACCTGAGAGATAAAGACCAGATAGCATGAGTCTGATTGTACACACACACACACACACACACACGCACGCGAGCGCACACACAAGATCAGCATCTGGTGGTTACACAGGGGAGGCAACGCTAAGTGAAGTCTTGATGAATTAGCTAGAGGAATTTATCCCTCCTTTGTTGAGTAGGTGATTCCATGATTGGGCTGGTTTGTACACACACACACACACACACACACACATGATTGGGCTGGTTTGCACTGATTTGTGTTTAATTCATCAGACGCTGCAGCCCCCGTTGTCTTGTCCTCTAAGGCTGGTTAAGGGAAGAGACAGCGCGGAGACGTAATGAAGTGTTCAATTAGACCCAGAAAGCAAGAAGAGTGACAGTTCTGTCCGGAAATGAAGTCTCTCTCTCTCACTCTCTCTCTCTCTCTCTCTCTCTCTCTCACTCTTTCTTGAAGGGTCCTGGTACTCAACTGAATCTTTAAATTAAGGACATGCATCACTTGTACACAGAATCACTGTTTAATCGGAGGCTTTTAAGTCTGGGCAGCTCTCTGTGATTCACATCAAAGCCTATGAGAGTGTCCAAAACTTTGAGTGTGTGTGTGTGTGTGTGTGTGTGTATATATATATAGTCCACATTGTGCAGTCATGTGTTTTACCGTTAAAATTCATCCCCCTTGAAGAAACTAGCGATTCAGGATGAACTGATGTCCCTGGAATGGGTACATTAACTGTAGCCCCACCCCACACTTCATTAATGCATATTTAAATGGATTGCATTAACATACACATTCAGTGTCCCACTCTGGGCTCTCCCAGACACACCCTGATAACTCTATTTGCATAACAGTTCTGAGCAAATATTCGTTTTTGCTTCAAACCAGTGGGCCTGTGAATGGAGGCTGTGAGTGGGAACATCGATTAACTACTGAAAATATGCTTGACGTTCCTAACTGCAAATGCCAGAAGCTGCTAGAAGTGGGTGTTAACTTCATGGGGGAGTGGCTAAGCAAAACAGGTACAAATGCCAGAAGCTGCTAGAAGTGGGTGTTAACTTCATGGGGGAGTGGCTAAGCAAAACAGGTACAAATGCCAGAAGCTGCTAGAAGTGGGTGTTAACTTCATGGGGGAGTGGCTAAGCAAAACAGGTACAAATGCCAGAAGCTGCTAGAAGTGGGTGTTAACTTCATGGGGGAGTGGCTAAGCAAAACAGGTACAAATGCCAGAAGCTGCTAGAAGTGGGTGTTAACTTCATGGGGGAGTGGCTAAGCAAAACAGGTACAAATGCCAGAAGCTGCTAGAAGTGGGTGTTAACTTCATGGGGGAGTGGCTAAGCAAAACAGGTAACGTTTTCATTGTCCACTTTTGTGCTTTCATAAACACACCCTTCGTCTTGGACAACGCCGCTGTGCTGGGAGTGCTAGCTGAAGCCAGACTGTGCTGTGTAGGTCTCTTCCGTGAGTTGATTGGCTCATTTCTCAATCAATAAGCTGGGCTACATGGATTCATTAACGTTGGAGAACCAGCGTACGCTCATTTCTCAATCAATAAGCTGGGCTACATGGATTCATTAACGTTGGAGAACCAGCGTACGCGTGGGATTGGCTGACTGACCATCGACATTTGATTACAGCAAATCAAATGCTTTGGAGAAGTGAGATGCCACTGAGGAGAGGCGGAGCCAGGGTGGTGGATGTGTACGTGTGTAGAGAGTGTAATCAGACCGGAGAGTGTTTCACTGGTACAGCTGTAGAGAGTCGCTCACAGCTGAACACACCACAGACTATAGAGCTGCAGGAAGAATTTACCCAGCCACTCTGCACTTCATAGCACTTGCATCAAACTCCAAGGGAGATTAATTTATGGATTCCCCCATATTTAATTTAGTGGCATTTTTGGTTTATTTGTTATGGTTTTCCCTTTTGTTTTATAAAATAACAAATTTGGGTTGATGTCTTGCATTCACACTCGGTGTCAGCCTCATGAATAATCAGCATGTGGTATTGATTTCTTGTTTTCCTTCAGTCTGTAGATTGGCAGCCTGTCCTCTCTCGCACAGACAAAAACCCAATCAGACAGCAAGGCTAATGGTGAAAGACAGTCCTGAAACAAACCACGTCTCTGCCTCTCAGTCACAGGTGCTTCTGGGAATGTGACAGTTCATCAGTGTCCTCTCCGTCACACCCGACAGCACTGTCCGTGTACGTCTCCGTCCGGATGTGCGGAACTCCCGTCCCTACGCGCGCACACGCACAGATTCGGACTTCAGAGGGTTCAGGAAAATAGAAACATGATATTTAAACGTCTGTCCCATGTGGCATGTGTTTTGACAGCTATTTGTGGCGTGTGCGTTTACAGACGGACCCCGGCCTACCCAAAAGGAGATCGTCTCGCTGAGGGCCTTCATGCTGCTGTTTCTCAAGCAGCTAATACTGAAGGTGAGACCTCGCGCTCTTCCCTCCGCTGCGCGCGGCTATAATGAGCTACCGCTGCAGCCCGCGCGCCGCACGCTTTCATTTCACACGAGTCACAAACTCTCTTGCCTTCCGATATCACACTGGGCCCTGAAATTGTTTTGCGCCGAGCTTTAGCAAATCAGCGAGGGCTGCAACCTGCAACCGGCTCTGCCGTGTCTGCTTGTGTAACCGATTCACTGATTTATGGTGGACTTTATCGACACATTTGTACACAACAAGGCAGACGTGCATTCTGCCTCCGGTCATTCCGTAATGGATACCTGATCTTTTAATCGGCGGCTCTTAAATTTGCTGACCATAATGGGCGAAAGCCTGTGCAATAACGTAACGTGCGGGTAACCACATGGAACCGATGTCAAAACCGGACAACCTAAATATCCCTACAGTCTGGCTAAAATCTGGACGGGTTGCTACTTTACGTAGTCTCGAGCATGAACATCTTTGCACAGATTAGAGACTGGTGCTTCGTCTTCTTCTAACTCGTCGTCTTCTGCTTCTTCTCCAATAGGATCGCGGCATTAAGGAAGATGAACTGCAGAGCATTCAGAATTATCTGCTGACCATGCACGAGGTGGGTGAGAGCAGACGAGTCACGAAACGACTCTGACAGAGTAGTCGACGTGCACTACATCTCCGAGATGTCTCCGCAGGCGACGTCATGAAGTCGCTCCATAGTTCTGACTTCTTAAAGATCGACGACTTTCAGTAGTTCAGTAGTTTTGCTTGTGTATTCCGCGTGGCGCGAATGGCATTACTATGCAACCGACGCGTCACGGCCAGAGGCTAAATGTAGTGCTCGGGTGTTGACCGCACCGACCCGCAGGACGAGAACCTCCATGATGTGCTTCAGCTGCTGGTCGCCGTCATGTCCGAGCACCCGGCCTCCATGGTTCCCGCCTTCGATCAGAGGAACGGCATCCGGTGAGCCACCGTGGCGCCCGATCCGCACCGCCTGCCGTCCGCTCTCGACCCAGCGCGGGGCGCCCACGCGAAACATGCATTATTCAGCCTCATCTGCATATGAATGTTCGCACATTTGCATATTTATTTTCACTCCTGACAAGCAGAATCGAGCCTTTGTCCCACGTGTCTGGATAATGAAATGTGGATGGATTTGATGAAGTTATTTCCCCGGTGGAACGGCGGGTTCTGCACATATTAGCCGACATTACTGCGATGAAACAACTTCACGCTGCTACGCTGCTCTGTGTTACCGCGTTACTCTGATCTCATCTGACACTTTCCATCCAAGTGACAGTCCTTTATCTGCGGTCATGATCATTCGTGTTCAGGCCCTGAAGGTCCTGGGTTACTTCCTCAAGTACTTGGGCCACAAGTGAGTGAGCGTCCCATGTTCTGACATCATATCCAGTCGCATGCAGTGGAATGTGATGATTTTGCTTTGCTAAGCGCTCCTGAGCTGGACCTGCCGCTCCTGAGCCCTGGTACGGTCCTGCCGCTCCTGAGCCTGGTACGGACCTGCCGCTCCTGAGCCTGGTACGGTCCTGCCGATGCTGACCTCTTGCTGTGTGGTTCGCAGCCCAGTGGGACTGGTCTCACCTCTATCTGCATTCTGTAGCCTCCCCTGTGCTCTAGGCAACAGGTGGGATTATGATTGGACCCTTGAAGCTCGATGAATAAGAAATAAGACAAAATGGAGAGGTTGGAGAGGTGTGTGTGTGTGTGTGTGTGTGTGTGTGCGTGTGCGTGTGCATATGAGAGCGTGATGGAGAGAGAGAGAGACAGCAGTGTTTGTGTGTGTGTGTGTGTGTGTGTGTGTGTGTGAGAGTGAGAGTGAGTGTGTGTGTGTGTGTGTGTGTGTGTGTGTGTGTGCATATGAGTGATGGAGGGAGAGAGAGAGAGCAAGGGCCAGATAGCAGCGTGTGTGTGTGTGTGTGTGTGTGTGCGGGGGGGGGAGTGATGAATGCCTGTGAGATTTCGAGCTGAAGGCTGATTTTTGGCTAGATTGGCTCATTTTGTAAAATATGTCAAGGAAACTAATTGAACAGATGAATTGGATGTATTTTAAATCAACATACAAATACGCTGAATCCCTGAGGTCTAATACAATGCAAGAGACATTTATTAAAGCAGAACTCGTACAAAGAACTACACAAAGAATAACTCTGGACCCTAGAAGTTTAAAGTGAATAAAAAACCCCTTGAAGTCCCTCAGGTGGTTCGTTTTAAGCTGTAAAGCCACTCTTACATTGCCATTTGTGCTGTGTAGCTTCCACCGCAGTTAGCTGGGGGCCACAATAAATCATCTTTCGGCCTGTTTGCTCCCGTTTCCGTGGTGATCAGTGAGTAAGCACATCCGTGCTGTGTTTGAAGCCTCTGGAGTGAATTCAGAGCAGTGGTGGCAAGTTAAGGAATGGCAGACATTTGTCTGCCGCGTGCCTGTGAGCCGCAGCATCGCACCAGATCACCTGAGTGATGGGATGTTGGGTACGTTGTCACGGTGAATGCTCCTCCCGTCCCGGCGTCCCCGAGCGGTGTCTGCAGCCGGGCAACCGATCTGTTACTGCGTGTCACTGCGAAAAAGTGATGTTACCTGACACCGTGGCGGGGGTGCCAAGCTGAACAGCTATCTCAGCTTCTTTCTGCTGGCTTCACACTCTGTGTGTGTGTGTGTGTGTGTGTGTGTGTGTGTGTGTGTGTGTTTCTTTCTGCAGGAGAAAGGTGGAAATCATGCACACTCACAGTCTATTTACACTTCTGGGCGAGAGACTCATGCTACACACTAACACGTTGTCAGTGACTACATACAACACCCTGTATGAGGTAGTGTATCTTATCCTGTGTGTGGTAACTGTGCCTTGTGTAGTGTAGGTGTAGTTGAGGTGTTTTGTGTAGGGGACCTAGACATATTGTTAGAATACTTTAGACTTTCAGTATTTTCCCCATAACTTTGATTTATTACCTCAGCAGTACTGTAAGGTTTATATTCTCTCAATACAAGTCGCCCTCATGGAACTGCTGTACTGACTTTATTTTTTTGATTCTTTAGATTCTGACAGAGCAGGTGTGCACACAGGTTGTTCATAAGCCCCACCCTGAACCCGACTCCAGCGTCAAGATCCAGAACCCGAGTAAGCCCCGCCCCCCTCGCACCTTCTACCTGTGGCCCGGCAGGTGGAAAAAAAAAAATCCACCTGACGACTGACGTTCTGTTCAACTGTCAGATTACACACGCCGACTGGCTCCAAGTGGTCACTTCCCAAACTCTCTGATTTGATTGGCTGACATGTTTAGCCTGCACATTTTTATTGGTGCTTGGCAGTGATCCTGAAGGTGGTGGCCACCCTGCTGAAGAACTCTGTGCCCAGCGCCGACCTGACGGAGGTGCGCCGGCTCTTCCTCTCAGACATGATCAAGCTCTTCAGCAACAGCCGCGAGAACAGACGGTGAGGGATCGACCCTGCCCACAGCCTAACCCCGCCTCCTCCCTGCTTCCCTCCCCACCTGCAACAATTAGCTACCTGTTGAATGGATCTAAATAAGGGGCGGGGCCAGGTGGGGGCAGTGTTCTCACCTGATGCCCAAGTCTGAATAAGGGGCGGGGCCAGATGGGGCCAGTGTTCCCACCTGATGCCCAAGTCTAAATAAGGGGCGGGGCCAGACGGGGGCAGTGTTCTCACCTGATGCCCAAGTCTAAATAAGGGGCGGGGCCAGTCTAAATAAGGGGCGGGGCCAGATGGGGGCAGTGTTCCCACCTGATGCCCAAGTCTAAATAAGGGGCGGGGCCAGATGGGGGCAGTGTTCCCACCTGATGCCCAAGTCTAAATAAGGGGCGGGGCCAGATGGGGGCAGTGTTCCCACCTGATGCCCAAGTCTAAATAAGGGGCGGGGCCAGATGGGGGCTGCCCAATAATGCACAATCATGCTTGAATTTGCAGAATGTTTCACTTTGAGCAGATGTTTCAGTCACACACACACACACACACACAGTCCCCGGGTATGTCACATCCAGTGATGATCCCTGTCACAGCTGTGTCTAGCTTGCTGTTCTTTAGACTGTCAGATGTCAAACAGTCTGTCAGTCTGGTTATGGCATTTAATCAGCATCTGTCATTATGGAAGATTCTAGAATGATGCTGTCACTTCCAACTCAGTGACTCATAGACTCAAATCCTCCCAAATTCACCTACATAAAGAACCTTTACAGTTTATTTTTATGACAAATGTTTACTGATGCCAGGATCATGTACAGGTCCCTACCTCAATGCCCTGTCGCCCGATGCACTAGGTGGAAGTGGATGTAATGGCTCTGCTTCTTCTCTCCATGACAGATGTCTTCTCCAGTGCTCCGTGTGGCAGGACTGGATGTTTTCCCTGGGTTACATCAACCCCAAGAACCCCGAGGAGCAGAGGATCACGGAGATGGTCTACAACATCTTCCGCATCCTGCTGTACCACGCCATCAAGCACGAGTGGGGCGGCTGGCGCGTGTGGGTGGACACGCTCTCCATAGCACACTCCAAAGTGAGCCCCCCCCCCCGGGTTATCAGACAAAAAAGGAAAAAACACGAAAAGAAATGAATGTTTGCACCCTCTGCTGGACGAAAAACGCAACTGCATAAGCCTAAAGCGCTTCCGCTCGTTATTTCCTCATAGTTAGTCAGCATTATATGCTACGTTGATTTTTTAGTAAAGTTTATTGCGATAATGAATTCGCCATCTGTTTCTGTCGCCGCTTGCGTGCGTGACAGGTGACGTACGAGGCTCATAAGGAGTACTTGGCCAAGATGTACGAGGAGTACCAGCGTCAGGAGGAGGAGAACATCAAGAAAGGGAAGAAAGGCCAGGTGAGCACCATCTCCGGCCTCTCCACCATCAAGGGCTCTCTGGAGCTGGACGACCACTCCCAGACGCAGACGCCTGAGAGCGAGGCAGACGACCCGGAGGCGGCCGACCCCGGACGCCACCTCCTGGCCGACGCCAAGGTGTCCGAGGAGGCGCAGAGCGCGGGCCCGGGAGTCCGCGTGGAGGTTCACGACCTCCTGGTGGACATCAAGGCTGAGAAGGTGGAGGCCACGGAGGTGAAGCTGGAGGACATGGACCTGTCCCCCGAGCCGCCGCTGGGGGTGGTGGGTGGAGCCGGCGGCCTGGTGGGCGTGGACTCCCTCCTGGACGACGTGTACTCGGTCGCCGTGGAGAAGCTGAGCGGGAGCATGAACGACGTGCTGGTGCCCAGCCTGGACCAGAAGGGGCCGCTCATCACGCTGGCCGAGGACAAAGACGCGGACGCCGCCGCCGGATCCTTCCTGTTCGCCAGTTCTGCCGACGACCTGCTGGCCGAGAAGGGCGCGTCCGAGCCAACGTCCCTGCCCGGCGGGCGGCCGCAGGTGCACGGATCCGTGGAGCCCGCCTCTGGGTCTGCCGGCCTGGACGACTGCCTGGACGACTGCTTCGAGCTCCAGCCCGCAGTCGGGCC
The DNA here is from genome assembly GCA_020368025.1 of Brachyhypopomus occidentalis. NCBI lineage: Eukaryota > Metazoa > Chordata > Actinopteri > Gymnotiformes > Hypopomidae > Brachyhypopomus > Brachyhypopomus occidentalis. Next base: position 4,150,576 of record JAGXOD010000006.1, read on the forward strand.
TTTCGGCTCCACGCCGCGGGGCGACGGTGCTTCCAAGAGCCCCGAGGAGGCGGAGGCCACGGCCCCAGAGCCGGAGACACACGGCGGGGTAAGGAACGGGCCTGACCTGGCCGGCACCGTCTCCGACACGGAGACGTACGACGACGGCAAAGACAAGGAGGCGAAGAAGATCCGGACCACCTCCACCACGCAGGTAGTGGTTCACAGTAACAACAGCTACAGCCAGATAGAAAACACGCACGATCACGCAACAGACACCACAGACGCAACAGACACAACGCATGCGTTCATATTCTCTTGGTTTCTTCTTGTGTCTCATTGTCTGTAGCTCTGAGGAAGGTTAGCCAGCTCTCACAGAGACACGGAGCCCGGGAGGCTCACACAGCCATTATTAACCCGTTCAGTATCATTTTCTCATTTCCTATTAAAGGCCTGTGCTTTTTGACCCAGTTTATAACTCGCGTGGAGCAGTGAGCAGTTTTATTCTTCACTTGTGCAACATATGATACAAAAAGTGCTCGTATTTCTGCGCTGTCCACTACTCTTTTCTGAAGAGGCTCTCGGTCAGTCTGCAGCCGGAGCCTGACGCTCGATTGCTTCTGTCTGTCTTGCGTCGGCCGGCCTCCAACCCCCGAGGGAGTGTTTTTAGATGGCCGACTGCTCCAGGCCCGGCGGTGACGCTGACGCGCGTGAAACCCCGTCCTCGGCAACACCGCTGTGCCTGGTGATCGTACGGCAGCTTAGCACCCGTTGCCATGGGAGGCGTGGTGGGCGTAGGTCGCCACCTCAGCTATTTCCTGTCTGGATCTGACCGCCGATGATCCGGGTGGGGGGTGTCCGTGCAGCTGAGCATAGCAACAGGTGTGTTACGGTGTGATTACACTCAGCGAGCACTTATACGGTGCAGATGACCAAGTGGCTGTTGTGTATTGGAGCGAGGTAGGTGTTTCTAAAGATACCTGAAAATCTGCTTTAAATACAAAGCACAAGATTCATCTATGTTATCATAAAGGGTTTTACCACAAATTAAGAAATATAAAATAAAATAAACTGGGTGGTGACTATATTAAGTGCATTGTAGGTAATACACTATAGAGGCCTGCTTTGAATGTACAGTGTTTTAATAGGTGTGATGGCTTCTTATGGTGGCTTTTAGTACTTGAGTTCACATATGTGTTCCTATTTGGTCTAGTTGTGCCTGTTTGGTCTAGTTGTACCTGTTTGGTCTAGTTGTACCTGTTTGGTCTAGTTGTGCCTGTTTGGTCTAGTTGTACCTGTTTGGTCTAGTTGTACCTGTTTGGTCTAGTTGTACCTGTTTGGTCTAATTGTACCTGTTTGGTCTAATTGTACCTGTTTGGTCTAGTTGTGCCTGTTTGGTCTAGTTGTGCCTGTTTGGTCTAGTTGTGCCTGTTTGGTCTAGTTGTGCCTGTTTGGTCTAGTTGTGCCTGTTTGGTCTAGTTGTGCCTGTTTGGTCTAGTTGTGCCTGTTTGGTCTAGTTGTGCCTGTTTGGTCTAGTTGTACATGTTTGGTCTAGTTGTACCTGTTTGGTCTAGTTGTACCTGTTTGGTCTAATTGTACCTGTTGAGTCTGACTGTAGCTGTTTAGTCTCAGTGGTCTTGAGCCATTTGCGTGCAGTAGGAATAGTGGCAGAAGCATTAGCATCGCTGTAGTGGCAGCATCCATCTCCCGGTCCAGGTGCAGCACAGATGATGGATGATGAGCCGTAGATGAATGTCGTGCAGAGACTGACACTCTCAGTGCCAAAGCGTTTCCCCTGCACAGTGCTGTGTTTCCTGGGTAGGTTGACCCTGAATGACCTTTGGTCTGGCAACCAGATGCGGCTGAGATGCAGCTGAGGCGTATAGATATAATCATTTAAGGTGTGTTAGGAAGAAGGCAAATCACTTCACCAAGATGATGAAAATGTAATTATGACTCATTATGGGGCAGTAAGACGTCATACAGTAAGAAAGGCTTTTAAACTGACGGGGATTAAACCGATGGTGATGTCTACACCTCTTCGGAGGGCTACAATTATACTCATCTTCTGGAAGTGCTTCGTCCAAAGCGTTTGACGCATTAAAATGCTGGTGTGTTTTAAACCAGCTGCACACTTACCGGGGGAAAAATCCTAAGTGATGGTTATGGTATTATTGTACCGTTATACTCTCATGCTATCAAGCCTCTTACTTTGTCCTCTCATAATGTCCTCATAGTGTCCTCACAGTTGGGGTTGGTCTTAACAGGACTGAGGTCCCTGCAGTCAGTAACACACTGGCTGGAATGGCCGTTCGAGTCATGGTCGCCGTGACGTCTTGCGTCTGACCTCTGAACCTGGAGTCTGACCCCTGAACCGGGAGTCTGACCCCTGAACTAAGACCTCAGGCTTGGTCTCGCTGCTGATCAGTCTCGTCCCCCCGCGGCTGCAGGGCATTCCCGGACGAGGGGGCGGGCCGGCGGACCGGGACGCGCATGTAGACGTGGGCTTCCGTGCCTCGCTGGTGAGCGAGGAGCACAGGCGGCAGTTCAGTCCGGGCCCACGCACCACCATGTTCCGCATCCCAGAGTTCAAATGGTCCCCCATGCACCAGCGCCTGCTGACGGACCTGCTGCTGGCCCTGGAGGCCGACGTCCACGTATGGAGGAGGTACGCCGGGCCGTTCCCACGACGTTATTGTTACAGCGTTATTGTTACAGCGTAATTGTTACAGCGTAATGACCGGTGTGCATGCCGTTGTCGTGCCTACTGTGGAATAGGTGGACATGGAAATGCAATTGCATGAGAAGGGCAATAATTTGGTGAAGGATACAAGGCGACTTTCTCTCTCTGTGTTGTCTTTCTCTCTCTGTCTCTCTCTCTGTGTTGTCTTTCTCTCTCTGTCTCTCTCTCTCTGTGTTGTCTTTCTCTCTCTGTCTCTCTCTCTCTGTGTTGTCTTTCTCTCTCTCTCTCTCTCTGTGTTTTCTCTCTCTCTCTGTCTCTCTCTGTGTTGTCTTTCTCTCTCTGTCTCTCCCTCGGTCGTCTTTCTCTCTCTTATCTCATGCAGCCACTCTACAAAGTCGGTCATGGACTTTGTGAACAGCAACGAGAATATCGTCTTTGTGCACAACACCATCCACCTCATCTCTCAGATGGTGGACAACATCATCATCGCCTGTGGAGGAATACTCCCTCTGCTCTCTGCCGCCACCTCGCCTTCTGTAAGTGGCGTTAGCGCCATCTTGTGGTGGTTGGCCAACATCACACCTCTGAAGATTTTACTGCCTTTTAGGCTTGTTTTTAATGCTTTCATGTAAACGAGTATCTCTCCCTCCAAATAATTAATAATGATTCATCATGGAGTAATTAGAACCAATAACTGGTCACGTTCTGTTTTTATTTTAAATCGTCTGTGTAATCGTGTGTATTTTATTTTGCTCACCGTGCAGAGTTCCAAGGTTAGTACCAAATAAATCTTTGAAGTGTTTTTCTCCATTTTTGCATATTGTTGTTCACGTTTGAATATTTTACATACATACGTATACGTTCTTACAAACCACAGTTGACATACAGATCATTAACCCTGACCTGCCAGTATGTTGTTTTGATCTCAGTTATCCCCAGAAGAGAACACATCCATTTTCATTTCATCACTTGAGGAAAGAAGAAGCAAACCTGTCAGTTTAGCCCTGTTACTTTTTATTTAATACTCCCAGGACTGTTGCAATTGATTAGAAGTTTTGTAAGCATTTGATAGATGAGCCTGCAGCCGTGGGAAGTGTTTGTAGGGAGCTTGTGTGTCCTTCACACGTTGGGCGTGCACTGAATTCTAACGTGGCGTTCCCATTGGCTCGCCGTGGGGTAGAAGGCAGCTGGCTGGCCCAAGGAGGGCGGAGCCTGGCCAGAAGATCTGGAGCGTGGGGAACCGTAGAGATGTTCGAGCATGCGGAACCGTAGTCGTTCTGCCCAGATTTCGTAGGACAGCCATTGCTCCGCCTCCTACACAAGTCTCCGCCCCTATCGCTCTCACACTCTTTCCCATGGAGCAGCACATGACATGTGTAGCGGTTACCGCTCAGGGCCAGGCGTAGCGATGCGGTGGTCTGCTTTCTCGATTGTTGAGTTCTTCTTATTTATTTTTTAAAACGTGCTCCCCGCTGTGTCGGTCTGGCATCCTGCCGCAGTGAGAGAAGATGAGCAATGAAAGCTGGAGCGTTAGGCTCAGAGAAGAAAGTCAGGGCCACTTCCATAGCATCAGCTCCAAAACAGCACAACATAACGACGTTAAACGAGCCACAGCTGGAGGGTCTGAGCGTTCGTCGGGGGGAGAAGTTCTTGTTGTTCTTCTTGATCTGCAGCCAGTTGCTTTGAGAGCATTTTGATCGATGGCCGTCTGTAACCCCCCTTTTCGTGCAAACGCAGGGATGCCGAGCTGAAACGTTCGGGGGGTGAGACAGAGGGGGGTGAGACAAAACGGCAGTGCAGGGATGATTGTATGAGGCTGTCTTACCATCACTGGACCTGATGTTCTGCATGTGTGTTACAGCACATGTGTGTTCGTGTGGCGTGACTAAAATCACCGAATGTAAGCTACGTTATATCTGCATGCTTGTCCATGTCGGGATTTGACGATGTGTTGTGTGTGTGTGTGTGTGTGTCAGGCGGAGCTCGAAGGCATGGAGGTGACGCAGGGCATGACCTCTGAGATGGCCCTCACCTTCCTCGCTCGTCTCATGTCCATGGTGGACGTGCTGGTGTTCGCCAGCTCCCTCAACTTCAGCGAGATCGAAGCCGAGAAGAACATGTCCTCAGGAGGCCTGATGCGCCAGTGCCTCCGACTCGGTGTGTGTGTGTGTGTGTGTGTGTGTGTGAGTGCATGTGAGTGGTGGGTTTCTGTCTAAATATCAGCAACACACTCATAAACAATGAAGCACTGCTTCAGCTACTGGCCCCGTCCAGTTCGGGCTATTTAACGCTGGGGCCCTCGGAGGCCGAAAGCATCGCGTGGCTACACACTGCTGCTACAGGCCACACTCACAGGCAGGCCCTTCAGGGGGCGTTAATGCCCTGGCCACAGGCAGGCAGGCCCTTCAGGGGGCGTTAATGCCCTGGCCACAGGCAGGCAGGCCCTTCAGGGGGCGTTAATGCCCTGGCCACAGGCATGGAGACTCCCTCTCTGTAGTTCCCAAGTCATTTTTATATAAAGCGTGCCTTGGTCAAAATCTTCCTTGGTTAGTCCTCTGCTCATTGGCAGCTTGCATTAATCCCCTCCTCTCTCTCTCTCTCTCTCTCTCTCTCCCTCTCAGTGTGTTGTGCGGCGGTGAGGAGCTGTTTAGAGTGCCGGCAGCGTCAGTGGGACAGGGGGCTGAAATGCTCCATGTCCAGCGCGAAGACTCCAGAGATCCTGCAGGCCTTCAAGGTGCCCCCACCCCCTCCTCTTCCTCATTCCTCCAAACTCCTCCCACTTCCCACTGAGCATGCTCACTAAAACTGCAGCCACGGGGACGAGTTTTCCACGTTCCCTCATGTTTACAAGAGACAGAAACTGACTTATGTCAGTTTGCTAGTCATCACGTCTTGCTAACCTCATATCACTTGATAATCAAAGTGTTGAGTTCCTATTCTCCCATTCTGTTGTATTCTGTTTTATGTTTCATTTATTGCCATATTATGTTACATATGTTATCTAAGCTTGTTTTAGTCCTGTTGGTATCTGTTTACCAGCAGCCTGTCTGTCTGTCTGTGTGCTGTGAGGTCACACCTGCTATTAACGTGTTAACGGATCCTCCCTGAGCTACGGTGACACCTGCTGACAGACGCCGCTTTATGTCTCCTGCTCCAGACATCCATGGAGACGTTCCCCGGGAACCTGTCTCCCGTCAAGGACCCGGATCGCCTCTTGCAGGACACAGACATCAATCGTCTGCGTGCAGTCGTTTTCCGGGATGTTGTAAGTGAAACCAGAGCAGAATAAACACCCACGGTGACTTGTGTCCTATGTTATGTCTGTTTAGATTATTCCGGCGATTTCTTGGCCTGGTCATGGTTTATGCCTGGTGATATTCAGAGTCGTCCTTTGATGACAGAAGGGTATTATGCTTGGAGTGCGAAGACTCCTTAATCAAACACTTCTACGTTTGACCTGGTTGCAAACTCGGTTTTGAGACACTCGGCAGTCTTGCTTCACTCTGGGGTTCAAGCAGAGACCCGCGATTCGAACGGACCCTGTAGGCTGTCTGACGTGTCCTGCGCTGTGCAGGACGACGGGAAGCAAGCCCAGTTCCTGGCCCTGGCTGTCGTCTACTTCATCTCCGTCCTTATGGTGTCCAAGTACCGGGACATCCTGGAGCCGCAGCGGGAGATGGTCAGGGCCGTCAGCCAATCGGGGAGGAGCATTCGGCAGGAAGTCAACTCCCCCACGAGCACAGGTGCTGTTCCAGAAAACGTTACTGTCTCTTCTGTCGTCCATGTCACACTCACACACTCCTGCTGGCCCATTTTTGATACAACGTTTCAGGTCGACCGAACACTCGGCTTGCTTTAAATTCCAGGTCAACTGAACTCTTAACTTACTTTACATTTCAGGTCAAGCCACAAGACTTGAGTGTAGTTTCTACAGTTTGCTGTGCATGCAAAGTGCACATGGATCCAGAATGCATTTCCAGAAATATTCTGCAGTTCCCATGAGGTTAATTTTATCTGCGGTATGTGGGCAGACTGGTAGACACAGCTAAAATATGATTGCTCACATTTCATGATCTTTCAGCAGGTCTAGCTAGCTTCACGTCAGATTCGATCTGAAGAGATTCCCTAATGCAATTTTGCAGGTTTGTCAGATGTTTTTAAAAAGATGTTTCAAACGACGTGGGCATGAAGGCAGTCTTTATGATAAGGTGGATGAAGGGCTGAGTGGAGGAAAGTAGAAGTGTTACAGGGACAGAGACAGCAAAAGAGAGGAGAAAGTAAGAGAGAGAGAGAGGGAGAGAGAGGGAGGGAGGGAGGGAGAAGGAGGGAGGAGAGAGAGAGAGAGGGAGAGAGAGAGGGAGGGAGCATCCCAGCTCCTGCCTCACTACACACTGAGCATGCTCAGTAAGACCAGGCGCTGTCCATTAAACTGGGAGTGAGCATCAGATTTTTCCTGTTCCTGTTTCCTTTCTGAAAACAAAGAGTGTGTCAGTTCACCAGCCAGAATGGAGCACCCTGTCACATCCATCCTTCTGAACCGTGAACACATCCACAATAATGGTGTGATGGCACTATATTTGCAAGGGCTATTTTGAGCACATCTGTAAACGCTACACATCCATTTTCTCATATATGAACATATGGGGTTTTTTGCCCTATATGTGTGACTCCTCTCTGTAAATGTGTATGTTCTATAGTTTATTATACTCTTCTCTTAGATTAACATTTCTCTTTCTAGTATTTTACTGTAATGGGATCCACTGCATGTTGTACTGAGACTGTTCACACCTAAATGCTCCATCTGGGTTTAATATATCTAATCTAATCTGGGTTTAATATATCTAATCTAATCTGGGTTTAATATATCTAATCTAATCTAATCTACCAACCCATATTGCTTAGTAGTTACATACTGAAAGTGTTGAGTTTTGCAGTGTAGTGTATATGGGTGTGTATGATGTGTGTGTGTGCATGGGTGTGTGTGTATGTTTGAATGTTTGTGTGTGTGTGTGTGTGTGTATGTATGTGGTGAACGATGGCCAAAGCTGCAGAAGGGGTCAGAGGGCCTGGTGATGCTATTCCCAGCCCTGAGTGTCAGTAGCCATTAGGCAGGTCATCCAGAACAGGTCCATACAGGCCGTCACTGAGGGGCAGAAGGGAGGGAGGCGTTTCCAGAGACCTCAACACATCCTCCTCATGAATATTCATCAGAACGCTTCAACATCTGGGAAACAACTGGGTCTGGGGAGGCCTGGAGGCGGAGTCACATCTGCATAGTTTCGTATAGGCCTTATATGGGATTGCATATGCGCATGTTAAAGAGAGGAAACAGCTGTTCTTTGCTAGATGGACTCTGGTTAAGTGTGTGGTTACTGTAACGTAACATGTGGTAGAAACATACACTAGTGGTGTCCATTTGTAGTCCACATATTTATGGAGTTCTGATATTATGAGAATGTATAAGCATCTGACATATTGTAACTTATAGCTGTGGGTCAGAATTAAACCTGCATTTTAAGAGGTAGTGGCAGGCTGTTGTTTTATCAAGGCACACGTGTGTGTGTGTGTTTTTACAGAGAACCCATTGACTTACTCGGACAGAAGCAGAGAGGCGCCACATTCGGAACCCTCCCTTCCACACTCGGACTCGGGCCTTGGGGAGGAGCCGGTGTCTGGTGTTCCGAACGGGGCCGAACCGGACCCGTGCCCCGGCGGGCCGGATGGGCTGCGCGGTCTGCTCTGCACCCTGTCCTCGGAGGTGAGGTCCCAGGAAAGCCTTGTCGAGGCGTCCCCAGCCGCCTCCGTGTCCAGCAAGGGCATAAACGTGAAGGAAATCCTGAAGAGTCTGGTGGCGTCGCCCGTGGAGACGGCCGAGGGCCAGCCCGAGGCCCCGCCCTACCCCGACCGCCCGACCACCAAGAGGGAGCCCAGGGTCCCGCTGCCCATGCAGTTCCACTCCTTCGACAGGTACGGACCTATTTTGAGGTCAAACGCTGCAGCCTTGGGCGGGGTGCAATAATACTCCTCTCCACCAGGTGGCAGACCGTATTTTATCATTTCCACCAGCACAAAAGCCATTAAGAGTGTGGTGTTGTGATTCATCTCTTCCTGCCGCCGTTAATGTTACAGTAGTGCTTTTGATTTGATTCCGTCTTTGCGTGTTTAATGCGTAAGCGCTTTGCTTCTCAAAGCTCACATCCGCACCCATGCATCTCTGTCACACCATGACGAATACCTGCATTACTGCTTTGCGCCGGGGGCAGCCGTAATGATTTTTCATTCTGAAGCGGACTGTGAGTCTTTTGGGTCTCCTAGCACTGCCTACCACAAAGTATTTCTGTGTTTGAAAAGGTCTTTGAATCGTAGTGGAACATTTGGGTCGTGTTTACATTTCAGGCCCAGATAAGATCACAGAGTGATTCATCTCCATTTCAGGCGGGGAAACATTTGTCCTTCGCTAATCCCAGTTTAGTCTTGAGGGCTGGTGGTGAGACTCAGGCACAGACTGAGTGTTTGTCCCTCACCGTAAACTGAGATGTAGCACTTTAGTAATGGTCTGTTGCATTAAACAATAGCAAAATGTAATAAACCTTCTCTGATAGCAAAGGCCACTGATACGTAGCAGATTCATGAGAGCAAGGCAAAGCATTTTGGAATAAGGCAATCTATTTAATATTTCTATATTTGTTTTGTAAGATTATTTCACATGATTATTGCACATATTTCTAGACATTTTCCCTGGATAAAGCACATGTGAAGGTAAAACATCTTGCAGTACGTTTTGAATAATGCCGGTGAGCTGGTGAGTGATTGGCTGTGCTGAGTGGCCGCTTTGTACGGGTCATCAATATGCGACACAATGCCATAGTCCAGATTGTGGAAGGGAGTCGAACAATGACCTGCTTACAATACAGGCACCTGACTGGGGGTGGAACGGGCAGGATGTCTGTTGAATAGCAAAGGTGGTGTGTGTGTGTGTGTGTGTGTGTGTGTGTGTGTGTGTGTGTGTGTGTGTGGGGGGGGGGGGTTCTGGAGGGTCTCCAGGGCGTTGATGGCAGATTAAACGGAGGGGGGTCTGTAGGCCTGGCTCCCCCCGCTGTCGTCCTCAGCCCTCAGAGCCTTAATAGGGGCTGACGGGGCGAAATGAGTCGCTCCGGCAAAGTGTATTATTTTTGAAATGCTTTCACACGGGCTGTCCACCAGGGCTGCGCCGCACCACTCAGGGCTCGGCGAGCTTTAATGTCATCCGCCGCCGACCAAATTGCTGCGTCTAATTGTTTGCCACCTGCCACCGAAATGAGGTTGCCAGGCGTGGAAAGACCCCTCGATCGACTGTCAGAAACACAATGGATTGGGAGTGACATAAAAAAAAGCCTTCAAGCACAGGAAGGGTGGGAGGGTGGACACACACACACACACACACACACACACACACACCCACACACACACCCACACCACGCACTTGTGTCTTCCTGGAACTTTCCTAAAGGTGAAATTTTCAATTAGGCTTCAATACCATGAAAGCAGGGCTTGCAGATGGGGCTGTTACCATGACGAATTCAAATCAAAGCCTCGCTTTCTAGCTTAGGAGCAGAACCCTCACGTTGGCTCACGTGGAGACAGAAGCCGACGTGCAGTGTGTTGCCAAGAGTTATTCTAATAAGGTGCAATTATGGTTTGTTACAAATTTATACCGATCTGCTGAAGACTCTGGAAATTGATTTTTGTCTGGAATATTGCGACGGCTTTTACAGGCCAGAGACGGCACATCAGCTCCGGCGTTATTAATATTCATCCCAAGATTAATCCTTGCTTTATTCAAACCAACTCAATTAAGAAAATCCTATTAATAAAATATGTGTTGGGCAATATACATTATTCATGAGCCCCATGAATGAATAATTCATGAACAGTGTACATATTTTATTAAAACCAGGTATATCAGTCCAATATTATCAGCTCCACCTGTCAAACACCTGCTGGACGTTGCAGCAGAATAAATGGAAAATGCATTTGGGAAATAAATCTTCCTACTCTTTTCAAAGTAGACTTGGAAAATTCAGATATCGGAATGTAGAATGCTTTGGTGCGAGACGAATATTTCAGGGTATACAAATATTAGAAATGGATCACATATTGCGATGTGCTTTAACCATGCCAGTAATTTTTATCTGAGACTTGCTATAAGCCCGAAACACTGTGAAATTGCTACTCGGCGATTAAGAACGGCTTTTACAGGTGTTTGGAGAACACTTTGCTTTACCCATTATTCCAGAGGAGTCACAGGAAATGTGCACTTCCCAAAAGCATGTTATATAACTGCAGGTAACTGTGCAGCCTTATCTGCTAATAACTATCTAGAGGAATTTTGAAATGCCAACTACACGACTTTAAATTGCATTTCGAAGTGACTCAATCCACCGAATATTTCCACGTAACAGTGTGTGGAGTGTGGGAGAACACACACAGTGGTGGGGGGGGGGGGGGGGATGCTGAACGCTGAACGCCATAATTCTGGACGCCCACAGACGCCCACAAATGCCCACAGATGCCCAGTGTAACTCTCGGCCCCATACAGAGGATTTACGATCTGTGACATTTACTGAAGCAGTCGAAGTCATCGCATCGGATCTGCCAAAATATGATAGCAGAAGAAAGACTTACAGTTTATCACTCTTGCTGCAGTTTTACATTACAGTGCATTTAATAACTGCCTCAGGCATTCAGAGGGATTCATTAAATCACCCAATCATTCAGAGGGATTCATTAAATCACCCAATCATTCAGGCTCTCGCCCTCCAGGACCACATAGAGGTACGCGGTTTATCTCAATACACATTATAGAATCACTTACACTGTTGAAGCAACTGGACCGTTTGTTATTGAAGATCAGAAGTTCTAAAACAATTTAAAACGGATGCAATTCAATAGCGTATCGATCATCCCACAGGTCATGTATGCTAATGAAATGTAAATAAAATGCTGAGATCAAAGGTTTTCTCCGTTTGTTTGTGACATCACAATAATCCCAGAGCATCACAGGTGACCTCTCTGGGGGTTTAGCAGGGGACGCGTCACGGTCTAGATGACCAGGATAAATCGACAGACCTTATGACCTTGTGGGTTTTCTCAAGATCACGTACCTGGATCTGTAGGTCCGAGATTGACAGAGATTCTGCATGCCAGAGATTTAGATTAGGAAACAGTCGCTCATCTCCTCCAATCACTCCGTCTCTTCTGTTAACATACACAGCTGGAGGGTTTTACTCCTCACGTTGTGTATTAACAGACGCAGATATTAACCGACATTGGTGCGTGCGACCAATAGCGGTTCAGCTGACGTGTGCCTCTGAATGCTTGGCAACAACGAAGACGTCTGCGTGAGCACATGCACCTGACGGGGTGTGCGTGCACAAATGCATGCGCTCTGTACCTTGTAGCTGAGCATGCACACACACACACACACACACTCTGCTCTCAGACGTATGTGTGTAAATGACCTGAATGTAACCCTTGAATAAATGGGTCTTGGCCGAGTTTCAGTAACCGGCTCCATTCCCTGCTGTGGGCGGTTGAAACGTGAGCTAAACATAAGGCCGCCCCTCTCTTGTCTATGTCTGTAGTCCCCCTGGACACTAGGAGGTCTTCTGCCAAATACGAATATAAGAAGATGAGTGGAATTAATGGCCCTGTTTTTGCCTCTGTTTAATGAGATAATGATCATAATTTCAGCCTTTTTAAAGAAGTGAACGGAAACCGCCTCCGTTCTAAGCAGCATTTCTCGCCTCTGCTGAAGGTTGTGAAGTTCGGTCTGATCTAAGCTTACATATTACTGGGGTTTGGGTTTGCTTGCTCAACATTTTATCAGTTGAATCAGGCCGTTATAAATAGCTGATGAATCTAAGACGGTTTAGCTACTGAAACGGCAGCGAGGATGAGGGTGTGGGATGAGGATGAAGGCGTGTGTCCTTGGCGACCGCCTCCACACCCGTGCTGTTCTGGACGCACGGAGTTGGCAGGCATGGGCACGGCGTGGATGTGTGGCACTGAGGGCTCATGGGAAATATCCCTCCGTGCCAACGGGGTTTCAGAACCTGACGTTTTTGTTCGAGCTGACTGCCCACACTGAGGTTTAAGGGGACGAGACCAGGCATGTATACACACACACACACACACACACACACACCAGGATGTTTACTCGTTTTGGTCCCTGTGCCGGGTCTGGCCGCCGTCATGTGAGCACCACTCCCTCTCCGAACCCGTCAGCTCAATTTGGAACCTAAGCACTTATAAATATAAATATTTATGTTTACATCGTATACCCAGAATGCAAAGTGGCCGAAGCCGGAATGCTTTAGGGCTTCCAGAAAGCACAGAGCCTGTGAAGATACGCTGCACTTATGACCACACTGTACATACAGGCAGGGGCCTCACTCTGGTGTAGGCATGCTCGGATTTAAGCACCCTGTTTTATCTCTCTCTCTCTCTCTCTCTCAGGAGTGTGGTAGTGCAGGCCAAGAAGCCTCCAGCAGGTGGCGTAGCGTTGAGCACCGTGGTCGGCTCAAGCTCCTCCAGCACCACCAACATCTTCACTGCAGTTTCTGCTACGCCCAAGAGCATGATCAACACCACAGGCAACGCTACAGGTATGCTGCTGCTCAAACACCTCCACCCCTGCTGCTCAAACACCTTCCACCCCTGCTGCTCAAACACCTCCACCCCTGCTGCTCAAACACCTCCACCCCTGCTGCTCAAACACCCTCCACCCCTGCTGCTCAAACACCTTCCACCCCTGCTGCTCAAACACCTTCCACCCCTGCTGCTCAAACACCTTCCACCCCTGCTGCTCAAACACCTTCCACCCCTGCTGCTCAAACACCTTCCACCCCTGCTGCTCAAACACCTTCCACCCCTGCTGCTCAAACACCTTCCACCCCCTGCTGCTCAAACACCTTCCACCCCTGCTGCTCAAACACCTTCCACCCCTGCTGCTCAAACACCCTCCACCCCTGCTGCTCAAACACCCTCCACCCCTGCTGCTCACCCCTGCTGCTCAAACACCTTCCACCCCTGCTGCTCAAACACCTCCCTGCTGCTCAAACACCTCCACCCCTGCTGCTCAAACACCTCCATAGATTAGGAGGATCTCCTCTCTTCTGAGCTGTAGCTTTAAGTCACTCCCTCTGCTGCTAACGAGCATCCAGTTTGAAATAAGGAGTACTTAAGTGAATTACCTCTGAACATACACTTGCCTTTTGTTACTATTCCCAGAGTACCGTAATTAAAGCCAGTTTGGGTTCGGTTAATGAGATTTGGTGTGCAGGTTGCTCTCTGGCCACTAGAGGTCTCTCTTTGCTGCCTTAGTGAGTACACCCAGTGAGGGGCACATCCTACCATGGCTAGCAGGGAAGAGCAGAATTCTAATGACCAGATCCACATTAAGATAGGATATGCATGTCATTTCAAGGCTATTTAGCTGCTGTATCCATGTGTAATCCAGCTGATATCCATTCCTAGTGTCAGACGACAATAGTGAAGGGACACCGGATATCTACGCCTGCCACACACACTTCCTCAGGCTGTAAAACGTGTGGTTGACCCAGTCTACTCCCCACTTAACACACGCTGCGTTACCGAGTGCCACGCTGGGAAGCGTCTGAGTGCAGGTGGAACAACTGTCATCTCGTGGTGTCACACGTAGAAAAGGCTCTTTCGGTGCCCCCTAGTGGTGATTTAAATGATTAAAGGAGTAAAACGAAGCTCGCAGCTGCAGGGCGTGTGACCAGGTGGGAGGGACCTCACCTCTGCCAGAGGAGCATGATGGGAAAGTGGACATCAATCTGGGATTTGACCAGAGCCTCTGCTCCAAAGCTGGACTTGGTGGGGGTGGGGTTTGGGTGGGGGGGGTATTTGCAGGGGCAGGGGAAGGGCGGAGGGGTTTCTCCTCCGCCCGGGCGAGTGACGGCTACGTAATAGAGTTCCCGTCCTCGGCTGTCTGACGCCTTCAGTCGTTGACAGTCCGTCCCTGTGATGTTTCTATCACCAGCTACGAGCCAAAGGAGACACGGGCGGCGATGAGGCACTGACAGAAACACGGCGAGCAGACGCCCATCCGTGCTCTCACAGGGAGGAGCTGATTGGTCCTCGATAGCAGCTTTTGATGTACTTATACTGTTTTCTGCCTAAAATATATCATAACTAGACAGGGAGCCATTAGGGGTTTGCTGACAGCATTTTTGAACGCAACCATTTTGAAAGTGAATCTCACTTTTAGTGTATCGTTTTGTTTGCCGCGTGAAAGCCGCTCTGAGAGGACGGGTCTTTGTTTGCTGTTCTGACCCGAACGCGTCCACACGACGGCAGGGCGGGTTTGGGTTGTGTCGGTGACCCCTGTGTTCCGTCTCTTTTGTCTTGCAGGTGCGGCGGACCCGGCGTCTTCCTCCTGCTCCTCTTCCTGTGTGTGTGTGTGTGTGAGAGAGTGTGTGTGTGTGTGTGTGTGTGTGTGTGTGTGTGAGAGTGTGTGTGTGTGTGTGTGTGTGAGAGAGTGTGTGTGTGTGTGTGTGAGAGAGAGTGTGTGTGTGTGTGTGTGTGTGTGTGTGAGAGAATAAACTAGAGGATGGAGAACATTTAGGATTTTAAAATTAGACTGTTGCATGCTGATGGCTTCTTTATTGTTTTTGATTAAAAAATGTATTTTCCATCAGCTGAACCACTAAAACATCTTATTTTATGCTTTTTGGTTGTTCACGCCAGTGTGTGTGCGTGTCATCCACCGTCATATAAAGTCATTTGCCGTCATGGTAAAAATATGGCAGGTGCACAACATGGCCACAAGAGGGCGCCTTGACTGAGCCCCTGTCATTAGCTGCTTTCAGCCACTCGAGCTTTCCTTTGTTTCCAGCTGAGGTGAAAGATCATGTGACTTGCTTTTGTCATTGTTGTGGAGGTCGCAACAAACAAGACATCCTACACCTTATACATTACATTGAGAGCTGTGAGAGTATGTGTGTGTGTGTGTGTGTGTGTGTGTGTGTGTCTAAGCTGTCAAGCAGAGCTATGTAAGTGCTAATATAAAAGAATAGGTGTGTGTGTGTGTCTGTCCATCTTGTGTGTGTGTGTTTGTCCGTGTTTTGTATGTGAGTGTGTGGCCACCATTCTGACCTTGGGTCGAAGCTAACGCTCTGTGACAGGAATCACACCCTGGCCGCTCTCTGACTGCAAAACAGAAAGTGTGTGTGTCTGTTTTTGTGTGTGTGTGTGTGTGTGTGTCACTCTTTCTCTCTGGGGTTCTCTCTACTTCACACACACTCTCCTCGTCTCCTCTCCCACACTAGGAATCAGTTGCCATGGCAGCAGTAACCGACAGCATTTACGGAGAGGGCGAAGTCAATGATGAGAGTGTCTGGCTGTAGAGGCTCTGAAGCCTTAACCTACACTCCCTCCATAGCTGCTGTCGTACGCGCAAGAACTTTAACAAGCTCGGTCTCAGCTGGGTGCCATTTTAGCAGGATTTTGCTATTTATAGTCACCTGACACTTGACGTGGCACAAGGTGTATGTCGCAGCGCCCTGTGTTATACAAATACAACACGAGTTCAACAAAAAGCTCTTTGGCATTAGCATGAAGATTGTACCAAAGTTCCAGAACGGCGAAAATAATGCCGAGACAGCACAGGTGCTGCGTAACTGCGCCAGGTTATCGAACGTTGGATACGTGTTCAAATACTGGCTTAGCAGATTAGCATAAGAACGCCATGATATGTGCATAGATGTGCAAATCACATCAAACTGTCCAGCTACGCCCTGACCAGGACCGGTGAACCTAAGGCCAGATGTTTTCTGAACTGCTGTGTCCAGTACAAGGAGGACGAGTTTGTATCAACACCCAACCTGTTTGTGTAGCTCTCTAGCTGCTCTGTAAGTTTACCATTGCAGGCAGGGCTGTCTGCACAGGCTTAGTAGATACCACAGTTGTTTCTCTTGCTCTTTCTTCCTCTCCTCTCCCTCCTCTCTCCCTCTCCTCTCTCTCTCTCTCTCTCTCTCACCCACAGCATCACCACTAAGCTGGAGAGAGCTCTGGAGAAGGTGGCCCCATTGCTGAGGGAGATCTTCGTGGACTTTGCGCCCTTCCTGAGCCGCACCCTGCTGGGCAGCCATGGGCAGGAGCTCCTCATCGAAGGTACAGTAGTCCCCATCCAGGCCCCGCCCCATCCAAGCCCCGCCCCCTTCCACGCCTTCCCCTTGAACTCAGCGAGCATGATCAAGAGTCATGCAGCTCAGCATTCATTTACAAACAAAAACAACAAACACGCCAATAAGAAGTAAATAAATAAGTATAAATAAATCTCAGTGCATTAATCTTCCTGGAGTGTCACGCCTGCCATTTCATAGATGTTTATAAACATCAGACTGATGAAGGGTAAGAATGATTCAGACCCTCTTGCTGGTAACTGACTTCAGTGGAACGCGTCCGTTTGCTCTTGGACTGGTGTGTTGCTTCCTGGTAGGGAGCGGAAAAGCCGCACAAACACACAGCGTTCTCCTCTCGGAAGGGCGTCCGTGCCGCCGGCCTCCAGCTGCTGGGCAGGACGTCTCCTTCCCTCAGGCGGAGCGAGCAGACCTCAATGGCAGTTTGTTCAGGCTAATGGTTTCCTGCAGTCCCAGAGAAGCTTCAGCCAGAGAATTACAGCGCGGCGAAAAAATGTCTGCCTGTGACTGGAATGGCCAGCTAATGAAAGAAATACACACACTCTCACTCACTCACTCACTCACACACACACATCCTTTTTGCCCTGGACTCTGACCTTGTCTTTCCACATATAACAGCAGCCAAATTCCTGTCTGTAATAGGCTATTCCACCTACTTAAGTCCTTCCAACTACGTCCTTCCAACTGAAGCTCCACACTCTGGTTGCTAAGTGTTGAAATTTTGTGTGAACTGTCAATTCTATAGCCTGGAACTAATAAAATTAATTCGCTGCTAATGACCTGATTGGTGTTCGTAAGAAACCATTTTCAAACATAACTGGAAGTGAGAATATATTTCTCGGGTGGGGCGGGGCGTGGCAGGGCGGGGCTTGGCGTGGTGGGGTGGGGCTTGGCGTGGCAGGGCGGGGCTTGGCGTGGTGGGGCGGGGCTTGGCGCTGACGCTCCTCCTCGCGAAGCTAAACACAAACCGGAGCCTCTACGCCAGATATTAGCGGAGACGGTTATGAGTTGCCACGACAACCTTCCCAAACAAGACCCGAGGCGATCCCAGACATCCAAGTGGCTCTTCCGAGCGTGTGAATCACCCCTTCCTCCTCTCCTCCTGCCCCCTCCGTCAACACCATCCCTCCATCCCTCCGTCCTCTAGGCCAGAAGAAGAGATGCCTATTTGTTGTTTTTCCATCCTTCACCTTCCCCTCGTCCTCTCCCCTCGTCCTCCCCGCACAGCCCAAATACTGTTCGCTGGTGTGGAGGCGCCCAATTTACACCCTAATTACCCACCATCCATCACGCAACACGGCACCAGGGGTCAAGCCACCCCTCCCCCGCCCAGATGCACGGTCACAGGGGGCAATTATGCCCCATTCGCCCCCCGGACAGCCCCTCATGAGCTCAGGAGCGCAGGACGAGTGGAACAGAGCGGTTGTTGTGAGCGTTGGGGCGGGGGGACGCGGTCCTGTGCATCCTCGCCGCCGCCGTCAATGCCGCATTCAGAACGCTGCCCCGCCCAGCAGTGCGGAGAGCTGTTTAAGCAAAAGCGCGTTTAGTTTGTCCAGCCGCGTGAGCCCCGGGTCAGGCCGCCACCTGCCCTACGGCTGCTCCCCCGGCTGGGGAGACGGGCGGAGTCTCCGCTCGCGCGGGCCGAGCCGAGCGCGGCGCGGAGGGACTTAACCTCGGCCTCCTAAACGTGAAAGAGGGATTGTAATGGCAGACCTCCTGAACACTTGGCCCCTGACATATTACAGTGGTGGCTTCCGCCCGTTTGAATAGTTTGGAAGCAATCATTCATGGTTAGGAGGACGTTTAAATGAGCACGCGGCCGCCTGGCGAGGGGAAGGGCCGCTGCTACGAGGGTCCTGCGGTCTGCAGCTTTGAAAGCTTCGTGCCGGGCGGAGGACGTACGCGCGTTTATTTTGGTCTTCACATCCATGCAGGCTGTGGCAAATTAAAGCAATTTTGACATTTGCATACATTTGTAAACCTGTTACAAAGTGATTTTTTTTTGCCAATATTCATTTTCATTCTATGTATAAATGTCATTGGGATTGTGACAAGTGTAAATTTAAATTATTAATATTGTTGTTGTTGCTGTTTCATCATAATGGTATCAGGCAAAGAAATAAGCATCAAAGCACGACTTCCTTATCTGAATGTCAATGACTAACGTGTCTCCACGTTATTCAGAGAGAACACAATAGGGTCAAAAACCAGGATAGAACAGACTAAAATCTAAAACCAGGATAGAACAGACTAGAGTCATAAAACCGGGAGAAAAGACTAGGGTCAAAACCAGGATGGAACAAACTAGGGTCAAAACCAGGATAGAACAAACTAGGGTCAAAACCAGGATAGAACAAGGGTCAAAACCAGGATAGAACAAACTAGGGTCAAAACCAGGATAGAACAAACTAGGGTCAAAACCAGGATAGAACAAACTAGGGCCAAAACCAGGATAGAACAAACTAGGGTCAAAACCAGGATAGAACAAACTAGGGTTAAAAACCAGAGAGAAGAAAGTACTGAGGTACAAAATCACAAAATTCACAAACTGTCAAAGGGAAGAATAGGTCAAAGGTTTAGAAACCAGGTCAAAGGTTTAGAAACCAGAGGCTACACAGCGCTGAAGTTGACTCAGTATGTAGCACACGGTGTCATTAATTAACACTTTTAACATCTGCTTCAGCTTGAGTGGTAATAACGCTCCCCTTGTGGGAAACGTTCAGTTTGCTAAATGTGTGTGAGTGAGGGTTGCAAGCAAAGTCCAAGCAGCAAGCACAGTACGTATGTGAACCGCTGGGATGTCCAGTCCAACACATCTGCTTGGAATACAGAGCCAATATGGGGCTGCATATAGTGATAATGCGGTTTTGCACTAACGAGATATCAATGCGCCGTAATGCACGACTCTACAAAAGGTTGGGAAAGGCTAGAAGCAGGAACCTGGACAAAAGCCGCAGAAGATGAGGGCACCTGTCGGTCTGCAGTCAGTTTACAAATGGAGGACGTGTGGATGTGTCTCCAGGAGAGACCTGCAAAGGTCAATGGCAAAGCACACTGACGATCCTCAAACAAGTGACAAGCGACTCCGCCATGAGCCCAGGGAGCCCTTCAGTTTCTCATGCACTTGATAATGTCTGTAATGTCCGTGACCTTACTGCAGAAGGCTGGAGACAAACACTGCGTTCCTAGAGAAACAGGCAGACGTAAGTAAGTCATTGCCTGTACATTCAATAGTAAACGGTTTGCTGTCGCCGACAGACCGGTGACTTGCAAGTTTGATGAAGGCATTCTGCATCTTTTAATTCATCAGTAAGGTTTATATTTAGAAGTAGCCTCCCTATCAGTATTAAAAGTATTACTGAATTATTATTATTATTATTATTATTGTGACTACTGTTTTGTCCTACATATTTCCTCAGACGTCTGCTGTCTCGTTCCCAGGGCTTCCGTTACATTAGGAGGATTTAGGAAAGATACGGAACAATTTATGAGCCTTGGCGTAATCTGCAGGCATGCAGAAGAGCCTGACCCCCACCAGTCGTTATCTGGCCCTCTGAGACCTGTTAGCCATCTGATGTATACTACACAAGACAGGCAGGAGGGCAGAAGCCACAGCTCACATTTGTACAAGCTCTTATTTACAAAAATGCACCAAAATTGCAGCTTCTGTCAGATCAGTGTTGAAACTCTATTGAATTTTAATAAATGTCTTCTCCCCTCCTCCCCCTCCCCTCCCCTCCCCTCTCCTCACCTCCCCTCTCCTCCTCTCTCCTCCCCTCTCCTCCCCTCTTCTCCCCTCCCCTCTCCTCTCCTGCCATACAGGTCTGGTGTGTATGAAGTCCAGCACCTCTGTGGTTGAACTGGTCATGTTGCTGTGTTCTCAGGTAAATCTCTCTTTTTCTGTCTTAGTTTCACTTAAATATGATATCTTATGCCATGCTGTAATGCTGAACCTTAAAAATGTTGAACACTATTAACTTTTAGTCTACAGTGTCTCAATATCAATAATCAAATTCTTCCGACAATAATGAATTTGGACCAAACTACTAAAGAACTACAGGCTTTAACCTTCAAACTACATATCAAAGATGTCCAGCACCCTTGCTGGTTGTTTCCTGCACTCGCATGACCCTCCGCCGGCTTGCTTCACAACTCCCTGGGCCTCCTTTAACTCCTGCTGACATATTAAAGCTCACTGACCTCACCGTGCTCGTGTTAAGCCTTCCCTTTCAGAGGGGTCATGCTCCCAGTGTTGCAGTCAGACGAGGAGATATTTAACATACCTTCTGTCAGTCCGTCAGTCTCGGCCGGGGAGCCCATACGGAAGCCGTTAGCGTAGCGTCTCTCGTTCGGAGAGTCCCGTCGCCTGCAGCGCTCCCTGGGGTCAGCAGGAGGTTCTGTGGAAGCGGACGTAGCCTCCGCCCGGCCAGGGTCTCGAACCCCTCGCGCCCGATGGGGTGTGCGGGCAGAGGGGGCACTCAGCAAGAGCGTGTGGACCCCTGCACGTCAGCGCTGGTGCCCGATACACGCAGCTCCCTCCAAACTCGCCGTTCTGCACTTCGGTTCCTCTCCTTCTGAAGTGTCTTTGGCGGGGGAGAGGATGGGGGAGTGGATGGGGTGGGGGGGGGGGGGGGTCCTTAAATCTCCAGTTCCTGAGCGGAGCTGCTTGTCCACTGTGGGCGTGCGGGAGTTGTTGCTGAGGGTGGTGTGACACGATGGGGTCATTCAGCCTCTGCTTCCCTCTGCATTCCCCTTCGCAGCACAGATAGCATTACCCACGCTCCCCAGGGCGAGAGCCGGGCCCGCTGCATCGATCGGGCCGAGGGAGGGCAGTGAAACCGGAGCCCGGGGGGCATCTGCTTTGAGGGGCGTCTGGGGTGCTTGGGGCCGGTGCCCAGCGTTCCGCCGCCCGCTCTCCACAGGCCGTGATTTACCCCCGTCTCTCCCCAGACACGACTCAAATGGCCCCCAGAAAATGAAAAGATTGATTTTAGGAAAGGCAAGCTGGAGATTTATGATAGGAACTTAAGATTTTATGGGGCTTTTCAAGCACTATTCGTCTTTTATGTGTAGGTGGATTCTACACGGCAGACAACAGCAGCAGTCACAACACTATTCTGTAAATGATAGATTTCTATCATAACATGCAATTAAAAAATATCTGGGGCGATGGTGTGGGGGGTGGGTGGTGGGGGGGTTATTTTGGGTGCCTACTGAGCTCTTCTGGGAATCGTGTGCCTCGGGTTGTCACAATTCCTTAGACACACAAAGAACCGTCTTTAGTTGTTTCCAAATGGCTTTTGCATCACTATTCCCTTCATGTCGGAATTCAGAAAAATTAAAAAACAAACAAACGAACAATAACCCCGAACATGTCAGAATTCATTAGCACTCCACGTTCCCACGTGTGCCCCCCCACGGCCAGCCCACGTGTGCTGCCCCATCGCCCAGCCACGCCACGCCCAGCCCACGTGGGCCATCGCCCGTGCCACCTCAGCTGACTCGCCTCTAATGTTCCCAGACAGCTGGGCCTTCGTCGCGTGGCCCTCGTGCCTTCCTCTGCCTCGCAAACTGTCACTTTTCTGAATAAATTAGAGATAATCATCTCGGCCCGTTGAAAATTTATGCCAAATTTTATGCAAGCGATTGGAGACGGCCAGGGCCTCTGTCAGCCGAAACGGGGGTCGCGCGGGTCAACCCCGTGTAACGGTTTAAACGTGCGTCAGAGACAGGGCACGGGGTCGGGGAGATTTAGCGCCGGAGAAGCTCCAGATGTTGGGAGTGGCACGGGGCGGATGAAAGCCAAGCGGATCTCTCGCTCTCCCGAGGGGGCCGGATTGAGACGCCGCACATTCTCGGGTGCGCACACACTCCACGCCGAATCCTAGTTCAAGACTCCTAGCCTATCAGAATCTCTTAGTGTCAGTCTGTTATGATGATATTGTTCAGAGCATTTTGAAGTTAGAATAAAGTGATGTAAAAATTACAAGGCTGGAAGACAGTGAACGAAAAACTTCATTTGCAGTAAAAAGGTGTATGACCCCTGGTGGGAACTTCTATGAGTAAAAAATGTACCTTCCATTCTGAGTAAAACGTTCAGGTCAGTTTATTCCTAAACCTGCTTCCAGTGATACTACAACAGGCGTCTTGTCATGTGTCAGAAGAGGGTGGCACACCTACTGCACCACCCCTTCCTCTCCGCTCCCTCATGCTGGTTGGCCAGGAGCAGCTGCTGGACTCGTCCTGGTCTGGGATTGGCCGGCGTCGGCTTTGCCCTACCTACATCTTGTAGACGTACCAATCATGCTTCTCATTTTTATGAAGGACAGTGTTCCCACGTTTCCATTGGTCCCACCTTCTGCTCTGGAGCGTCACGGTCTGAGGAACAGGAGACGCAATGTGAAAGAAGAGCTTCGTCTGCGGAACCGGCCCGTCTGCGGAACCGGGCCCGTCTGCACGAGCAGAGGCTCCCCAAGCTCGACCGGAGGATCACACTTGCGAACGCTCTGATGTCACGCTTTCGAACGCTGTGATGTCATGTTCTTGGCCGGCTGCCATTGCATCTGGATGTGTTTCCGTGTTTGTTATTGTCACGTGAGCGAGACTGGGCGCTGAATGCGTGTGGGGGGGGGGGGCGACTGGGTTTACAGGGCGTGTCTTGACCCCGAGTGAGGAGCAAGCCGGCTGTAACACGGCTAGCGGATAGTCCTGCGCAAGACGAGGCCCAGCGGGACACTGGGGGTCATGCAGAACATTTGGAGACCAGATGCATTCTACCATCATCTACCATCATCTCTCTGTCTTCACTAGGACTTCAATTTGAGGTTTAGGTTTGATGGCTGAAAATTAACTTATTTTTCTGCCTGTTATTCTGTCTATCTATATTTATGAATATTTCAATCTGTATTTCTATCTATATCTAGACATGTAGCTTGGTAGTTTCATACTTTGGTCTCAAGGTTATTGTTGAACAAGCTTCTAAAATAAACCTGAATATACGGTATAAAATTCATACTGTGCCATGAACACACAGTGTTGGATCAGAACTTCATCCCACTCTGTGTGAGACCAGAACTTCATCCCCCTGTGGGCAGTGCCTGTGCCACACGGGGCCAGACATGTAACACCATGCAGTGTCACCATGGTTCAGCACAGATGCTGAAGGGAACCACTGGCCTGTCAAAACCTCCGTTCTCTGGCCATCTCAGCAGCTCCTGCCCGTGCCCCTAACCCTCAGGCCCTGGGAACAGTTTCCAACTTCTCTCTTTTCTTTTGCCCCTCCTTTCTTTTGAAGTCCAACCCAGACCCCCCCCCCTCCCCCCACACACCTTTATGGGCCAACAGGAGAGAAGGAAAGTTTTCCCACAGTGAGCAGCAGGGTTCCCAAACGGCCTCCTAATCAGCTCCAGACCCATTGTGTGTGTGTGTGTGTGTGTGTGTGAGAGAGAGAGAGTGTAACAGCTCCAGGCCCTGCAGCCCCTCCAGGGGACTGGAGCCAGAGGACCTCTGGATGGAAGTCTTCAGTGGTCCGT
Organism: Brachyhypopomus occidentalis; assembly: GCA_020368025.1. NCBI lineage: Eukaryota > Metazoa > Chordata > Actinopteri > Gymnotiformes > Hypopomidae > Brachyhypopomus > Brachyhypopomus occidentalis. The sequence goes on from JAGXOD010000006.1 coordinate 4,174,977, forward strand.
CACTTGCTGCTCACAGAAAGGAAATGGCTGTATTTAAGGGCCTGGGGATCCAGTTTCACCCCACAATTACATATCTCCTGTGTTTACTGAAGGTTGGGCAAGAGGTTTGGGGGGGACGCCTGAGCTCACAGGAATCTGGCTTTGTCAGAGTGAGGACTTTCTCCAGCAGACGCGAGACCCCTAAACCCTAAACCGCTTTTGTCAGATTCAAGACCGTCAGGGGTTTGCTGAGAGCTGCTCATTTTGGAAGTGCGGTTTGGGTAGCGGTGGAGCGCTCGTCAGGGTGGAGCGCTCGTCAGGGTGGAGCGCCCGTTAGGGTGGAGCGCGCATCAGGGTGGAGAAACTCATCAGGATGGAGCGCTCGTCAGGATGGAGCGCTCGTCAGGGTGTAACGCTCGTCAGGGTGTAACGCTCGTCAGGGTGTAACGCTCGTCAGGGTGGAGCTGCTGCTAATGGCTTCAAGGCCTGCGCGTGACTGTTTTTTAACGAGAGTTAATAACAGCCAGAGGTGTTTTCGCCAGGCTGAGAGGCTGTAGCTGACATCAACTTTGCTCTTGTTTTCCAGGAGTGGCAGAACTCCATCCAGAAGAACGCAGGGTTGGCCTTCATCGAGCTGATCAACGAAGGAAGGTAGAGACTCCAGCAGCCCACAGCTGCTCCCAGCCCGGGTCAGCGTAGGATTGTTCTCCTTGCTTCAGCAGGAACATGTAGACGCCTCGCAGGTGCACAGGGAGCCATTAGAGCCCACCTGACGCCACGCACGGCTTTCAGCACCCGTCAGCTTTTAGCGCAGCGCTGCTGTCGGCTCAAGGGACTCGAGCAGCTAACTGCTCCGCAAACGAACCGTTTCCGTGGCAGCGTGCCGTGTTGTGGATGGTCCAGCCCTCCGGTCAGGAGCGGGACGGCAGGGGTCTGGGTTGGAGGGGGCAGAGAAGTGGTGCGTGTCAGCAGATGGGCAGCAGTCTGTAACTGGACCTGCAGGAAAGGTGGAACGTGTTGAAGTGACCTGGTTAAGCGCAAGGCGGGAGTTTGCATTGAGGTGGGCGGAGTTTGGACGTGTCCCTCAGCCTGTGTCCCTCAGCCAGGCCTCTGTTGTCTAGTCACCAAAGGCAGTCAACCACATGCGGAATTAGAAAGGGGGGGGGGGGGGTGCAGGGGTCTGCAAATCGGAGGAGAAATTGTGAAATCAGAGGGTTAGGAGAACAGGAGCTACTTTTCAAAGCAAGTCATTCCAGTCACTCTCTCTCTCTCTCTTTCCACTGATAAATGACCTGTAAATGTGTTACTGTAGATTTGTATATGTTTATGTTGGTGTGTGTGTGTGTGTGTGTGTGTGTGTGTGTGTGTGTGTAATGTGTCAGTGTGCCAGGTTTAGTCAGGGCGGTTTCTACAGAGATGATCAGGGTGGGCTCAGTCTGTATATCCATCTGTTGACCCATCTGTCCCCCCTCCCCACACACACACACACACACACACACACACATGTACAACCCACTCTCTGTGCTCTTGGACAGTGAGCCTGAGTCAGCAGTGACAGGCGCTGTCCAGGGTGCTGACATGTCTGTCACTCTGCCCACTGTTACATCTGCGGGGGACACCTGTCCCGCACACATTGTTTTGCCTGGCTTGGCGGGTCCTGAAGAGTCACTGTAACACAACAGTAACAGTAACATTTAAACATTTAAACAGCCTTGTGATTATTTTGGGGGATTCTTTGGTGACAGTATGACAGTAATGCACCTCCACAGGGTTATGTTTTAATGCACTGTTATGTATTAAAGAGGCTTATGTTTTAATGCAGTGTTTTTTAATAAGATTTGAATTCTTTTATTTATAGCTGCCAATCCATACAGATGTCTGCTGATATCCTTTGGCTGTATATTAGTCTTTCTCATACTGGGTTGCCTAGTCTGCCCACGTAGAGGGACTCCACTTTCGTTGGTACAGCATTCTGAAAACATATTTGGGGGAAAAAAATGAAAAAACATGACCAGTGATTTGATAACTGTGATTTGATTACTAGGTTACTGTAGATGTGTGGATGGGATCAGGTTGGATCAGCACAGAACCATGCATGAAACTCCAGGATCCACTTTTCCTTTTTTAAAACATTTTTGGGTGTCGTTTTCATCTTTCTGACTGTCACCCTTCATAAGGGGGAGGGGCCTGTTTGTTGGCACAGAAGCACTAAACACCAATAAAAAGCCACATTGACAAAAAACGTGAAGTGTAATATACTCTGTGTCATCTTCACGCCTCATGGGGAGAGGTGGGAGTTTGCCCTAGTTTTAATTCCAGCTTCCTATTATTAGCGTGAAAAAGAGGTTGTTTACAGCCTGTTTCCTTGTTGGGGCTCACAAAGCTAATTCAGTGCTTGTCGACGCTTCAGGAGACGCGCGCTGATGATGAATGCTGGTGTGGGTTAGGCGCCTACCCGGAGACGCAGGACGATTTACGGCCCAATCGCATGAAGCGCAGTGGCTGAGCCTAATTAAAACGAAGCGGGCTTAACGACGTGTAAACCGAGCCGCGATCGGGCCGCTGTAGCCGTCGCGGACCGGGGATGACGTGGAGATGAGCGGCGCACGTGAGCTGTCACTCACTGGAGGGCCCCTAAAGTAGGGCTGGCGTGCTGCTTCTTCAAGCTTTTACAGCAGTGATCAGCCTCATATGATCAGCCTCGTGTGCGAAATCGATTTGAATTATTATGAACGCCAGGCCATGATAGATGATATTGACAGTGGGTTTACGTTCAGTGCAGATAATAGGAGACACAAGCCATACATTGTCCATGAGGGTTGTTACATATATTTACACCCATACTGTTTTACACACCTTATTTATCAGGTGGAATTGCTATTGACTACTCAACATACTAACGTGTCTTAATGAACTGCATGGCTAATTTCACTACATCATTATTCCTTTAGTGGGATTAGTGATGTTACCATGCAGCTCCTGCTCTTGCATTGCTGTTCTGTTGCAATGCCATTCCACCCTTTAAGGACTTCTTTCCCTTCACTGCTAGACTCCTGTGCCATGCCATGAAGGACCACGTGGTGCGCGTGGCCAACGAGGCAGAGTTCATCCTGAACCGTCAGCGGGCCGAGGATGTCCACAAGCACGCCGAGTTCGAGGTTGTATGCGCGGTTCTCCTCCATCTCGTTCTGTGCTGCTCCTTTACGTCTAATCCTCTCCCTCTCTAATCTCACACCCCAGTTCAGCTCTGGATGTTTGAGTGGATCTAATTCCTGCTCAAAGACTGAGTTTAAGGGAAAATGGAACACCCCCTAATAACGTATGCTGTCTTGCAATGAGCTCTGGGGGTCTAAACCTCTATTCCTAATACTTCGAACCACATACCGCCGTGGAATCTGCAACAACAGCAGTAGATTTAATAATGGTCACAATCTGTAATCCCTTGCAGTGATAATATAATCTCATGGGGCCAGTGATCCATGGAGAAATCAGATTGTGTGAATCAGATATTGCTACATGTGCAGCGTACGTGAGAGAGATTTGGGCAGCTGTGAAAATCCCCACGGAAGCCAGCAACAGCGGGGGTGGCCTGGTAATCCCCGGCCCTGTGTTTCCCAGCGGAGATTAATCTACGCATATTAACCCAGAAGAAAGGGATTAAACAATTTTGCTCCAATTTACGCATTAGACCATCTCACCAAATTACATCCCAGCCTCTGATGATGACGCTGGCATGATGTCGCAGGCTATTAGCTTCTGAAGTCAAGTGACTACAGAAAACTACTCATTAAAAGTTTAAGCTGAGAGAAAATTAAAGCTTAGCTAAATCAAGCCTTCATTATGTCAGTAGCGTTTGTGCATGCGTGTGTGTGTTTTTTAACTTATAATTATTAATGTGTAGAGCTGTGGCTTTGGAGAGTGCCTCCGATACTGAGGACATACGCACAATGAAAAGACACAAAGAGTCTCCTACATTTCTAAAGACACACGTGGTGACATTTGGTGGATGACGGCATGAACATGTGTCCTCAGTCAGCATGTAGCGGTTACACGAACACACACATATGCAGCCACTGACAAAGCAATGCACAAACTAGTCCCCTCGCCGCTGAGGAGTGACGCGGCCCTTAGCTCTGCCCGGCCAGATGTTAGATGTGCGGCTCCCTCAGATCCTTTCGCCCGGCGGACGGCTCGCCCAGCTTCAGGAGAGCGGAGTGCCAGGGCTCCACCTGGGCCACAACTCCTCCCCGACTCCTCCCTCCACCCAGCCCCCTCACTGCACCTCCTCCCCCCACCCGACCCCACACCACCATGCATCTTCCCCCACGCCACACCGCCACACACTCCTCGCCCGTCCAGTTTATTACTGTCTCACACGCACACAGATCCACCAGGCAGATAGGACGTTTTTACAATTAAACCAGTGTCACTTTTAGCCCTCAAATCCCTCTTGAAGTGATAAATAACAGTTGATATTTGTCAGTGCGTCACATGGTGAAGGGAGATGACACCGGAAGATTGAGTTATCGGCTCCTTGAAGAATACATCGATGTATAATATCTGACAGAATTCAAATATAAGGCAGGAAATTCAATTACACCCCCCCCACCACCAAAGCTTCTGTTGGCAAATTAGATTTTGAATATTAGCCGGAGATGCCCCTGGGGTGTGGGGGGATGGGGCGGACGGGAAGACAGTCTTATTTTAGCAGTGGCACTGAAGACTCACGTCTCCTTTACTCTGGAGAGACGAGGTGAACCCTTCTCTGCTGCCAGCTTAGATCTGGATTCAGAAGCTGCGTTGGGAACCTGTTTCAGCTCTGGTTTAGCAAGCCAAGCTCACACGCAGAATCACTGGTTCTTTCTGCCTTTCTTTCTGAGCTCAGATTGAGCTGCCGATTGCATTTGACTGTTCTTTGCTTAAACGTTTGATGTAAGTGGTCCATATGAAACACTAGAAAGTGTTTTGTGTATGATGTCATGGTGCAGTGTACTGTTGGAAAAGGTATAAGGTCAGGTCAAAGGTCAAACATAACCCTAACGTAACACTCTCGACGGGCTCCAGACTTTAAGCCTGAGGGGTGGTTTTATAGTTTTTTATTACTGAACCACCATCACTGAGAATAGTACTGGCATGGGTTCACACACACACACAAACTGAACAGGGAAAGAAGCTGATCTACCCAGATTACTGAGAACAAAAGGCTAGTGGAGTACTGGCATGTTCACACACACACACACACACACACACACACTGTTCACACACACACACACACACACACACACACACGTCTTGCAGGCATCATGCCTTCATCATACACACTGCACCTTTTGTTAACCATTTATCCTTCTGATGTATTTCTTAGTGAATACGTATTATTCAGGTGCTACTGTGATTTGTTTGGTAACTTGACTGACACCAGTAGCTAGTTGAGTGGAGAGGGCAGGTCACGATGGGTAAAACGTTTAGACCAAACACAGAAGAAGAACAACTACATAAATAAAAGTGTAAAACTATAGAAACATAATTATTAGAACCTTTACTGGACATATTAAAACGTGTAGTCAGAGTTTTTTTTTTTTGACATATTAGTAGTGACTAATTGTAAAGGCTGGAGTATCGTGTGACTCTCCTCCTCCGTCTTCTCTTCCTCTTCCAGTCGAACTGTGCACAGTACGCTGCAGACAGGAGGGAGGAGGAGAAGATGTGCGATCACCTGATTGGTGCTGCCAAGCACCGTGATCATGTGACAGCCAATCAGCTGAAACAGAAGATTGTCAACATTCTGACCAACAAACAAGGTGCATGGGGATCAGATACACACAGGTACGACTCTGGGTGTCTGTGTGGTTGGGCACGGATACTACTCTGTATGCATGTGTGTGTGTGTGTGTGTGTGTGTATGTATGTGTATGTCATGTCTGCTTGTCTTTGTTGTTATGGCATCTTGACTTTGCCCTCTTGAGGTTCGCTCAGCTGTCTGGGCGAGTACTTGCACTGTTACCTGTGAGACACACACACACACACACACACACACACAGCTGTAGTGTGACTGCTATTTAATGTCATTTTCTTGCTCTCCACCAGGGTCAGGCTACAGGTCAGCAAACTCAATTACCACAACCGACCACTAAATCCCAGGAGACACATCATTGGTGGTCAGACTGTGTGTGTGTGTGTGTGTGTGGCAGTGCATGTTCCTGAGACCCACACCGGCCCCCATTTCAGTCACACTGTAGTACACCTGGTGTTCGTTAGACTGCTCTTGTGGGTCCTGTTAAAAGTGCCCTGAATCCAGACAAATGTTGTGTACAGACATACAGACATGTTTATATACAGCGATCAAAGAACAAAAGTCCCAAACAAGAACCATGGAGCAGGTTTCCCTCAGGGAACTCAGCGAACACGAATTAAAGCAGAATTTTCCAATCTAAACTCTAAAATGGAACAAATGTTTTGAAGCATCATGTGGATAAGGTTTATATCCTGGCCGAGCTGCCCAGGACACGACAGGAGGTACTTCACCCTGAAGTAGTCAGCAGGGACGGAATTAACCACCGACTACTGAACTAGATACTGTTTGAGCGTTTCCTTTTTGCGCTGTTTCCAAACACTCTGTAAATGTTGACTTGCAGACATACGTAAATGCCATGAGTGTTCAGTTCAGCTGTCAGTGTGATGCAGAGAAAGCCCAGGACACACATACACACACACACACGCCCTCATATGTGCACAGTCACACTCATACACGCACTGGCATGCACACACACTCACACACTCTCACACGCACCCGTGTAGTCATACTCTCACACACACTGCCTAGCACATGCACTCACGCTCACCCGTGAACAAACACACGCTCACACTCTCACGTGCGCTCACACACGCACTCGTGCACGCACGCAGCCGCACACACACACACTCGTGCACGCACGCAGCCGCACACACACACTCTGGACCCGCCATCTCCGCGCTCGCTCCGGCTGCTCACACAGTGGCTGTGGATTTCCTTATTGAATTGCAGCAATGCAGCGCAGATGGCAGGAAACGGCCGCCGCTGCTCCGTGTTTACGCCCGCAGATGGGAAACATGTCCGGCCAATCACGCGGGAGAACCGCTCCGCCTTTTCCACGGCTTTGGCCGCAGTCTCCCCACTGTAAACACGGCGTGCGACGTGTCTGTGCTGCGCCTGAGCGCTCTCCCGCAGGTAGACGACCGCGTAGATCGATGTCGTCCACGCCTTGTTCGCCGCCGGAGATCATGCATGTGGGCCTGCAGAATTTTGACAAAAATGGTGATTGTGATAACTGAGCCGTCCTGCGCGGTCGCAGTTAATTGCTCCGCTGTTCTGTACAAATACAGAGCCGTGGGAAACCTCTGCATTTGATACAATTCATAGAATAACAGCATTCACGCTCAATACCTGTGGTTAGAGCAAGCAGACATGCTCTCTTAATTCATTATCACACTCATTAATACAGCTGCTTGCATATAGATATGGGTATAGCGCGTAGCTACGCATCAGGCAGACCACAGAGGAAGGTGTTTTATTAAACAATTCAGTCACAATTTTTACATAACATGGCAGTTCAGTCACCTGCTTTGTGTGGAGGGACACGGATCCCCTGGGTGTTTGTATCTGCAGATACGTCTTCTTTCCATAACGCGTGTTGTATATAGACTTTGTATTTCCCCCCTCTGTGTTCCATTATGCTACTGTGTTGCACCCACTTGAATTGTCATTAATCCCTTTTATACTATGGAGTTATAAATAGCACTGCTTGTGTGCTGGTTGCTATAACATATTGTTTTGGAATTCTCTGCTAGCTCTCTGGTTTAGTCAAATATTTATAGAAATCACCTTGGAGGCTGCAACATTTGCATGGAGACAAAAGGTTATTGAGCTGCGTAGCATAGTAAATGGTACCACAGAACTTCCTGCAAATTCAAATGTAATGGTAACCTGCTGGAGAAGAAAAATGATGCAATATGTCTCGGAGCTGAGGGCTGTGTTTCAGCTCAAGAGCTTAGTCTTATTCAATGCTACATTAACTTTCCCATTTATGCTGCTCCTGTAAAATAGAATGCCCCCTAGGCGTTATAAGTAAGTGTGCGTGTGCGTGTGTGTGTGTGTGTGTCTCCCTCTTGGTTTGAAAATTTATTTGTGTCAAAGTGTCTAAATTTTTTTTTTGTCTTTGAGCATGGATGCCCTCAAATTGCTTTTCTCTTTGTGTTTCATAGTTTCATACTCCAGCCTAGAGACGTGCAGAAATATAGATAGTTTGCATGAACCCCTATGACCCCCCCCCACCCGATGATTCCCCTTCCCCCCCCAACATGGCCTGCTCAGAGATCCATCTTTCTCGAAAACGTAAACCTTCCCTCGGCCCATTCGCTGATCTTCAGATTCCTCAACGGTGGTTAAAAATATCCGGACAGTCTGTGGTGAAGGCGTGCAATGACCCGTGTGGGTTATTGGCTGTGTGTGTGTGTGGGGTGTAACGTGTCGCTGACGTCTCGCTGACGTCTCGCTGATGCCAACCAGCGGGACTGCGCGGTTCTGCAGGCGACACACAGTGGTCCCAGCGCGGCGGGACTCCCGCTCGATCACAGTCTACGCTTGCCTGATGATGAATGTCCCCTGCATTGAGTCGGCATCAGAAAATCAATACTTTTCAAATTGAAACAGTATAGGGTTGTATTGATCTGGGCCGGTAAATCAAAACGAGAAGGCTGGGATAGCGGTTAGGCAGACAGCTCCTCGCCCAGTAATGACACACTATCAATTTTAGCTTTGCACTGATAAATCAAGTTGAAAATTGGATGTCAGTCCCCCAAACCTCCCCACAAACCCCCACCCCTCCCCTTTCCCCACCTTAGCGGGAGTTATTTTCCCCGCTCTCCTTCCCGCCTCTACTGACCTCTGACCTCTGGCAGCGGATTATAAAGTTCAGACATGTCACCGCAATGGAGGCGTCAGACAAAGCGTTAGAATTAATGACAGAAAAAAAAAAAAAAAAAAAGATAAAATTGAACAATCGCTCCTTGGTGTCTCCAGTCAGCAGAGAGAGAAATAAACAAACGAAACACAAAACTGCTACTTGGGCCTTTTCCATTACATCGTTTAACTCGTCTCTCCTGGCGAAGATTAAACACACCATTTTGCTTCTTGCGTTACACTCTGCAGATTCTGTTTGTCTTTAGCTGAACAGCCGGTCGTTTTTCCCGCTATTTCTACGCTGGCGCTGAATATCAGTATTGACCTTAAAAATGGCTGAAGCGTATAAATTGAAGAAGCAGAAGAAAGGTGAGGTCATGCTCCTGTGCCTGTGCTTCAACATGCTCCTCACCCACGCTGGATGGGTCCACACCGGTTCAGTATGTGTGCTGACCCGTTAAACACACAGCCACGTCTGCTCTGGTGGGCGTGTCTTTGGGGTGGGGGGGCCGGCCTCGCTGAGCAGGGTTGACCAAGCTGAAAAACGTCGGTTCCGCACCAGGCACCTCTCCACGTCTTCCACTTACCCCCCCAGCTTTACGTCGCCAAACCTGGCCCGGGGCAGATCACTCCAGCAGGGCCTTGCCCAGTGGAAACGTGGGGGTATTAAGACAGCGGCCCCTTCGCTGCAGCAACCCCACCTCCAACCCCACCCTCTCAGCCACTCGCTTCCACATCAGCAACATGGCTGACAGGTGACGGAGGGCCAAAGACCTTAACTTAACCCGACTTGAGTATCGATTGTCAAAGCTTTCTCTTGTATAATTACTTTTTCGTGTCAACGGTGGCGGAGGGGAGGGAGATGGGGGGTGGGGGGTGTTTGGAGCAGAGGGGGGGGGGTGTTTGGGGCAGACGAGAGACAGAAGGGACATGAGAAAGAGAGAGAAAAAGCGGAAGAGAGAGGAAGAGGGAGATTTGGGCAGGTATTGATCTGTGGAGACGTGGACGGGGAAGAGACTGTTTCCCTTCACTAACGGCGGCTCCGGCCGTATGTGATGTACGGCAGCTTTCTGCTCCCAGATAATAACTTTGTGATGGAATGGAGCCTTCAGTCTCATGCGGCCAGTCTAACCAGTCTCCACGGGCAGGACTGAAGGGCCCATCAATTCTAATACCAGCAACAAGAAACAATAAGAGTGAGAGAGGGGGTATGAGAGAGGGGGTGTAAGAGGAGGGGTATTAGAGAGGGGGTATTAGAGAGGGGGTATGAGAGAGGGGGTGTGAGAGAGGGTGTGAGAGAGGGGGTATTAGAGGGGGGGTATGAGAGAGGGGGTATGAGAGGGGGTGTGAGAGAGAGGGTATGAGAGAGGGGGTGTGAGAGGGGGGGTGTGAGAGAGGGGGTATGAGGCTTCGTCCTGGCCATCATTTTCTGCTGGCTTCTGTGGAGATGTTTGTCGTGTAGCTCCTTCCCATTGGGAGGGCTGACGTGACGGCAGAAGGCACCAGAGACCTTCTACCTTCTCCGCTTCTAATGGACGAGGAAGATGTTGCTGAAAACCTTTGCAGTCTTTTCGTAATTATTGTACAACTAAAGAGGCTGCATGAAGCGTGTGGGAATCTCGTCTGCTTTCAGCTGGTTCGTTTTCTGCAGATCTAAACGCCCACTGGGCTCCAGCTCACATTAACAAGTAGCTGCAGGTGATGTTGGAGTCTGTCAGACACCCACCCACGTGCACATCTCCTTGTGTTTTACACCAGGCTGATCTTACACCACCCAAATGCCTAAGCTGACACCCGTTCTAACATCACAAGAATGCTGGCTTCTTTTACAAGCCTCTCGAGGCCGAGTGACCACATGATCGCGCCGTAGACGGGCCGTAGACGGGCCGTAGACGCTCCCCGCGTGGGTCTGCTGTACTCCTCTCTGGCCCTGCCGCTGTGTCGTTGACCTACGTGCGGGTTTTTTGCCCGGGGACATGCCTGACTCCGCCTCCTGGCTAGCCCCAGGCCCCGCCCCCCTGCTCTGGGGCGGGATCACAGAGAAGATGAAGCGTTTTGGTTTGGTCCGTCTCTGCTGGGGGGCGGAGCACTCCCCGCTGCGCTGACCACGCTGACGAGGCACAGCGCTCAACACCGCCCGTGTGAGGCTACATCCTCCTTGCAGCCTGTGTACACCAAAACCGGCAGTTTTCCGGACACCTTTACTGACCAATCACAGGGTCACATCCCCCAAAAACTCGGGGAGCAACGGGTTCCATGGAAACACATCTGGAAGCCATTATCGCCACGGCCAGCCCCCTCCCCGAATCTGACCAGGTTTCGCCATCTCCACGTCGGTGCGTCCTGTATAGTGCGTAACGATCGATAGGCATCCGAAGGCAACATGTGTGAAATGAGCGGAAGTCACACACACACACACACACACACACACACACACACTCCCTGTAATTTATAGCTTACTTTGAAAACCTTGAGCGATGTCCACCAGCGTGTCAGCCAGTCGGCATGCTACAGCGTGACAGGAATCTTTCGCATTTTGTCCAGCTCTGTTGAGAAGTGTCCCCTGCAGTGTGGGGCGACACCAGAGAGCCAATGACAGCCATGAGGAGTGAGATCTGAGCTTTGCTTTGTACTGTTCAGCACGTTGGACTGGTGCTCCATCTCAACGGGAGAGGAGAGGAGATTCCCAAGTTCACCAGTGCTGTTGGTCTTTAAGAATAATAGATCTCTTAATAATGGGAAATGTGCATGGTTAAACATTAGTGTGTTTTGGCCTGGGTGAGGGGGACCAGCATCAGACGAGACTTTCAAAGGAAGCATATTTCCTTCACATATGGCCTTTCATCTGTGTGTGTGTGTGTGTCTGGTAGAACCAGAATTAATCACATAGACTGTAGCTGAATCAGGCAGTAGCAATCGAAGCCTGAACGAGCCAATCCAGCTCAGAAGTGCCCCACAGGGAAAACCACATGGTCCCGGTGGCCACGCCCTCTGGGAGGCGGGACTTTGCCTCCTGTCACTCACGCGCAGGACGTGGCACACGGCAGCTGTGACATCACAGAGCCAGCGCGGCACTGAGAGAAAGCAGCGGCCGCGATCACCCGCGATCACCGCCACTTACGCTAATTACGCCCTGTTTAGCTCCCCAATGGAGGCAGTTAAGGAGAATATAATGGAGTCTTATTGAATTTCCCCTCTTTTCTTTTTCTCATCAAAAGCCGTTCTGTAGGGGCCGATTAGCTGTCGCCACAGCAGGGCTGTCTTTGCTGGCCTTTGATGTCGTGATTGGTCATATTTTATATACGTGTCCCAAGGTGAATCGACTGCTAACCCTTGTTGTTGTTGTCTGGTGTTTGCTGTACGGAAGATGTAATCGGCATCAATTTCTCTTTCGTACTTGCCTTTGGATCACGACATGTCTGTGTTTATTTATAAATCTCATTCTACGGCTTGAACTTCACCTCTCTTTACAGAGTTCAGCACATTTATGTTTTTGCAAACTCCATTTGTGTGCTTTTTCTGACCAGAACTCTTTGAAAAGCCGTAATGTTCGATATGACGGCGTGTAGGTAGTGTAGCATATCGGAGCTTCCCCTCTTAAACATATCAGCCAGTCGAACTCCTGTGTGCCAGTGTGCAGATCAGGGGGATGATCCGTCTCTGGAGGCCGTCTCCTCTCTGCGGCAGGGGCAAACGTCTGGCCACAAGTCACAACACATCTCCTCTGCCCCTGAACCAGCTGCCCTCTCTGCCCTGAACTGCCCCATATTTTTTGATGGGATTGTTAGCAGGCCTTTTATTTCCCGCTTTGCCACTCGAGCCCGAATCACGGCTGTCGGTCCTTCGCAGCCGGGCACAAACCCGCCCCGCTCCCCACGGACGGGATAAGGGCCGTTATTTATCTGGCCGTGGCGGCGAGAGGGCGGGGCGGCTACGCTTGCTCTCTCGCGCTCTTTTGTTGATAATGACCGCCGCATTGGTCGGCCGATAGTTTTGGTTATCGGTGCTGGGGAAATTAGCTTTTAAAATGCAGTTGGAAATCCATTTGCTTGATTGATGGGCGACGTGGCTAATAAATTTGAGCGGCGCGCGAGGGGGGCGGGTCCTCCACCATTCTTTATGTCTGTCAGGAGACACGCGGTTGGTAAAGTGGAGTGAGTCAGGAACTCGTTCTGGACAGTGATTGCCATTTAGATGAAACGGCTGTCAGTGCCGCTCATGATACAGAGACGCGTGCGGAGTGGAGACCGGAGCTTCTCTTTTAACTCTTGCTCATTTGGTGAGACCTTGGGCAGTTAAAAAGAAGATTGGTTCTCAGAGGTAAATACAGAAGGGTAGTCTCATGTGGAGATGTCTCATTTTCAGGGGCCGTGTCCTTGCTAGTATCTCCCACACGATACCAACCCCCATCATGCTTTGCTTCCGTTCGGGACGGGCCCTAACGGCGCTTCTGTGACGAATTTTTGTTTCACAGATATAACTTCACAATATCCTATTTTACACTTTTTCAGTATTGCACCAATTCTTCCAAAATCTGGCTCGCTGTAGTGCCCTGGGTGTCTGCCTTGTCCCCTGCCTTGTCCTCTGTCCATACAGATTGTCCACTCTCCATCTCAGACCAGTCCAGCGCACCAGTGCTTGGCATTCTTCAAAGCTGGATGTTTCTGCCGGAGCCCCACCCACCCTGTAGTGGGGGGGGGGGGGGGGGCAGACCACCCGGGGTGAGCACACACACTCGTCATGGCAATCTTGGCGCGCTCGACGTCCGGCTCGACGCGGAACACACGGTGTAACGTATCCCGAACCCCCATTTTCTCCATTCATTATAAACTGAAAACACATGGTATCGTGGGAGAGTCGGGATTAAAGGACCCGATGCCGAGCGCTTTATCCTCCCTCCTGATTTCCCTTTGCTCCGCGTAATGTTTAATCCCCCTTTTCCACTGAGGAGAAAAGGCAAACACTTGGGTCGCTCATACCCCCAGACTTCCGCTCGCTCTGACGCTCGTCTGGCTGGGTTTCTCCTCGCTCCCGCCCGGCCCTCCTGGCTCGCTCACGGACGGATTTGGGGGGGGGTTATAATCTCAGACACCAAATGCTCGGCCGCCCCCGCTGGATTTACATTTTCTGGTGGCGTAATCTGGCGTTTACAATGTCATTTGGGCGTTTTTTGGCCCCTCCGCCTGCTGACGTCTCATTCCTGCAGCCTCTCACTGGGCCAAGATTGACAGCAGACAAGCCCCCGGGCGCCGCGTACCGCCTCTCAAACCCCGCCGTGTGATGAACCTTTGGCATACAGCTCATGCATGCAAGCACGCTTTATTCCAACACACACACACACACACACAGCCGCTTGATTGATGCTAAACTGAGACTGATCTCTCAGTGCTGTCAGAGGCCCGGCTAAGTCTCTGGAGTGTTGCGATTTCCTGACATTTGTTAGAAATATTCAAACAACAGCAAGCAGGCTTGGATGATGGGTTCTTTGTACCGTAATCCTGCAGTAACACTTTAATCTGTTTAGGCAGCACCACTGTTATGGTGGGCAACAGAACGGTAGATTGTAATGGTAGGACTGCTACTCCAGACCTCTTGGTATTGAAGCTGTTTTTGTAATGGCCGCTTCCTGTTTTGAAGTGAGTGGGCTGGTTTTTACTGTTGTTGTCTTTCTTTTTCTTCTTGTTTTCTCATTGATTTCTCACTGGAGAAACGCGGAGACTTTTCCTCCTCTCACGACTCTCCGCTGTTCACATGAACACGTTGTTACCCACGACCCACCTCAAAATTAAAACAATTTTACAACGCGGCTCAATACAGCGTAAAGTATTCTGTCATTTCTGTAATATGTAGACTGCAAACTAATGACTCATTCCATGTAGTTTATTGCAGGAGTTAGCGCAGGGTTCACACAGGAGGACCGTGCATTTCCGCATGTGTGTTACCGGTAATGAAGACAAACCGTTTGCAGAATTCGCTGATTGTCTCTTACCGTCTCGTCATCTTTTCCCCAATTACCACCATCATCGGCCTCCTTTATCATCTCTCGGAGCCTCTTTGGACTAAATTAGTTATGCCGTTATTCTCTGCCTGCTCTTACTTTCGTTTCTCTCCCGCCCCCTTTCAAGACAAACGCCGAACCCTTTGAAACGACTCCAGCCTGCGCACGCTGGAAATGAGCTGCACTTAGTAACCTGATGCTGGTGGCTGCCCTTAATGGTTTGCATTAGCTGCAAGCAATAAAATTAGCCCAGGTCCCTGCTAATGTTGGAATAATCATTTACAAAGATGGTTACCACATGCCGCGGCCATTTATTTCTCTCTCCGTCTCTCTCTCTCTGTCTTTCTCTCTCTCGTATTTTTATACGGCTTCTAATTCGGTGTTATTAATAATGGATAAGAATGCAATTTTCTGCGGCATGCTCCGGGGCCTCAAGAATCATTTCGATGAATATTTCAGCGCGTTATTTTAATCACGGCGGCGCATTCGCAGCGGGGGTCCGTGTTTTATTGGCCGGGGCCGGGGCCATGGCTGCGGGTGAGACCCCTCCCCCTCCCCCTCCCCGCCATTAAACCGCACCCTGTCTGCTTGGAGGGCCCTACCTCTGATTTACAAGACTTGTTAAAAAGTGCCGTAAAAAAGCGGGAAAGCAGCACCGTTTCTGCTTGTAATTTGATCCTTTGTTTGTTAATGGGACGGGCTGTTGTTTACTTGCGGGCTACGGCACCGCGGTCCCAGTGGGGGGCTCGCCGTGGCGTCCGGAGAGATTAGGCAGCCACTGGTGAACACTTGGGTGACTCCCGTGTTCCATGACCAACCATTATGGATGCGCAGTTTATACATGCAGTAAAAGAGATCATATATAAATGGTTCTTGTTATCTAAGAGTAAACAAGACTTGTGTTCTACGCAATTTCTTGTACTGTCTAACTTGCATATATTTATTAGAATTCTTAACAGTTGTTTTAATTTGAGGTACATGATTACAAAATCGTTTTCTTCTGATATACATCGTATACATATACATATACTTGTTTTTGTTTGATTTTCTGATTATTTGAGTTTACTGGTTATTTGACTTTTCTGGTTATTTGAGTTCACTGGTTATTTGAGTGTACTATTGAGTGTACTGGTCATTTGAGTGTACTGGTTATTTGAGTGTACTGGTCATTTGAGAGTACTGGTTATTTGAGTATACCCGATATTTGACTTTTCTGGTTATTTGCTCCCCATCCCCAGTCAGCTGCATGACTTCTGGCGTCTTGACTACTGGGAGGACGACCTCAGAAGGAGGCGGAGATTTGTCCGGAACCCCTTCGGCTCCACCCACTTGGACATCACGTGCAAATCACTGGAGGACTATGGTCAGTAATTCTGCCAACAGCCAATCATAATGCTGCTGGACTTTGTCAGTCTAGCTCATTATCCCCAAATTACAGTTCATTACATACAATGATATCATTGTTTCATGAGAGTTGCATGCACACACACACACACACACACACACACATACATGCACACACACAAAAGCTTTATGCTTTATGAACATTCTGAACACACAGTCGAGAGGCAAATTGCCTAAAAAATTTACAAATAAATATTTTTGTTAAACAGTTTCTGCTGCACATTCTAGAACTTACCTTCCCTGACCCATTTGATCTTATAGTGCTGGTTGCACTCTGTCGATCAGGGTCAGGCCCCATCGCCTTTTAAAGGGAAACGGTTCAATACTATTAACCAGAGCGGGCCGTGCCCCTCTGCACCAGAGCCCAAAGCAGGCGTTTGGATTAAACGAACAAGGGCGAATCTATGGACGTGCCAGAACAATAGATCGCCTTGTCTTCCTCCACCAGCATGGATGGATGTTCTTCACGAAATGTTCACGGGGAAAATGAGTTGGATGCAAACAGGCTGCTAAAAGCCAGCCGCATACGTCCAGATGTTGCGTTTAAGGTTACATAACGTGTATAATATTTTACATTTCATTTTAATCACAAAAGTGTCTGGCAGAGCTGAGAGAAAAGATGCTTACGGTTTTCTAATAGAGTCTCTTGCCAGTATTTCATCATTGCTCTTGTGTTTTTTTTTACCGCATCGATTCTCAGTTCTCAATTCTGTAATTTTATTCGTTAATCAATTGATTTCTTTTTTTTTCATATTGTTTATCTTTCTCCGTTCTCAACTGCTTCCCGAACGTGCTGTGTTTGTGTGTACATTCTGCTGGGCGTTTTGAGACTGACTGTTTCAGGCAAACCATGTCAGATGGTCACTGTGTGACAGCCAACACACACACACACACACACACACATTGAGATTACAGGCCTACCAGCTGCTTCATGTACTGCAGGTGGCCTATGTTCATATCACAGTCACAGTAATTACTGCTGAGATTTTCTTTTTTTTTCTTTCTCCTGTTCTATTTTTTACTTTGATCTTATTTTTGTAAGTAGGCAGTGGAAGAAAAAAACAGAAATGAAAAATGATACCAGACTAGACATATAGACTAGTTATGTCAAATGTATCGCACTAGATTTAAAGACAAACGACTCACAAATGTCACAAATTACTAGGAGTAGCTTGTAAACCTGATTCCTAGTGGACGTACTTAAGCTTAAAGAATCAGAGTATTCTAAAATACTCAAGTACATATTTTTGTTAAAAAAAAAATACTCAAATGAAATACTGAAGTAGTATAACATGACGGGACAGGAGGGAAAGTGATGGGGTCCGAACATAATTCAAACTGCCTGTGGATAAAATGATTGACCTTTTTAACCCAAACGTTTGCACAAGCATGCAAGCAAAGTTCATGTAGACGCCTTGAGTGCCCCACTGCAGCAGGGCTATCTCAGACCTTCTCACGGCTGGCGTGGAGAGCGCGAGTTCAGCGTATACTTTCAGCCATCGCGCTCTTCCTTGGCTGCTTGTTCTTGCTGGGTTATCCCAACGTTCGGCGCCGCGGGCTACCGGAACCGAAGTCTCACTGAAGTCTTGTCTCCTCTCTTCATCAATAATGAGGAGAATAATGCATGAGCTGGCCTACAGTCAGGTAATATCTATACAGTATCACCCCGGGGAGGAGAGGTACGGTCGGGTCCAACACCTCGTCCTGGTACTTACATGGACTTCACACGGGCTGGATCCAGGCATCGCGGGTCGGGTTCAGGCAGCTGTGCCACGCGCCGCGTCCAGGTAAGACAGCCGCGTTGTCACTGTGAGCAGCTCGGCTGCGAGAAAACACTGGTGAGGAATAATGAAAGGTTTTTTTTTAGGACCTTTTCATGTCCCCTGTATCTAGTTCTTTTGACAGAAAGCATTTTAATCAGATGTTATTACTGTCAAGTCCTATCATTAAGTGGTAAACCACCCGTGTGTATATATAGTCCATCCAAACACATGTCTCTGCGAGAGACCCTTTTCAAAGAGGTATGTCCTCTTTGGACATTAGCTCTGGTTGGCAGTTGGTTGGCAGGGTCTTTTTTTTTTGTACGTGAAGCTTGTCTTCGAGCTGGGGAAACATCATGGAGTGGTTAACTGGATGTGAAGGGGGTCCCCTCAGTGAAAATGCCCTGAAGGGATGTCCCTCTGCGACTGCGTGAAAATAGGTGGTTAGGCGGACACGAGCACCGAGGGAGAACATAAATAAAGCTTCATTCTTTTGATTTCCTGGAAGTGGAGGGTTTGACGGATCGCGCCAATCAAATCGCTGGCATTTTGCTAAGAGTCAGTAGGGGCTTGTGTGCATTCGGAATGACATGTTTTCAAACCACTTGTCAGATTGTCAGATGTGTTCACTTATACTCTTCATCTTTCCCTTGACTGAAACGGTGTGATAGGAGATGAGAGATGTTTCAGTTTCGTTGGAAAAGTGGAACAGTCACCACAAAAACAACATCATTATATCTAATTCACGGTGATTTATCATCATTTGCTCTGGCGATTTTAGAGCCCTCCGTAATTTTCAAAGTTTGGAGCTTAATAAGACTCTCTGACCACGTTTTATAACCAGATGATTAAAAAAAAAAAAAGAGCTTCCTGTTCTGCGTCCATGTACTTTTTCTAGACGCCATTAAGTTTCTGTGTTGCTGGAGAAAGTGTGTTTGTGGGGGAGCCCGTTTGAAAACCTCACCTCCGCCTCTATTAACTGTGTTGACAGTATAATGAGCCGTTTCGTTCTAGGGTTCGGCCTCCTCGTCTTCCTGGCCATGGCCCGAGTATATTGTTAGCTGATTGGAATTGAGCAAGCATGAAATGGAAGCCAGGTTAATATTGATCCTGCTCTTTAACGGCCTGTTCTACCCCAGGTGTCCTTGCGGTTTCATTTTCAGGTGAGCGGTTCCACCCTGACCCACTGGACCTTGCCGGACAGAGATCTTTATAGCTTGTTATGGGAGGGGCTTGGGGGAAGGAGGGTTGCCACGACCGTGCCTTTAGGACCTCAGGCTGACACGCCGTTGGCTTTGTTTCGAAACGCACTCGTTGTTGCTCCGTTACGGGGGAAACGCGACTGGAAAGTTGCTGTGACAAGCTGACACGCAGCAAGTGTCTGTTTGCCCTGCTCTTTGATACGGCGTGAGTTTGGAAAAATGTCACTCCTCTAACGCATTTTTCGAGGGCTTTCTGTCCCCCCCAACCGCCCACGCGCACGCAAGCACGCGCGCGAGATATCGCTAGTTTATTCTTGTGCTCACTGTCAGCACGGCGCGGTGCCTCTCCTGCAAGCCCAGCGTAGGAGAGCACACAGGCCGGAAATCGCAGACAGACGAATGCTGATAATAACAACCGGGGGGAGGGGGGTGGATCTAGAGGGGCGGAGGCAGAAGACGAAGACGCCATAGCTCTGCGACTAAACGGTCACACGCGGCCCGCTGAGGGACCACAGCTGGGGCGGATAACCGCCGTGTGTCGTGGCGGGAAGGGCCCCGAGGCCTCACGCCGCCACCGCTGTGGGCTCACGCAGGGCTCACGTGAGACGCAGCTCTTCTGAGCAAAGCCATTACAGAAGGTGAGGGCAGGTCTCAGGTTTCGGTGGACGGGGGGGGGGGGAGGGGGGTGGGTTGCGAGGTTCCTTCCGTGCGCGAGGAAACGTGGAGAAACGACAGCTGCCAGACTCCTGGTGCTTGACGGATGAGCACGGACCTCCTGGGGGTTTTAATGGGCTCGCAGAAAGACCGGCGCTGGAGTTCCTGCGTTTCTGCAGCGGGGAAAAGAAAAGTCCTCCCTTCATGTGCACAGAACAGGGCAGTTCTAAGTCTCATTTTGGGCATAATGTTTTAATTTGCCCCACAGACACATACGCAGTGGGACGTCTAAGATCTCTTGTAATTCTGGTCGGTTATGGAAAAGCATTTCAGCTATTTGTAACAGGGTTTAAAAAATAATACCCAATGGGGGAAGTTGGAACGTAAGGAGAAAGTTAGGTCATTCCTCTTCTCCGCTCTTTGGCACGGTCTGAAGACGACAGGAGTGGCACAATACTCACAAATCCCAGAGACACACATGCTCCTAGTCTACAGAGGCAGTAAAAGTGTACAGACGCAGACATGGAATACAACAGATCTGCAGCGGTATATATAAAACGCAGACACTTGTCAACAACAATGCGTCTTAAGGAGGGGTCTCCTCAGACCCTTTTCTGCCCTTATCTGTTCCACATTGGGCAGTAAAACTACTGAGAACACAGCCAGGCTCCGTCTCAGAAGCCGCTTTCCCAAACTGTAAAGTGGCGTCATGGCCGACACGCTCTTGTGAAGATGGTTCCCTCCATCACGCCTTGTTAAACGGGAAGAATAAATAGATGCGTTTGAACACCAGCAGAGGCGAAATTGCTGGGACTCATTTAATGGTCAGAACAAGTTTCAGGTTCTTTCTCCCTCTGAACCGGTGTCTGCCGAACTCGGCGCGTGCTGTCTAGTCCACGCGTTTAGATCGAAAAGTCTGCGATGAATTTAGTAGCGTAAGTGGTGACTAACTATACTTTCCACTTCAGTCTTCATTTGTTTCTACATCAGCTCTGCATATGCCACATTGCTGCTCTGGCTCTCCCTGCATTTAAGGAGTCGAGTGTTGGCAGGACGCGTCTGACCTGCTTTTCCTCACTCTTAGCGTGCAATAGCAGAACCGCACCCGGGACAGATGAGTCCCATCTGAGGACGTGTGGCTGAACCTTGCTCTGCGCTCTCTCCAGCTCAGCCTGCGTGCGCGTGTGTCGGCCGGCCATCAGCTGGAGGACACCGCACTCCCAGTGTGTTCTAGTTGCGTTCCACGTTTTGTCTGCGGAGGTGTGGCGTCCTGCCCCCCCCCTGTTCGTCAGCACTAATGCTGACAAATAGATGTCTTTGTTGCTAAAGTGGTTATTTGAGGATAGCTAGAAGACCTGTCGGTTTCCCGTCATTCAGCGCTGTATCGTCGTTCCTGTTTGTCTCCTCTCTCTGTCGTTCGGCTCATTCACTGGCTCGTCTCTGCTTTTCGTCTCTTTACTGCGTGGCAGCTAAACTGATTTGTGGAAAACATCGTCAAGTCGAAACATTCTTCCTTCCAAACCCCCACCCCCCACCTCCGCCCCGGCTCTGCATCCGCCAAGGATCGTTTTCTCGTCAGCGTCGTCTTTATTTTGTCTGCTTTGCGCCGTGTTCCTCGGGCTCCGTCTGGCCAATCAGAACTCACACCCTGCCCCCTCTCGTAAGCACGCCCGTCTTCGTTGACGGTGTACAGAATGACACTCTTTAAGTTTCGCTCGCAGTGCCTTTGATCAGTAACCGATGGCTGGGTCTCTGCCTCTTAGCGTTACACGCTCGCCCTGTTTCGGAGAGCTCTGCTGAAAGCTCCCTGGGTAGGAGGCAGAGCAGGAAGGCCATCGAGCCTCCCCTCACCCCCAAGCCCCGCCCCTTCCTCCTCCCATGGTAGCTGCGTTGACGACAAGTCAAATCCGAGCCCTGCGGGACGAGGTGCGCGAACCCCGGGGGAGACGAGCATCGCTTTAAGAGCTCTGCTGAAAAGAAGCACGTCAAAGGAGTGTCACACTTCTCCACATTTCTGATGAGCAGTTCACATTTCTTCTCACTTTCGTCTCATCTTTCTCTTTTTAATAGCACGCTGTTCTAGTTCCTCTGGCAAATCTGACCTTAAAGAATACAAATCCGCACGGACGTCTCTGCGCAGTGGCGTGTGACATGGCTGCCTGCAGTTCCTCCCTGTCTTTCCTGAGTAATTAAAGATGATGAAAGCTTTTTTTCTAACCTGAATTTAGTATTTTTACGCCTGGGCCCATTTGTATCACGTTCCCGCCTCCAGCCAAGGTCGGCTTGGCATCTGCAATCATTTAATTGTGCTGTCGGTTCAAAGTAACCGTCGCCCGAACTCGGCGAGCAGTTCGCCCTGTGCCTAACGGACTATGAGCCGCGGAAGTGTCTGTAACACCGTGTTTCGTCCTGAGCCTCTGTACAGAGGAAGGAGAGTGTTGCTGATTGGGGAAGAGTTCTGGAGCCTGTCTGTGTGAACTCAAAGATGAAGCCTCTAGCTACAATGCAAAGCATTACGCGATACGATGCCATCCTAGACACCGAAGATATGATTCCGAATTTAACAAGGTGCACAGTCTGAACAAACAAACTGCAGCACAACGGAGGTTTTAAAACAAACACTTGCATAACAACTGACAAAACCAACGTTGTGGTGCAACCATGACAGTTCAAATAAAAACCTCAACTCCAAAATGTCTTTCTTGGTTCTGGTGTCCTAGGATCTGGGAGGAAGCTTAAATTAAGTCAAGGACTGATGGATTTTTCTCATTTCATTTACAAACGGCCAGTGTTTTCCAGCCTTCCTTTGTGGCTGAGGACGTTGTCAGATCTGCCCTTCGTTAGGCATGAATCAGACAATCAAGCAGCAGAGGTCTGTGAGACAGTTTCCCCGACTTTATATAAGACGTCCATCCCAGTTGTTTGTCACAAAGTGCCAAATAATCTCAGTTTTCCAAACCACCCTCACACTTCAGGAGGGACGTGACTCAGTGGCGCCCCTCACTGGTGCGTCTCACCCCCACAGGTCGTGAGAAGGAGCACGTGGTGACGGGGAGGAAGGGACTTCGTAGCCAGGCAGTGGCCAATCAGAACCCAGAGGCGGAGCTGATGCTGGACGGAGAGGATGACGCCGTGAGCCTGCTACAGGAGAAGGACACGGACAACCTGGCAGGTAAGGGGGCGTGGTCGGCGAGGGGCGTGGCCAGTGATGGGGGCGTGGTCAGTGAGGGGGAGTGGCCGGTGACTGCTCGCTGTAGGGGCGACGGCGTGGGGCACTGGTGCTTAGCAGACCAGCTCATTTTCCAACCCTGTTTTTCTTAAGAGTGTTTAGTAATATTAAACAACTTTCTCTCCCCCACATTTCACATCAGACATGATACACGGATCAGGTGTCACTACAGCTTTCATTTCAGGGTTCTAGCAGCTTGATTTACAGTCTTTGGATGCTCAGTGGACTCTGAGCGGTGAGAATGCCCAGTAACCTGACAGTCCTGCGATGGATCCACCAAGCCAGTCCGATACCTTGCGCTGTGTAGTTAAGCTAGTTTGACAGACCAGCGCACTGTGTATCTGAAGACTGTGTTGAATCCCACGTTCCCACTGCCAAACATTTGTTCATCCATCCTTCTGTTTTCAATTTATTTGTCACTGTTTAGGATTTTTTTTTTCTTTTGCCCCCTTTCAGCACATTTCTGCCCTCGTGGGTTTATCTCCAGAGACAAGTGGGCTATTTTAAGTAAGACTAAATGCACCAAGGCTATTTATCATTTGATGCTCGAGTAAAAACGACTGCACTAACACTGCAGGGTTGAGTTATTATTATTATTATATTTTTTTAAAGGCTTTAGTTGATCAATCTGTAATAAGTGAATCAGTCAAACTGACAATCATGAATGTGAAATGAAGTTTATATCTTAAACCTAATAAATGTAAAACTGTAACTCAGTCACTAATCTTCATTTCTTTCATTTCTCAATCTTATTATTATTATCTTATTATTTTTATGTTTTGCTTTAACCTCACGTGCACTGAAACATTTACTGATGTTAAAGAGTGGAAATCTTGCTTGGATAATGCCGTGCAGGACACGGCACTTTCAGGGTAAGTCTAGCAGGTCTGACAGGTCTTGCAGGTCTTGCAGGTCTGGCAGGTCTAGCAGGTCTGGCAGGTCTTGCAGGTCTAGCAGGTCTAGCAGGTCTGCGTTAGCGTGCAGCACTTCCAGCTGGTGTTGCACTGCACCTCGGTGATGTATCTACTGCAGAGGCTCTGCAGACATCCTATTAATTATGCCACCTTTAATATTCCCATTCATCACCATACTCATTCTTTAGGTGATTAATAGCTACATGCATAGGGTGTGTACCGCAAAGGCAGATTTGCATGTTGGAATAGAGCTTTTCAAGTGTGTAAAATGGCACGGTGGTCTGGTGTGTTCGTCATCAGAGGTTCTGCTTATGCAGCGCTTGATTCTTCTGGTTCTGGGAGTCCAGTGCTGTGTGTTAGCTGCCAGGACCACCGATGTCCAGATATCTTCTGGTTTTATTGGTGGCTCTCTGATCCCTTGGGTGGCAGCACACATAGGCGTCAGCAGCAGGTAGAGGGAAACGTAACTGCCTCTGTTTGACAGTGGTAAGTTATCGGGGTTCATCTGTGGCTCACATTCATTAGCCCTGCATCTCCAGTAGAAACGCATTTAACAGTTTAGAGAAAACTGCTGCTTAAAAGCTGTAGATGGCTATCCGTGTGTGTGTGTGTGTGTGCATGCGAGTGAGTGGTGTGATGTATATGTGTGCCTCTGTGTGCAAGGGTGTGCATGTGTGTACCAGCACGTGTGTGAATGTGTGTGTGCGTGTGTTTCAGTCTGTACCTGTGTGTATGTTTGATGTGTATGCATGCGTGTGCCTTGTGAAGTTGCTTCACTTGAGTACCATCACGGATCCTGTTATAGCCCATAAATTCTTGGAATGTTTGCTGTGCTCCAATCAAAGACATTAGGAAGCGGCAAATGGTCTTTGGTTCTATTTATCACACTTCACTGTCTCTTCATGCAGTGAGAAACTCCACTCCAAACACTTATTCTTTTCTGAGCCCATTACAAACATCGATTCGATCCTGGTTGAAAGATTGTGTGTAGAGCTACACAAAGAGATTTAGAAGATGCACACAACAAGGTTGAGAACTAGAGTGGTTCTGAAACTATAAATTACAATATAAAAATATGGGCATCAGTAACAAAGGTAAAGGATGAGTATGTGTTCTCTGGTTACATCACACGGTTGTAGAAGTGTTAACCTGTTAAAGGGACATGATGTGCTCATTTTCAGTGTTCATAATAGATTTATTCTATAATTCTATAGAGCTCATGTGTGTTTAAGATCTTCCTTCCCGGTAAGCCCAGTCTGCTCTGATTGGTCAGCCGCCCACTCCGTTTTGATTGGTCGACCATCAGAGTGGTTCCGGCCCCATGTGTTCCGCCTTGCGTCCTTGCAGACTGTAGACAGCACTTGAAAATTAAAAGTATTGTTAGGTTTATCAATGATAATGAACGATCTG
Organism: Brachyhypopomus occidentalis; assembly: GCA_020368025.1. Classification (NCBI taxonomy): domain Eukaryota; kingdom Metazoa; phylum Chordata; class Actinopteri; order Gymnotiformes; family Hypopomidae; genus Brachyhypopomus; species Brachyhypopomus occidentalis. Next base: position 4,200,465 of record JAGXOD010000006.1, read on the forward strand.
AGGGTTACGATTGATAATGATGTAGGCTGAAAACTGCCAAGCTTTCGTTCAGGTGAAGCCCTTTTGTGTTGTTCATTTTTAGACACATTTATTTTCCAGCTGTACTTTGTCTTAGAATTCATTACAGTCTTTGGTGGATTCCAAGCTGTTTACTGTCCTGGAACAGTTGATTGTGAACATAAAATTACAGCTTGTAATCATAAATCCGCCTCCACACTTGAACACTGTTCGACATCTAGTGATCGAAGAAAAAAACAAAACAAAACAAAAAAAAAACAGTGCCATATTTCCATAGATTTATGGGTAAAGTGGGACTGCAGCTGATTAGCAAAACCATTATCACACACTTAAATTAGTTGTTGTTAGCCTCGTTAGCCCACAAGTCAGTCAGCACTACCTAGCTAGTCAAGCTGAAGTGTCCTACATTGCATGCTCAAACATATGTGGTTAGATGCCTAAATGCTACATGGTTGTAATTTACTTCTGTTGTTGTTGACATGGAAAGCTGGTAGTAAGCTAGCTAGTATAGCTAGCTAACATTGGCTTCTGTCAAGCTCCAAGTAACGATCCTAAATGGCTAGCATAGCTACCCAACTAAGAGGGATGATGCATACATAAAGGTTGTGCACCTAAATCTTACGTTGGAGAACATAACGTTGGAGCAGTCTCACCCTTTATGAGTTAGAGATGTGATAATCTAGCATTGAACTAACTGTACATGGTTTTCGAAACAGTCCTCCATGAAGTGCTGAGCAGTATGCAAAGTGTGACCTGATTACATCACCACATAACTCATGAAAATTCAATGAAACGTTTCAGGCAGATGAGGAAAAAGTGGTTTCTTTGGGAGAGAGTTACTCATTCTGACCTGTATTTTGGGCTTTGCAACTTTGCAGACCATTTACATGCACACGTTATATAACTTTTAACACACCGAGAGAAAACCCATAAAAGCAACAGGTCCCCTAATACTTATTATTATTAGTATTATATTTTTTACAAAAAATCTTTTATTTACTCATGTAATTATATATAAATTGCAGTATAACCTGAAATATAACACTGCTATAAAGTTTTGCACAAAAGGATGAGCAGAGGTCTGGAAGACCAAAATGCCTCTTCATCTCAGTTTGACACTCCCAGAGAAATCGGGCACATTCTCTTAGTTTCCGTCTCAGAGGACTGCACCGCATCGCCTCACCACAAGGGGAGCTGTGCTGGGCTGGACAGGCTGAGGTAGTTTGGCTGTTTGTGTGCTGAGATAGGACTGGGCTGGTGTTGTGTTGTTTGCTGCATGCTAATGCTGGTGTAAATGAACGAAATAAACACAATCTGCCTTGCCAACAGGAGCCCTTGGTGCCAGAAATGGTTTGAGCAGTGTGTGTGCTGCCAATCAGAGCTCTGGACTCCCTGGGCTCATGGTTCTGATGCCAGAGGGGTTTTACAGGCTTTATAGAGGAGTTTGACACTTGTATTTGTTTTGTTTTGTTTTCCCACACAAACAGTAAGTTTATCAGATAAGTACATGAAACAGATCTCCCCCACTCTCTCCCTCTCGTCTCTCTACCGCCTGTTTAGTGCCCATGTCGTTTTAATCAACAGAATTCAACATAATTGCTGTTGTTGTAACAATATACTGTACGTGTTATACTGTAACGCTTTAAATTAAGTGTTGTATATGAATTATTTTTAAAAAATACTATCCTGTCCGTTAGTTACAGTACGTATTTTAAAAAAAATTAAACAGAGCCTCTTACAATTACAATAGTGTTAATAGGGATGTATCGTCGTGACCATCACATTCCTGCATAAAATTAGATCCACATTTAATGCTAAAAATACCTCTGTCTAGTCAGTTCGAGAGATGTGACATTTTTTAAAAATAAATTGTTTGAGGCATCTATCAGTGTGGTGTTAACTGGTTAATGTTCTATCTGAATAAAACCCAAACCCGTTAACCCTAGTCCATTAGGAAATGTACGGGGCGGGCTCTAGGCCTCACACAGATAAGCGTTTTAAAAATCTAGCCACGAGGCTGCTAGCAGAAATGGTGCTGTATAAGGTATCCTTAGCCAAGAGCTAATCCTTAAAGGATTGTGTTTACAATGCATCGCGTGTTTATTTATATTTAATGTTGGCAATGCATTTTAATGTAAATTCCTTGCACAAAAATAGCCAACACATTTAACTAGAATAATTTCCATGTCGGGGGAAATATATAAATAAACGAGAACGGTTTTCGATATATATATATATATATAATACATGTATAATACCTTATACATTTAAAAAATAAACACTGCTCTTTTAATTGCAACATATCCCGACATGCCTTTGTCTTACTACACTCCGGTGACATCACTGCTGATAGCGTGGGGGAGCGATCCCGTCTAACAGCTGACGTCAGGCGCAGCGCAGCCGGTCTGTCTACCGGGGAGATTTGCTGAGTGTTCCTCCGCACCTGTTTCAGCTAACGAGCTAATCTGCAAATCCCACAACATTCGCAGATCGTCTCTAGATTAATGCTTCACATTTTATATGCTCTTTATTTTCACGTTATAAATTGTGCGGGACGCCCCCTCCTCTCCGAATCGTTTAAAATGTATAGGGGCAATTGTTTTGTAGGCCTACTGAGCAATACTCATAAATACACAAGGCAAGAAAAATTAAAATATGTTACAGTCCTTTTTTGGTGAGGCTGGGGCATATTTCGCCACCACACATTCTAAACTACAAATTTTAAAATATACATTATTATTAATGTTGCTGATTTCGCTGTAGTGTTTGGCTATATTAATACAACAGCGAACAGATACAGTTGAGGAATTATGGTTTTGAGAAGCTGAGGAGAGATTAGACGCCATGTGCGCATTTTATTTTCCTGTACGTATGTAAATATAGTAATACAACATCCTAATTAAGAAAGTGTCTCGGGAGAGATCAGGGCTAACCCGTCTGTCTCTCCTCGATGACGGGATATACCGGACGAATGCGGCAGTGTCTGCCTTTCCCACGTGTCTCCCAAGGTCTTGATATAACTGCCCTTCTCTCTCGAGCTTTATGGCCGGCCCTGTTATATAGACAAATATAAAGCTATTGTGCAAAAACTAAAAATATGTCAGGGAGAGAGATGAGGTGAACCCTTTCTTTTCGCGGTAGATGGCGTGAAGGTTTAATCATTGTAAACGATGGCCTGGCAATTCTGTAAAATCTCAAAAGAGCCGAACACTGAGTGTGCACAAATCGAAACATTTTGAAATGAGCGACCGATTTGGAGTGGAATAAAAACGCGATTATACACTGTATTGCCATTAGACATTTATTTACTTAATCCGCCTTTAAACATTCAACAATGCTTATTTTTAAATTGTCGACTAAGAAATAGCTGTTTTTTTTTTATTTAAATAAAAAATAAATAAATAATCAATCAAATGACAGTTACCAGTAAATGTCAGACGTCTAGTCTAAACAGTAGATCATTATTTATTAAATTTAGATCCCCCCCCCCTTTCCACCAATCTTAAATGAACACTTACTGTTTAGTTATATGTAAGATGAAGAGAATGTATCTGAGGACGCGTTAGGGCTGGAAGCTGAGTCGGCTGTTCTCGAGAGCGGTCAAGCATCTCAGTGAAGGAGCCCTTTGGGAATTGAAACCCAAATCCACTTGTAATCTTGCAACAGTATCGGATATAATTGGCTGAGGACTCCAGATTAAGATTGATGAGACATTAAAGTGACTCTTTGGAGTTCAAGGGATCGATAAATATCCCAATTTCAAGAGACTCTCGTGGCCCAGACACATCCGCGCGGCCGTATCGCTACAATTCTAAGCTAGTAAATGACGACAGACAGAGATAGAGAGAGAGATAGATAGATACAGAGAGAGGGAGAAAGAGAAAGAGTGTGAGAGAGAGATAGATAGATACAGAGAGAGGGAGAAAGAGAAAGAGTGTGAGAGAGACGCAGAGACAGAGAGAGAGATGCGATGCGATCACTGCTTATTTGTCCAGAGGTCAAAAGCTAAACTAAAATTCTTAAGTTTAACAAGGTCAATTTTAAATGTTTTGATAGGTTCAAATTGGATATCTAAATAAGTGATTTGATTAAATCGCGCGATATACGCGTTTTTGTCACTGATGTTGTTTTGTAAGATATAATATAGATAGGAAAGCAATGGTCAAAAATATTTTAAAAGATATGTACTTGTGTATTTTGCCCGTAATCCTCGTGAAACATCTTAGAATATAATATGTATAGGTAGACTTCCCTGCTGGCCAGGTCATTCTCATAACTACACTATTAATTCTAAATAAAGCATAATTGCCCTCTGTGGGTTACTTTTATCTCTGTTCTGAAGGGTAGTCATTTTACTCATCAGTTCATAAATTAGAGCATTGTGATAATAATAATAATAATATTAATATACATGAATAACTAACCGATTAACGTGATATCATTAAATACATTAAATAACCCGATTCAGCGTCATATCATATTCCCTTACTCAAAAACAAATGCAATCACTACATTAATGCAAAAGTCCTGTACCGTGCGTTTTAAAGAATACTGTTTTAGAAAACTCTTGGTGGGGCACTTTGGCAAATTTACTATTTTCACGCATGCATACTACTGTGCTAACTAAGTTATTAACGGAAATGTGGAAATGTTGCGGGTGTTAAAGAAAGGCCACTCTGATCTTGTTTTACAGGCCCCGTGGTTCTGAGCACCCCTGCGCAACTCATTGCACCCGTTATCGTAGCTCGCGGGACTCTTTCCATCACCACAACTGAAATTTACTTCGAGGTGGACGAGGAGGACCCAGCCTTCAAACGCATCGACGCCAAAGTAGGCTGGATTTCTTTATTCATGTTTCTAATTGCATTCGCAATTACGCAACGCCCAGCGCTATGCGTTCTGCACGAGCTCCAGAACTCCTGCAAAGATGCTTTTGTAAAGTCTCTTGGATTCTACACACTGGTCGTTAAAGTGGTACTATAGTGCTGATACACATTTAGCGAAAAGCGTTTTATTAGCATGTAGCCCGAGGCAGATATTTGGCCTTTGCGTCACGCGGAGTCTTTAGTCCACCTCTCGGCCGCTCTTTTGTTTATGGTATGGAGTTTGTTTTTGATAGTCAGTTTTTATGTCGAGGTATTGCATGCATCCCCGCCTTGCTGAGAGGACCTAATATTTCTTTGGCCATTGTCATTGAGTGTACTGCTCTTAAAAAATAACCTGGTGACTAAAAGCGAACGTGGAATGTCACCCCGTAAACTCAAAATATTCTGAATATAGCAACTTACGTTTTTGTTCTATCTTACTAAAACATTTTAGGCTGCATAAAACATAGGCAACAAAATCAGCACATTTTAGGCTGCATATCTAATTTTTCTACGCCTTTAAAAATCGCAGCCGTCTGTTCTGCTTATAGAAATTTGCCGGTAAAGGGGAATTATTTATCTCATTAAACTGAGAATAGGACAAAAAGCTTGTCAAAGTTATTCGATGTGGTTCATTTATTTAGACTACTCGCGGGTGTTAACAAATATGATCAAATTTAACAAAAATGATAATTACTCGGCGCAAGTTCAGATGCTCTTCGGATGTTCAGCTAAACGTTGATATTGTTTTGTAAATTTGGCCTACATATTCTACACATTCTTAATCATTATTCGCACACAGATATCCTGTCTTTGTTTTTTATTAACTCTTTAAATAAATTCAGAGACAGAAATAAAAAAAATCCAAACACAATGTTATATTCCAGTGTATTTCAAGTGCATTGTTTCAGGTATATTTTTCCATATATATATATTCTCATTTTTTAGCTTTTATCATGTAAGCACGGTACAAACAAAATGGTCGAATATATTTTAAATAAGAATTCAAGTATGCGTATGGAATGTCTAAAAATGTAACAAATAGTACCACCAAAATGTAAACTCTAAAAATTAGAAACTTGCCATTGACAATAGTTAAACTATCATAGATGCAGGTCTAAATGCTTCTTTGTCTTTTTTACCTTCTCTATCAGAAATAATTCAGGCGAATGTTAAAACAGGTGGAATTAAACGTCTATTTACGTGTCACAGAACAACATTCACAATTTCAGACCACCGGAATCACAATCTACAAATGTATGTATTTACAGTATAAAAATGTACAGGTCTGTTATTTGTCAAGGCTTGTCACGGGCTCTGATTTCGAAGAGTAAAAGAAAAAAAAAGAAAAGTTCTAACACTGATAAATAACCATTCATTTTTGATTGTTGTTACATTTTGCTCGCTTATAGAAAACGGTCACAAGTGTTATAAAAACTATTTTAGACGGAGATCTCTAAAATAATTTTTATCAATGGCATAAAGACACATTTTACAAGCACGTGGGTAGGATTAACCAGCAGTAAGCGTTTTGTCCAGGCAGTTCTGGCATAGCCTAGGCCTCGCGCCCTTAGACAGACGTTATGCACCCCAACTAGGCCTACTTTCTGGTTTCACTTCACATACATGTCGATATAGTTTTACCTCAAAGCTTCTCCAGGCTTTTAGGGTTGGTTAGAATTTCTCTTGCCAGTCGCCAAGTCTGCTTGGCTGCGTTTTCGAGCGCGGAGTGGGGTTTCCCTTGGAACAGGTCTAGGTTCGGTAGGAAGTAATGGGGACACCTCCTGCACTGCAAACACGAAATAAGCTGCAATAAAATTCCATTCAGGCGATCCCCAAGGCAGTTTTCGTCCCAGTCCGACTCTCTCGGATGTTTTTCACACTCGTATGACACCAAAGTTTTCATGTGGTAATTATTCAGAGGCTGTCCCGGTAGTTCAAGGTGACGGTCGCGTAACGTCTTGAGCAGGGATAGACATTTCTTCCTGCACCCTCCTAAGAGCAGTCGGTTCTCAGCTTCCGCGAACTGCAAGACCCAGGCATCACTCTCTGCCGAACTCTGTTTCCCGTTTAACGAGTAGCATTCCTTCGACAGTAGATTGAAACCCTCAGCTTTTACTTCTGCTACCCTGTTGGGCCCCGGCCAGGGAATGTGAGGTAAAGGCCAGTGCGCTGCGCTGCGTGGCCATATACCAGTGCATTTGAAAGCCGGAGTGATCTGAACCACGTATCTGTCTCTGATGCGTAACTTCACCTCGCTCGTGTCCGCAACCATTTTAACGACGTCTCTGTAACTGCATTTATCCACCGCCTGCGCCACCAACGTCTGGAACCTGGAGCGTATTTTGCGCGCTGACAAGTATCCCGAAGCCGTGATGAACTCGACCCAGAGGGACATGCTTCTTTTACGGCCGTCGCTTAGCTTTAGCACGGCGCAGCCCGGCAGAGAACCGTCGTCGACGAAGTTGAAGACCCCCATCTGGTTGAGATAGAGGACCACCTCGAATTCAGTGGGAGATATTACCTCCAGCCCCTCGAAACGGTTGTCCATTTCGTTCAAGGAGCTGATGAATCGGGGTTCTTGCACCTCGACCTCTTTTAGGACGTCCGAGACCACCTTGCAGACCTCCCGAATGGTCTTGGAGATGGCCGCTTTCCGAGACTGACATTTCTCGTTGTAGTATTTGTTGAGATGGTAGACAAGCTTTGCCTGTGCTGCAATCATATTTGGGCAGAGATCCGGGTTGTACACCGGAGTCTCGCAGTAACCCGAGGGATCCAACGCGGCTGTTTGTACAGGAGCCAATTTTAGAGAAGAAAGTAAACTATTTAGAGGAAAAAGTTTATCAAAAATAAACCTAGCCCGTTATTTGTGCTCTTGGCACATGCGAATACGTCGGTTAAATCATCAGTTTCGATTTTTAGATACAACAAAAAGTAAGTCCTTGTTTGTCGTTGCGCGCAGTAATTAAAAGTCCATGAAAGAGGATTGGAGTAGCACACCGGTACACTTTTCAGTAGTTAAAATTACTTCCTGTATTCACGTGCAATATTTCAGAACGTAGTTATTTGGAAAGGGAGTTGAAAAGTGCTGGGTGCTCGTGTGTGTGTCTCCGCGCTAACGGCTGCCGGTGTTGGTGTGTTTAAGATCTCCCGACACACTCCCATGCAATTATAAAGGGAGGGTTTTGAGGGCGTCCAATCGCTGCGCGATTCGTCACTGCTTTCAGTTTATCGACGACAAATTAATCCTAAGATTTTATATACAAGCAAGTCTGAAGGTAGATGTGTCTAGATCAGCGAACGCACCTATACACTTTGGGCAGAGAGGATCAGGCTTTTTTTTCGATCTTTCGATCTTATATTCACCCAGCGTGCTATGAACCACATATTAAATCCATTATCCGCTAAAACTATTATTCGCTATATAGGTTAAAATTCTGTAATTTCAGGTTATGCGTAAATTTCTATTTCCTTTATTCTTTTCTTATTCTAATAGAGTGTGTCTTTATTGAGAGTATTTAGAAATGTGCGTGAGGTGTGCTTTATTATAGGGAGCAGAATTCTCGGACATACGGGGATTTTCGTTTCCTGGTAATTCGGATTTTGTTAATGGCTTTTGCGATGTTCGCGGTAGCCTCTTATCCGCTAATACGCATTGCAAGACAGTTTGAATCTGTAAGGCTTTGCATGTATCGTTTGTTTTTTTTTAAATCGCCCCAAACAGCCTGCTAATAACGTATGTATTTGGATACCTAGTAAGAGCTTAACGTTTCAAAATCTTGAATCCGTTTATTTTCGCCATATGCCGCTTCTACAGGAGAAAATGCTTTTTTAAATAGCTAGTAATAAATAAATCTGTCAATTTAGATATGGGCAGTGTTCTGTTTCTCGTTACGTGAAGAACATGCTCACATGCTAGACGCCTTTATAACAGATACATTGACAACGATTTTAGTAGTGTGTGCTTAAGAACTTATATTTCTTAATAATTTCATATAAGTAATGTCAGTAAAATGCAAATAAGTCGATTAATATTAATATTCGTCGCTTAAATTGCGCGTTTAGTGGCCGATGTGACCATATTTGTATAATCCTTGCCATATTGCTTAGAGTGTCACCGAGGCCTGAATTCTGCTGCATACATTCATCCAGTAAGTTGTAGTGACAGCATGACATGAAAAGGCACAGCGGTGTTGGGGATCCGCGCGGTTATGGCATGTATAGCCTACACACATATTCTATATTTGCCTTCTGCTGTATCCAACATATATTTCTGTGTAGCCTAATGCTCACGTTGTTATTTCAGTCCGGGCATTAGCTGTAGATTTGCTGTATTATGACGAAAATGACCGGGATACGTGGAATTTAGTTTTTGAAATAATCTGTGTCTAGCATTTTTAAAGAAATTTTTTCACTGTGCCCTGATGATAACAGACCCATGATTTAAAAAAACTGAATGGATAATCTTTTAATTTTTTAATAATATATATATATATATATATATATATATATATATATATATATATATATATATATATATATATATATATATATATTCTGTAAAACAGTCGTTGGAATTATTAACGATTTCAAACGGTAATTCTCTGACGTTTCAACAGTTATCGCTGGATTGTCTGCGGTTGTTGGTGCGCTCGTGGGGCTCGTTTGTATGCCCGCGCAACGAAATGCCGAAACCGCCTCGAAAGTGGTAAACAGGCCTTTGAAGACATCGCTTCAGTTCAGCCTAGAAAACGTGCCTCGTTGCTCGGTGAACACATTTCCAATTCTACCAAAGATTCCCAATCCATTCGCTACAAATACTCTTAACTTTGCCTGAACGGGAAGGTTGGTCTATACGCGCGCAAATACACCACAACTAGAGGCCATAGCAAGAAGTTTGGGAGACTTTCGAGATTTTCAGTTTTTAACTATATAGATGAAATTAACGTGTAAGAAGACACTGTACACGGGCCTATATGAAATATTAAGAAAAACTAAATTATAGACTAATACTTAAATGTTGCACATATGAGATATGAGTGTCTTTAGTGGCCTTACTGCTGAGAACAGACCATTATCGTCTGTGCTGATCAAAGTAACATTTTTATACTCCATACTATAGCTGTGAATGATTAATGCTGAACAACTAAATGCAAATATTGTGTGCAAATATGTAAAATATTATTCGGTCTACTTCTAAAGCCAAACGTTCTCACTTCTAAAGTGTCCGCACTAGAGCTTTACTGTTTCTACAACAGACTTTGTTTCTTACGATCAGGAATTTGCAAATGTTTGTACCACAGGTTCTGACCAAGAGCAGATTTAGATTTTCTTTCTTCATCTGTCTGTGAATTTGTTGAAAACACCAAAACTAAGTTTTGCAACATGTTGCTTGAGTCGATCATCAGGGTCTTTTTCTTTAACTCAGAACATTCACTGGTCAGTGGACAGGAATTATGCCACATGGCGGGCTGGCACACGGCGTCGTCTGCTTGGCGCAGTCTATCTGTAGAATTGCCAGCCATAATTAATATCTCTCCGATGCAGCTTTAAGACCAAGATCACATATTACAATTCTGTTGCTTTGAGCGACGGATAATGCACATCAGATGCGTGCCATTCCAGAAATGCAAAAGGACCTTGATGTTCAAGGTCGGTGTTTGATTGTGTGTGTTTTGTTTTGGTTATTTTTTTCTGTTGTTGTTTTCCCAGAGAAAAAATGTATATCGCATTTGAAAGAGTAAGATAATTCTCCATATCAGCAGGGGTGGATATGCTCTGTGGTGTAGCTGCTGTTTGAATTATGCATAGTTCATCATGATAATAGAAGGGATGTGCAGGAGACCACGAGGGCAGCTGGAAAATTCTACAGTGAAAGGCAGAAAATCCCTCCTTCTCTCTCAATGATACCCTCATGCACCCACTACCCCTCCTCTGTGCCTCACTCCAGATCTGACACGCACACACACACACACACACACACGCACAAATGCACACATATGTGCACACACACACGCAAACACGTGTGCATGTACACACTTACACACACACACACACACGTGTGCATGTGCACACTCACACACACACACACACACACACACACACACACGCGCGTGCACACGCACTCTCACACAGATAATCATGCAACACACACATCTGCACACATGAACACACACACACACACACACACTCTATATCTCACAGCAGGTTCTCCTCCTTATTGGATCCAGACTCTCCTTTACTGGTTCTGATTCGGAGACACTTTGAGCGGCTTTTGTTTGCCCGACTCAGTTGCCAGCGTCTTCCCTCTGTATTCCCCCGTGTCCGGCTCCATTTCACTGAGCTTAGTTGCCCCTAATCTGCAGCATGTGCCGAGGGTCACTGCCTGCATCAGACCACAGTGGCCCCGCCCCTCTCCGGTTAGGCCGCCGCCCCCGAGAAGCTCGGCCCAGCGCACAGCACGTGATGCTGAGAATAATCCAGAGTATGTTTTTAATCAGGATAATCCACGAGGATACCTAAGTGCACCGGTGCCATGGTTGTAAAGTTTGGGTTCCGTTGTGGAGGGACTTTTTTCCCCCCTGCGCATACATGTGACTGTGCAGAAAACCGATCGTTAATGTTTTGCACTTTAACCTGCCTTCATGACGGAAGCACAGTTAAAGGTTCTCCTCTCTCCACCCGTCCTCTCTCCACCCGTCCTCCATCCACCCGTCCCACATCCATTCAGAGCCATTCACACGCTAAACAGGACGCAATGCAAGGCTCTGGATTCACAGCACCGTATAACTCATCTGGGTGAGCTTTTAGGTCTGACCTAAGGGCACTTCACATCCCCCTTGACCTCTCCAACCCTTTTTATGTCTCTGTAACATTGCTGGCTGTGTGTCTGTCTCCATGGTGCACCATCCCTGGACCCTGGACGTTTATGGGGCTGTACTTTCGGACCCAGCCAATGGGACATGTGCTTGTGTAAATCAATACAATGAAACTGGCATCCACTCATGTTGCACAAGCATATGACTGAGGAAACGTTTAGCTCACTGAAGGCCCCTTTGTTCTGGAGTTTCCTCCCCAGTGATCTTTTAATCCCCCCCCACCCCACCCCCCCCTCCTCTCGTTCTGATGACCTTGCTGTCAGAACGTTTCAGCAACCTGGTAATGACCCTTGTCAAACAGCTAAAATTGACACATGACACCACAGTTAACTGTCCCACAAGAGTCTATTAATCAGGGTTTAGATACACTAGTATTTTATTGAGAAGTTTGGATAGATAAACATGATGTAATGTTTTTTGTTACATCGGCACAAAGGAGTTTCTTCCTTTTGCATTTCTTAAACTGCCAAAGCCCTAAAACAAACTTAGGGATGAATACATAATAGGTGTACAGCTAGATTGTTAAATTATTGTAAGAAATTAAGTGATACTGTGAAAAATCTGCTTTTGCATTTTTTTTCTGAACTAATGGTTTAGCTCATATCATCTGAGAGAGAACAGATTCTCTCCAATTCATTAGAGATTCATAGAGAATTGGTCAAAAATAATAAATCTATTATTTAATAAAAATAGAACTCCCCATAAAAGTTCCATAATTCTATAATTTTTGGTTACTTATGTCACAGTTCTCTCATATGATTTTAGATGTAAACATGATTTTGAGATTTCTGAGATATTTGAGATATTTTCAAAACTGTTACAGTAATAGTGATCCCAGTCATGTCAATTAGCATTTTCTATTAAAATTTATACCATCGTACGAGACTCAAGAATGTCAGCTGAGCTTCGTTTAAGATTCCCGGCAGAACATTTTAGGACAGATTCAGATGGGGCAGTTAATAGTGTGATGAAATGCTGTAGGATACTTAAACATCCGGATCTTTACAACCTCCATCTCCTCCTAATTGAAGTTAATTGTCTTTTTTTTTCATGGGCATTTTAATAATCCTATTATTAACTGACAAAAAGAGGTCATTTCAACTATACTTTGTCATTAATTATCTTTTGTACTGGTCTGATCAATTCATCTATTGTGCTCCGAAAGAGCACAAATAACCAACAAAAAATAAATACAAATGTTTAAAATGCAAAGAAAAATGGACTTCATCTTAAAGCAGATTGTGGATTATCAAGTGGATTTAATGGAGTGACACCATCAAACGTAAATCAGATTAAGGACCCATGATATGAGACAAGTGATATTACCACAGACCCCAAGACTGGAAGAGATGGTGTTGTGTGATGGACACTTATTATGACATATCCTTCCCAGATTCCCCAGACTGGCTATCAGAATTGTCATTGAGTTTTCGGCCGAGGCAAATTCGCTTATCCGAGGCAATATGGCTGCACCGCAGGACACCCAGTTAATTTTCTTTTGCTTCCCGCCTGTCAGACCCCCCTACCTTCTATTGCTTGGATCCTGCCCTCCATTTGTTTTAGTTTCCATGCCGCGTTAGAGATCTCCTCCCCTGGGTGTTGGGGAGCTGGGGACACAAACGCCCGAGGTGCGTGTGGAAGCCGGACCACGTCAGGAACAGTGGAGCAGGCTAAAGCCATATGTGCTTAAACATGTCCATAAACCCCAACCCTGAGAACACAAATTAACTTTACTGCTCTTTAAGTGCACAGAGAGAGAGAGAGAGAGAGAGATAGGGGGAAAGAGAGAGAGAGAGGGTATTGAGAAATGAATCACTTGAATCACATGAATCACTTGAATCACATGAATCACTCTGCTCTTCCATTTCCTCATTGCTTGTCAGCTTCCCTTTCAAATATCATCCATGAATTTGCATAGATTTAATATTAATATAATCTGGGTAATTTTTTTCTGGGAAAAAAAAAATGAATGTAATTTTAACAATATTTCTGAATCAGGATTATTATTCATTTGAGAGACGGGCGCTAGAGGAAACAGTGTGTATATTTATAGCTGTGGAAGACAGATCTGAGAAAATACTGAGAACTCTTCAGACTCCGTGAAAACGCCTTAAACAAGTGTGCATCCAGCACGGACTCCTAGCCGCTGCGATTAATCTTAATGTGTGAGAGACGGCTTGTGTCTAGAGGTTGAGTCCGTAATCATTTGCCCACTGACCCGATGGTACGTAGCCGAAGCGTCCTCACAAAAACAGCCCCAGTGTGGACAATGCCTCGATGCATTTCAAATTAATTACACCACCCTATCCTGAGGGGCATGGGCACCATACAGCCCGGGGGGGGGGGGGGGTGGGGGGGGGGGAGGGTGTTGGTGGTGGGGGTTTGTGGGGGGCAAAAGCAAGGGAGAAAAGAGGCGGTGTTCTGCCCCAGGTTGGGGGGTTTGGGTAATGAAACGCTGGTGTCTGAAGCCCATGATGAAATTAGGCCATGTAACCCAAATACGAGATGAAGGCTTCATAATTGCAAGTCCTCGAGATCTGAGGTGCCGGGTGCCAACTGTCGGAGCAAGGCTAATGATGACAAATGTCTCTCTATGCAGATTGCAAGAGGGGAGGGGTGGGGGCCAGAGAGAGAGAGAGAGAGAGAGAGAGAGAGAGAGTGGTAATGGTAGAGGGAGGGAGAGGGAGCCATTGAGCTGCAGAGTAAGTCGATCGGCCCAAGAGGAGAGAACTAAGCTGAAGAAAACGATTGAGCATTAAAGAATAACAAGGTGTCTTTCCCACTGATTTAAATCCAAGAGCCCTCGGCTGAAACGGTGCAAAGGCCATGCAGATAATAGTGCACGCAAAACTACACGCATTTCCATGGCGCTACTTTTCGTGGTGGAAGACAGAAAAACCCTTTGGGTCAAGTAAGCAAAAGCAAGTGTTGCCTTCAAGTTTAAACAAACCCCATTGCTTTCCAACTGTGGGAGATCTTAGAGACTCTTTATAGATGCACATCGCCGATGCTGCTTTCAGGCAAAAAAAAAAAAACCCCACTTGTATAACTTTCATTCACGCTCCGAACACTCTGCTTTGCATATTATGCCTTAAACGGTGTAGCTTAGCTGTGCATAAATCAGGTCACGTTTATGGCGACCGGTGAGGTGAGCTAATAAAACTGCAAGAACCTTTAGTGTTTCAGCAAGGCCCAGCTTTCTCTAATTTGTTGCTTGAATGGCTTTTTGAAAGGGCCCCGGTCCGCTACAAAGGGAGCCCCCTGTTTTGTTTGCCCTCGCCCCATCTGTGTCATCTGGTGGTCCTATGCGAGAAGTGGGCGGGGTCGGTGAGGGGGAGGAGGCGGGGCTCAGGGGAGCGTCTCCCCAGCGACCGAGGCCAGTTGTTTTATGGACTCTGCTGAGCGGTGCAGGCAGTTCATAAGTTGCCAGTCCTTTTGTTTGGGACGGCAGGAGGACGAGTGGGAGGCGCCGGGGCCATATTGGCGTATATCATTTCCATTAGTAACGCAGACGAGCCCCCCAATCGCTTCCTCCTGCTCCCTCCCCCGACAGCCCCCACCGAAATGAACAAGGTCACTTCTGAAGAGGCTAAGATACTGATATGAGTATTATCAAAGGTGCTGATTTGAGTATTATCAAAAGTACTGATATGAAGTACTGATATGAGCGTTCGATGTTTTATGCAGAACCTGAGTTGTTGTCCAAAAGGGAAAATTCATTATACACTGCGTGGTTGGGAGCTGCCACTGGAACAACTCCATCCACACTACAGCAAACCCAGCAGGCTTTTCGGCTGTAACGATCCAGGAGGAAGCCATTGCTATAATGTAAAAATCTTCCCATCGCTCTGTTTCCCATTATATTGTTGAGTATTTCCTCCACAGCAGTGACCTGGTGTGTTGTGGTTGGTGATTATGGCTGTCGTGGATGTGATTTTCATTCCCTCTGATTGCTCCTGAGTGATGCACAAGGACAGCTATGGAGAGACGGTTCTGGAGAGAGAGTTCTGGAGAGACAGCTCTGGAGAGACGGTTCTGGAGAGAGAGTTCTGGAGAGACAGCTCTGGAGAGACGGTTCTGGAGAGAGAGTTCTGGAGAGACGGTTCTGGAGAGAGAGCATTCTGGAGAGAGAGCATTCTGGAGAGACAACTC
The DNA here is from genome assembly GCA_020368025.1 of Brachyhypopomus occidentalis. Lineage (NCBI taxonomy): Eukaryota > Metazoa > Chordata > Actinopteri > Gymnotiformes > Hypopomidae > Brachyhypopomus > Brachyhypopomus occidentalis. The sequence goes on from JAGXOD010000006.1 coordinate 4,216,381, forward strand.
TGGAGAGACAGCTCTGGAGAGACGGTTCTGGAGAGACAGCTCTGCGCTATTTTTTATAAGCGGCATCGTTCAGACCTATTCGCCAGCCGCTTATATTACACGCTCATTAACACCATATGAGCGCCATTGTGAAGGTGACATGCACCCTCAATGAAGGTTAAAATGATTGATACCTTTAGCGTGGCATTATGCAAGTGTGATTTTTGGATGTCGTGAAAGTGCACGGTTAGATTAAATTGGTTTCATTAACACGTTTCAGGGCCTGAGCTTTGTGTTGTCAGGTGCCGCGTGAGATGGAGTCTGCTTTAAAGGTCGTTCCTTCTGCTTTCAGAGGTTTCTTCATTTTTGAGGACAAAGGGTTTGTAACCGCCCATAATTTATGCCAAAAAATATGACTTTAATGAGACTTTAAATGTCATTACATATAGAGTATTTGCATGGTGATATTTGTGTGTAGTGGGGAGAGATGGATACATAGATGTATATATAGAGAGAACGAGTGTGTGTGTGTGTGTGTGTGTGTGTGTGAGAGAGAGAGAGAGAGAGAGAGTAGGTCTTAATGAGTCACTAGAACCCTGACATGTTTCCTTTGAGGTCCTTTAGAGTAGAATAGCCTGATAAAATATTAGTCTTATTATGACTGCGACCAAATCAGTGATGACTTTTCGCTACAGAGACATTAAATACAAACATCAATTATGAGAATAATAATTAAAAACACTCAACGCTCACAGTATGTCAGAAAACCGCTTTGTGTAAAATTAGTTGTTCCACAAAAAAAAAAAGAAATGATTAATCAAGATTTCAATGAATGATGTATTCCAGTATTTTTGCAGTATTTTTGCAATCTAAAATATCTTTCTGGACCTCGCTTCTCACAGCGTTTGCACTGGGCTCCTTAATGTAGTCTCCTAGCTGACTGTACAGCGTAATCAAAATTCAGTGGATGTGCACTCCACGTTAAAGCCCGCGGAAAAGGCTGGAGGAATCGCTGACACGCTGCTTCCTGCCTCGGGGGCTCCGGGTGCTCAGGAACAGCCCTGGGGCTAAAAGAGCCATCCTGATCACCACGCGCTCCCGCGTGATAAAACATTCAGCAGCGGTAGCCCCGCGTCAGGCCACTTCAGCAAGGTGGGCCTATTGGATGCTGAGAGGAGCTTCGCCAGGAAAGGTTGGGGGTCCGTTCAGGTTGATGAGAAACATATATATGCATAAGAAGATATAACATGCTACACAGAGAGAGAGAAAGAGTGAGAGAGAGAGACTGAGAATATATGCTGAATAAGCCTACTGTATTGAAATTCAAATGATTTTTGTGACGGCGACAGTTTACCGTCACTGGTTCGTTCCGGGATTTGAAATTGTCGAGAGCGAGCAAAACGCGCGGCGTGTTGACGGCGTCTAACGAATGGGGATTAGCCGTTTACGGAAGCCGTAATATGATGGGTCAAGGCGAGGAGGCGCTTCCCTCGCAGCCGCGGCGATTCGTAATGAATGATTGACGGCAGAAGGACAGGCGCTCTCATCATCTCCTTGATCACGTTGCCGCTCTCATCATCTCTCTGCCGGGCCGCGCGCTGCTTTCCCCACACGCTCTGCTTCCACGTTTCTTATTCGGCGCCTAATTTACACTTTTAAAACACTTTTTGTTTGCTTTTTTTTTTTTTTTTTTTTTTTTTTTTTGCAATTCCGGCACATTTTTTTCTTCTTATAAGATTTCGTCTCCCTCCGTTACTCGTTCGTTTGGCGTCCGCTCTCTTTTCTCCGCTTGCCTAGAGGAATTAAGTTAATTTCAGGTTCCGTAATTGTGGCGTTGTACACCTGCCTGCTATTAATTCTCTCCCGCCATTCTCGGTCTGGCGCCTAATGAGATATTATTGTAATTATTATTATTATGGTGTTTGCCGTAATTAACGTGATTGATGTCTGCGCAAGGGGCGCGTTTTCTTTGGCGCTCGAACGCGACGAGGGGATGTTTGTTTTCTGGGACATGGACTGCTCATTTCTCAGGAAATTCAGAAGACATTCATGCGGCCTTTCAGCTGGAACGAGGGTGGGAGACTTGTGCCCAGGCCGGTTTTAGCCCAGTCCATTGTATTTAAGGAATGAGAGGTTGTGAAGGTTTGTTTCTGAAGTTATTGTTTCGCTCAGACTGTTGCTGTGGACACAAAAAGAGAAAAGGCCCCAGATCTTTCCTGGCTACTGGCAATCCAATTAGGAGTGTAATAAGGGTCATATTAAGAGGTCTCCATGCTGGAAGAGTGTGTACGAGTGTGTGTGTGTGTGTGTGTATATATCTATGTACGTGTGTATATGTGTATGTGTGTTTGTGCATGTATGTATTTGTGTGAGTCTTTTAGAAGTGCGTGTGTGTTTGCACGTGTTATGTGTGTGTGTGTGTGTGTGTGTGTGTGTGTGTGCTTGCAACTCTCCAGCTTTGTAGATTTGAGAGGCTCAGTTGCCTTGCATGGGTCTTGGAAATAAGGGGCTTCACCGAACATTTAGAAGTCTAGCCATGTCTACGTCTGGATTTCTCACTCACTGTGTGTGTGTGTGTGTGCGTGTGAGTGTGCGCATGTGTGAGTGTGTGTGTGTGTAGACATGTCTATGGAGTGTCTCCAAGTGCGTACCTCGCTCACCTGCTGTACTGCTGTTGGCTGTTTTAATGGGCAGATGCCCCTCGAGAGCTCATTATGTTCCATAGTCTCATCTGGAGCTGATCTGGGGCAAAGTCTCTCCTTCACCTCTGTGTTTCTGTCTCACACACACGCACACACCTTCCAAAAACACCATACATACTGCTGTTCCTGGTCAGAACAGAACACATATGGTAAGCTAAGTGATGTTAAGTATTGTTTTTACTACGATTCCCATGCCGACCACCATGTGCAGGATTCTGAACTGTGGTCAGAACGTAACCACAGTCCCAGGGTTCCTCTGCTTATCGCAGCATCTGAACATGGGCGCTACAGGAGAGGATGTGCCCTTCTGTCCGCGTTCCTCTCCAGCCGGGTTGACCACGCGACCCTTGTCCGCCGCACCGTGTGTCCCACCGTACAGTCGCACCGCGTGTCCCACCGTCCAGTCGCACCGCGTGTCCCACCATCCAGCCGCACCGTGTGTCCCACCGTCCAGTCGCACCGTGTGTCCCACCGTCCAGCCGCACCGCGTGTCCCACCGTCCAGCCTCACCGCGTGTCCCACCGTCCAGCCTCACCGCGTGTCCCACCGTCCAGCCTCACCGTGTGTCCAGCCGCACCGTGTGTCCCACCGTCCAGCCTCACCGTGTGTCCAGCCTCACCGCGTGTCCCACCGTCCAGCCGCACCGCGTGTCTCACCGTCCAGCCGCACCGCGTGTCCCACCGTCCAGCCGCACCGCGTGTCCCACCGTCCAGCTCCAGCCTGCTAGGAAGGGAGGTCATTAAAATTAGGAGCTATTACAACATCTGTGATAAACATTGAGGGAGTTCATTCCTCTTGTTTTTAAAGATATTGGAAAAAATGAGTGGCCAAGCTAAAAAAAAAAAAAAAAAAGTGAAATTCGGTGAGATTTCAGAGAATAGAATTCATTTCAGGTTTTGGCTCAAAAGGTTCTTCTTTTCACGTCTTTTTTCTCTCTTTCCTTCTCTCCCTGTTGCTCTTTCTCTCTCCCTCTATCCCCCCCCCAAAAAAAATCAATGAAACGCCCTGCTGTATTCAGACCCATTCAGAGAGGAAGAATAGACAGAGTAGAAAGCCTAATAGGTGGTGTAGTAATGCTTGAGTTTTCATAGCTTAATCTGTTCTGAAAGGCAGGGCAGCGGTGAGACGCGGTGCCTGCGAGCAGCTTTCGCCGTTAATGCAATGTGACTTGTGGACAACGGGCGGTGGCTGAGTCCCACCAGCTCGTCCTCCTCTCTGACCTCATCCTGGCCCACGGGACCCGCGTCCCGTGTGCCGCGTTAGGCTGTGGGGCAGAAGTCCCCCCCCCACTCTCCCCATACCGTGAAGCCTCCCCTCTGAGACCGCATACCTCTCGCCAGACGGGCCGGATTGTGGATCGGGGCGGCCGGCTTAGGAGGCTCTTTTGTGGCGAGCGTGCGATTGGTCCGGCCCGGTCAGGAAAGCGCCTGGAAATGAAACGCGCCTCATTTCTCCTGTTTATCCTTTGTAAGAGGGTCTGTTTAGCCGTGTGGAGCACTGCTAGCAGAAACCCCTGTCCACAATGCACACACACTCGTACAGCATATGAATACTGCTCAGCCCAGCGGATGCCATGACAACACGTTGTTTTGTGTCATAAAGAGGTTTATTGGATTGTTAAAAAGTGATGTGCTGAGACTGACAATTACTGTTTCAATTACATACTTTAGTTCAAACCAATTTAGGTGTGTTTATAGTTTTGGAGTCCTGAAGTAAGAGAACCCCGTGTGCTTTAAGATTAGTTGTTTTTATTTAATATATTCATATGTAATTATTTTTTCCATTTTATAAGTCTTCTGTTTTCAGGAAGCACATTTTTGGCTGTTGGTTTGGTTTCCAAAAGACTCATTTATCATTGTTGTTCAGTGTGAAAGCATAAACCAGCACATTCCCAAAAACACACATACACATCTTTGCAATTCAGTGGCTAGTTTGAAAGACCCTCTGAATTACACAGCCTGGTGGGTTGCAAAATAAAGATTTTTTACCCCCAGAACCAGACCTCTCCCCTTTGACAATCTCACATTAATCAAGATCTGATTTCAGCACAATAGCTCAATCAATGAAAAAAGGCCTATGATCCAGCTTTAGGGAGCATTTACTCACATGAGCAATAAATCACTTTATGAACTTGCTGTCCTTGCTGCTGTACTTTATGAGTGCTCCTATTTCAGTGATTTCCCTTTACACATGGGAGAGAGAGAGAGGGAGAGAGAGGGAGAGAGAGAGAGGGAGAGAGGGGAGAGAGAGAGAGGAAGGGGGAGAGAGGAGAGAGAGAGAGGAAGGGGGAGAGAGAGAGAGAGAGGGAGAGAGAGAGGGAGGGAGAGGAGGAGAGAGGGGAGAGAGGGAGGGAGAGAGAGAGAGAGAGGGAGGGAGGGAAGGGGGTTGTTTCCAGAGAATCCCCTCTACCTCGTAGGAGAACAGACTCTGTGTTGAGTTTTTGGTGGAGACACCACATGCCTTGTCCCTTTGGTGGAGACACCATCCCTTGTCCCGTTGGTGGAGACACCACATCCCTTGTCCCGTTGGTGGAGACACCACATCCCGTTGGTGGAGACACCACATCCCTTGTCCCTTTGGTGGAGACACCATCCCTTGTCCCTTTGGTGGAGACACCACATCCCTTGTCCCTTTGGTGGAGACACCATCCCTTGTCCCTTTGGTGGAGACACCACATGCCTTGTCCCTTTGGTGGAGACACCACATCCCTTGTCCCTTTGGTGGAGACACCACATCCCTTGTCCCTTTGGTGGAGACACCACATCCCTTGTCCCTTTGGTGGAGACACCATCGCTTGGCCCTTTGCTTGATCTACACATTCACTGATCAGCCAAGACAAAAGAAAGGAGTGACTTCTGTTTTCATTTGCTAGAAGAGTAACGTCTCTCTGCCCCTCCCCCACGCCAGCCCTGCTGCATGGCAAGGTCACTGACCCCGGAGAACACAGCTTGCATTAATATGCTGTAATCCAGTGTAATTAGTCAAATAGCTACACGCCAAGCGGCTTGTCATGGCCTGTCAGCTTTGGCAGGCCTGCAAGATGGCCCACAGTCCTATGGCCTGCAGGGACACACACACACACACACACACACACACACAAACATACACCGTCCAGCCATCCATATTTCTTAATTTTGGCCTTTGGGAGTGTTCATCCGCACCTTTCTATTTCTCTTTAAGGAATGTGGCCCTCCCTGTTTTATTTCACCGTTATCACACATCTGGATTAGCAGGCCGCTGCACATCTGGATTAGCAGGCCGCTGCACATCTGGATTAGCAGGCTGGATTAGCAGGCCTCTGCACATCTGGATTAGCAGGCCTCTGCCATTTAATTCATGTATATAAGAACAAGTCGCTTTCAGTGGTGGCTATGAGAAGGCGGTTCGGTATGTGTCTAACGGACAGGCGGTGAAACCATGGAGACGCCGTGGAAACCTGACAGGCCCCTGGGAGGAAGGCTCCTGGGCTGCCTGCGGCCTGCCCCTCCTCATCCTCCCACCTGGCGGGATGCGATATGCAAAGCCGCCACAACCGAAATAAACGCAGTCAAAGTAATTATGTCAGCAAGCCTCCCAGCTCCTCCCATCGCCGTCAGCTCACACTGGGAGTGAGATGGTTGACGAGCGCTGTCCGATGGCTCCGCCCACATGCCCTGGAAGACGTCTTGCGGCAGCACGAGATTAGCCCGGGTAAAAAGATTTAAACTACATAATTACAAGGGGATCAAGTGTAAATTATCTTCTGCACTCAACAGCCAGATTAGCCTCCTCAGCTTCCTCTAGTCCCCTGTCTCAAGCCCTGAAGGTAAAGCCGTCCGCTTCTCTCTAAAACACACACACACACACACACACACACACACACACACACACACACACACACACACAGACTGCTGCTAGCGCTAACTCCCACAGTAGGAAACTGTGCTGCCTTTTCCTCCAGGCCTGTTGCACTCCAAACAGTGGCAGCTAAATCAGGCTAGCTAACAGGCTAACGTATTCTATCCCAGACTAACTCAGGTTATCCCAGGCTAACTCAGGTTATCCTAGGCTAAGGCAGGCTATCCCAGGCTATATCCCAGGCTAACTCAGGTTATGCCAAACTAACTCAGGCTATCCCAGGCTAACTCAGGCTATCCCCAGCTAATGCAGGCTATTTCGGGCTAAGGCAGGCTATACCAGGCTAACGTATTCTATCCCAGACTAACTCAGGTTATCCCAGGCTAACTCAGGTTATCCTAGGCTAAGGCAGGCTATACCAGGCTAACTCAGGCTAACCTCAGATATGCTAGACAAAACGGTGATGTCATTTTGACTTAATGTAATTAACACTACACGTACCCCTGAACCTCCTCATGCACAGCTTGCGCCTTGGAGGAGGAGCTTGGCTTACAGACTCCGCCCATCACACTGCGTTAAATGAGACAAGGCAAATGTGTGGGGCATTAAGAGTCACAGTGCGGACAGCTGAGAACAGCAGTATAATGGCAGGGCACACCGGGGGCAGGGGCCCAGCGCAGGTAGCACGACGAGGTTGATCCCCTCACGGGTTCACTTTTCCTTCCACAAGCATCCACACACGCTAACAAGCTAACAGGCTTCCAAACCGTCCCCCGCACAGAGCAGCTCACACTCTTACATACAGTCACTCCGACGCTTCCTTTGTCTGTCACTCTTCCGGGTCGCCCTCGGTGTCACAATCTGTTTGTCTCACTTCCCTGTCTGTCTGTCTGTCTGTCTCTCTCTCTGTCTCCATTGTCTCTACATCTGTGTCTCCATTTTTCTGTCTGTCCCTCCTTTTGTCTCTCTCTCTCTCTCTCTCTCTCTCTCTGGAGTGTGGGCAGTGGGCCCGCCAGGCGTTCTCTCTTCCAGTCCTGCTGTGTGGAGCCCTGAGCAGGTAGGGCCCCCCCCCCCCCCCCACACACACCGTCTTAAACAGCCACCGTGGCTGAACGGCAGCCATTAGTGTGGGCTCAGTGCTGCAGGAGCCCCGGAGAACACCAGGCTCTGTCCAAACTCCTTATCTCACGCCCACTCCAGCTATTTAACTGGAGATGTGTGTGGGTGTGTTTTTTGGTCTACATGCATGCATGAATTACAGATGTGTGTATGTTTGTGTGTGTGTGTGTGTGTGTGTGTGTGCATGTGCGTAAAGGTGGATCATTTATTTTTAGATATTTTATAAAAAACACATTTTTACTATTGCACAATGAAAAGACACAAGGCTTTATTTTCAGCACAATGAATCTATACAGAAATCAGCAGAATCCTAAAGGTTTACACTTTTGCCAAAAACAAACAAACAAAAATAAAAAATCCCCTTCGAGTTCTTGAAGCACGCGTCCTCAAAACCTGCAGAACACCAACCATCCGTGTAACTGCTATTGACAAACCCTGCCGGACACTGCAGGCACTTATCCGGGCGGCGCGGCGAGCGAGTTATCCCTTTATGGGGCCAGTCTCGCTCTGCCGTGAGGGCCCCGTCACCCTGCGCACACTCTCCCGCACCCTAAATGTGTAGTGACACTGATTATGCAAAACCCAGGCTTGTGTCCCGCAGTACCTGCGCAGGAGGACGGGACGCTTTCATTGCCGCCGAGACGCAGCCAGGGAGCCGGGAGAATCTGACGGAATTTTAAATTCGCTCATTTTCAAGCAGCGAGAGCGAATGTCACGGGCCGGGAGATCAGATGGGGAGTGTGGCCTTTGATTTTGAGGTGTTTGTCGTTGGGAATTTTAAAGGAGGAGCCGCATAATAGGATTTAAAGAAAGTTTTAGGGTGTGGGATTACTTCCCGTGTGTTCAGAAAAGAACGTAAACGGTCGGAGCACCTTAGATGAAAGATATTTACCATGAGAATCGTAACTCAGAACCCGCAGTGTGGGCAGTAGTGGAAGCTCATAGTCTTGTTTTGTTATTGATGTATGAGCCACATTATTTAA
>JAGXOD010000006.1:4230000-4412500 GCA_020368025.1 Brachyhypopomus occidentalis
GTGTCTCCTCCCAGCCTGGCCTGTGTTAGGACGTTGAGCAGAAGGCCTGACGATTTCTTCACAGCAAAGTGATCCGTTTCATGTCCCCAATTGTTGGAAACAAAGGCATCCCTGCAGTAGGTTTGCCTACAGTTAGCAGAACTACAGTACATTAGACTAGGGCTACACTATGCTATTACTATGCGTATCCCTTCAGTACTAATAGCGCACATGATTCACAGATCTGACACCTGCCTTAGATAGAACAACAGACCACGGACTTCCCCACTCGGGCCTGTGGCCGCGTTTCAGTACTCATTAGCATTTTGTGCTTTGGTTTCACGTACAAGAAATGATCATCCATTAGCGTGTGTATCTTCCCGCTCAGGTCTGTTATTTTCGGATCTTGTTTTCACTGGTGCATCTGCACTTTTGTAGTGGTTTACGAAGTCTGCAGTGCTCCCTATCTGCTGAGAGTAGACCATCTCTCTCTCTCTCTCTCTCTCTCTCTCTCTCTCTCAAAAATAACAAAACCCCCCTTTTTTTATTCCATTGTCACAAACCTCTATTGCTAAAACGGCCGTGTTTCTCCGCATTATTTATTTAGCAAGGCGACGCTGTTGTCAGGTGCAAAACTTTCCCCCCTTTGAGTGGCGGAGCTACTTCTGCACTCGCGTTCTCCCGCTCGGCTGTTCCGCCGCGCTGAGCCGCAGATCTTTCCTGGTAATTAGTCGCTGGGAATGCGGGAGCGTGTGACAGCGGAGTGGCGAAGCTCCGTCACAAAGTCTGTGATCTGAGCCGGGCAAATGTGAGAGCAACATCTTCACACATGCTCTCCCACCCCCCACCCCCCCCCTCTCTCTCTCTCTCATTTACTCGTTCTCTCTTTCATTCTCTCTCTCTCTTTCTCTTTCTCTCATTCTGTCTCTCGCGCGCACACGCTTCCTTTTCACACTGAAAGGTGTCATCCGCACTAGCGCGACGCTCTCATGCATATTTATATTTAGCTCCCGAGTGGGTTCGATACATTATTGTCAGCTAATTAGATGTAAGGCACGATGGGTACAGGGAGGAAATTCATTAAAAGAGCGGGCAGTAATGACCGCGGCTGACAGCAGTGATGCTGACGGCTGCGCACAGCGACAGGCCCTGGGGGGCTGCTCACGCGCAGACACTCCTCCTCTAATTAAACACCATTTCGTTGTTATTAACACCGCCCGACCGGGCCTCAGCCCTGACGTCTCACACACACACACACACACACACACACACACACTCCCCTCCTCGTACCCACTCTTCCGGGTGTCTTTGACCCCGGAGATCAAACCTCGTTCGTCTGGGAAACGCTTGCCCCCAAGAAACGTGGTCACCCGAATTTGGTCGTAAACATGGAGATGCTGTCTACTAGATGGCCGAGGGCCTTGGGGTTAGTGCGCAGGCTTGATGCTTTGGATATGGCGGTGCATATGAAATTATATCTGTGCACTACTTTTAAACAAAGATGCATTATGAAGTGCTTAGGAATACATGCACAGTGTTCATTAAGCTCTCAGATACACCGTCTAGAGGAGGCAGCAGTGGCGTCTTGGCAACACCAAGGAAAAAGAATATAATAAAGTGACCGAACATGTTTTACACAAACCTCTGAAATAGCCTGTTTCATAATTGCCAAGATTTATTACTTTTGAACATGGATGGGAACCACATGATGATTGGCTGCTAATTACGAGCTGTAGGAGACGGATGGGAATCGATTGTGGTGGATCTGGTCGCCTCCCACTCTTTAATCTGGATCTAATATAATCTGTATCTGGTCGCCTCTCGCTCTCTAATCTGCCCCCGTTATGTTGAGCCCAACTCCGTCGACACCACCATCGCACTCTCGTCTCCACCACGATCCACACGCGATGTTCACACAGGGTGGGATGTTCGGCAATGGTGATCGCCAATCAGGTCGTGTGAAAACGTGTCCTGTCCCGTGCTCTGTCCCGAGCACTGTGCCCTGTCCCGTGCCCTGTCCCGAGCGCTGTGCTGTGCCCTGTTTCGCTGAGGGCACCAGAAAACATGACTCTGCAAGTGGGCGGGATCTCAGCAGACCACTGCTGATTGGTCATCGCTTGTTATGGGGGAGGGCAGAAGAGTGAGAAGGAAAAGTGCTCCAGAAGAAATACCAGCTCTCCCTTAGCCGCTAGTGCACGTAATGTGCTGTGCTAGTGCACGTAATGTGCTGTGCTAGTGCACGTAATGTGCTGTGACGATCAGATTCTCCCACGCAAGCCCTTGAGACCAAGGTCTAGTATTTGAGTGTGAACAAGATGCAGTGGCATCACTCCCCTGGAGTTCTCACATTGTTTGCACATGCCAAGGTAGCTGGAATCCCCTGAACACCATCGTTCCAGCTCTTCAAGCTCACTTCTATAGTTAATATAGGGTCCTTTATATGTGATGGCTCCATTCTTTATTAAAGTATATATCTGTACCCTATCAGGTCCGGTTATGGCTTTTCCGCTAAAGGCCATAAAGGAGGACTTGGGTGGACGTGGCATTTGGCATACAAGCGAGTGATTTTATGGCTCTCTTTCTGATGCCTGCCTCTCCAGTGACAGCTTCTGCCTGCTGAAACTCACATTCCCACTATGCAGTGGGAGAACCAGAGAGAGAGGGAGGGAGAGAATGAGAGAGAGAGGGAGGGAGTGAAAGGGGCAGAGGCAGAGAGAGATAGAGAGAAGAGAAGTTAGAAAGAGAGATATCGAGAGAGGTACGTTAAGACGGAAGAAAGAGAAGAGCATGCCACATCACTGCTGCATATGGGTACCATCACAGATACCTCTCGCAGGTCTCCATGGTTACGTCACTTTCCACCCAATCAGAAGTCAGAAAGGGCAACGGTGCGAGGAGGTGCGGGGACAGGAGTGTCACTCCCCCCCCCTCAGAAGAATCTACATGTCGTTAATGACCTCCACACAGCGACCGAGCGACCCAACACGACTTCCACAAACCTTAAAACACAGGAGCTGCTGAACTTTGCCCTCCCTCCCCCGGCCGTGATGTCATCATTCGGCACCAAAACACTGAGCCACACTACCTGAGATCTTTTAACCTGGAGATTCAGGCACAGCTGCAGTGAGAAAAGCCTCCACCCATGTTCACGAGTGAGGATGCGTGTACAGAGGCCATAAGCAGCCCTTACACCCGTAACCTCCTGCTCTATCTCATGGCCAGGGCGCACGTACAACGACCTGAACCAGTATCCTGTCTTCCCCTGGGTCCTCACCAACTACGAGACTGAGGCGCTGGACCTTACCCTGCCTGGCAACTTCAGGGATCTATCTAAGGTATGAACAATCACACAGCCCTGTGCAAAACCCTCAGGCCTCATAATAGCAGGAAGATTTCTGACCAATCAGAACAGCAGAATGCATGATATTTCTGACCAATCATAACCTCAGGACGCATGAGATTTCTGATATTCACCCACATTGAAGATACATACATTCGCACTGTTTAAAGATGGGAAACTGAAAAAATTTTTTTAGCGCACTCTAAAGGCTTTTAGTGTGTGTCTCACTGTAAAGATTCAGTTCTCTGATGCATGTTGCGATGGAGAAAAAAAATCTGAAATATTAAATCATCAACCAAGTGGCCCTCCAAACAAAAGCAAGCTTGTTTAATTTCAGCTCCATCTGTGCTGTGTGACCTTTGCACGCCCGTGTAGATTGGCCCATAGCTCCGTCTCCATGGCTACATGAGTGTTGGCTGGGGTCACAGTTCTCCCTCCTCAAACGGGCCAGCTGGACCTGGAGCAGGTCATAACCCAAGCCAAGAAATCCAAATCTCACAGATGTATAACATCGAAGTGTGTAATACTCCACCATCACTGGGCTGTGAGCATATCGAGGCTGTTGATTGGAGCCAGTTCAAAACAGGAAGCAGGTGTGAGTGTTGTCCAGGAAGGTCTAGGGATTTGATAACTACGAGATTTTTTGTTGTTTTTGGGTGTATTTTGGCATAAGGACGTTCATAAGGCTGAGCATGACACCCCATGCCACCACAGATCCCAGTGAGAAAACCGAGTGACGACAGATGACATGGAATTGGCCAATAATGTCAAACGAATACATGATGCTCTTATCCCATTCGGCATTTGAACTGGATTATTGATAGTGTGAACAGCCCAGATATCTACCAGTACATTATTCTTGACCTTTCGGTAATGGCTGTAGTGTTTTTTTGCTGGAGAGTGACCAGGTCTGTTCTTTTGTATGGTGATTTGTGTTTGTATGCTGAGATGTCAACAGTGGCCCATGATTATGTGACCGGCAAATGTTGCTGTTCCGCATCCAAAAAAACAGATTTTCTCACTGATTTATGAAGTTCAGACGTCAGGCTGATGGACTCTTAGGTCACGTCTGGATTCGGTCAGGATTGGAACCAGGCGACTCGTCCACGTCGTCTGCGCTCCTTTATCTCTTTGTTGTGCACTCGGCTCGTCTGTGTCTGTAGCACATGCGCCGCACTGGGGCGGATTTGCTATCGCTCCTTCATTCCCACCACCTCTCTGCTGTTTCTGCTTGAAGCTTGCAGCTTACAAGCTCACTGACCTGAAAACAATTGCATTCCTGTGTGAGCACTCCCTCCCTCTCTCTCTCCCTCTCTCTCTCTCTCTCTCTCTCTCTCTCTCTCTCTCTCTCCCTCTCCCTCTCTCTCTCCCTCCCTCCCTCTCTCCCTCTCGCGTTTTCTCCCTCCCTCCCTCTCTTCATCTCCCTCCCTTCCCCTCCCTTCTCTCGCTCTCTCCTTCTCTCTATCGCTCTTTTCCCCACTCACCCTTTTTCTCTCTTTCTCCCATCTTTCTTTCTTTCCAAATGGCGATGCTCAGCGCTCAGGAAAGCACTCTGTTTTACGGTCCGTCTTTCTCCGTGGCGTTCGCCGCTTTCATCTGAGAATCTGCATCGCTAACCACTGTCAAGTTCGGGGTAATATATACACCACTAAACCAAATTCCCAGGGATTACAGTGGATTACACTGGCCCCACAGAAAGATTACGGTAAACATAAATGAAACGGGCCATTACTGTTAATCTTTTGGATCTCATTTGAAAGCATTATATTCACACAGACCCTCTTCCATGTGGCGCTGTGTGCGCGCGCGTGTGTGTGTGTGCGTGAGGAGACGCCCAGGGACCAGGTGGGCAAAGGAGAAGCCCCCTGGCCTGTGGGAGACACTGATGCATTGTAATGTATTCGTGGTGACACTCTCCCCATGCTGGTTAGCAGCTTGAGCCCTCCGTCATTAGCAGGAGTGCAGCAGAGCCGTCGGCCTCCTGACGCGTGTCCTTGGCCAACGTGGGGCTCCAGCCTTGGAAAGTTCACCGCCGCTAGAGCAGAAAGGAGAGGACCCCCCCCCAAGCAACAGACACAGGCCCCTGTGCAGTGTTCAATAATGTATGGAACAGCTAGCTGCTCGCATTTTAGCGAGAGCGTGAGGTAATGGTAGGGTACCATACATGTATACATGTACTAAAAACTGGTTAGATAATATGAGATATAAATAATATAAACAGAGATCGTGTGCTATGATTCACAGTGTTTTACAGTGAACTGGAGAATCAGAGGATGTAACACGTTTGTTAAATCGTGCCGTAACCAGTTTATGGGTATTACACTACCGTGTCCAAATATGAGCTCTGCTCTGGGAACACACCTGTGTGGGATCACCCCAGAGCGCTATCCTTCAAACTCCCGTGGCCTGCCACTCTCACGGGACTTGGCAAGCGATGGACTCCCCCCCCGACCCCTGCGCCCGATCGCTGCTGGAAGCTCCCGTGCGTTGCCCGGTAACAGCCCCGAGAACCACCCGCCAGCGCCGTCCTTACGGACGACCGCTGTGTCTGCCCGCCGAGGCGTCCCGCGGTTTAATCCGCCCGCGACCCACACCTGCGATCACCCCGTCCCTGTGCACACGAGACCGGCAGAGCAAGTCCGTACCAGTCCCGGTTTGTGCTGCGCCCCGGAGCGAAGACTAGCGCATTTCTGCGTGACAGTTACGTTTGCACGGTGGATGGATTTATTGGAATCTAATGATTATTTCCGTCTTGACGGGCAGGTAGCTGAGAGAACAGGGAGCCACCTCGCTCACCTCGCTGTTAATTGGCGCACACTAATGCCCGCTATCTCGCGCCAGCTCTCCACTGAGCATGCCCCACACCTGCTCTCGCCCGCAATCACACACGTTAGTCCGCTTCTTTTGTGCCGCCTTGACAGGAAATTAGATGAGTTGTCTGCATCTTAACTTCTCACGAAGGCGAGTAAAGCGTAGAGATGACTGCGGACGTAATTACGCAAGTTTTGCCAGTCTGATGATGTGAAATCGCATGAAAATCTGCTTGGCTTATTTTATGCTAACACTATTATGAACATAATACAGAAACTTGCTTCTTAAATTGCAGCAAATCTAACATAAGCAACCATAGGTTGTTTTTCTATCCTTCACAAATGGTCATGGAAAGGTGGAAATTTATATGCAACATTATTGTCATGAAGCTTTAGCTCTTAGACATTAGTATCTGAAGTTGAATCTAAAACTTCCCTAGACCTCCGATGCTTCTTACTCTGTCACAGAAATTTCCACTTCACAGCCAAAAATCAGCCCTGCACTAAAGATGCTTTCTGGGCATGTTGGCCAACCTTGACTCCATAAACGTCCTCTGCATTTCCTCTGAATTCTCACACACACACACACACACACTTTTTTCGAAGGTGCATCTACGTTGTTTCACCTTGCAGGAAGCTTGATTGCAATAAACAGAAGCTGTGGGCTTCTCTCGGCGGGCGTGAGCTCCCCCTGACAGCCGTCGCCGCTGCGCAACACTTAATGCGGTCCCCACTGAAACACAACACCATGGAGGCTCTTTTCCTGTGGCAAGCGGTGGAGATAGCAGCAGCTAAGCGCACTCTCCTCC
This sequence comes from Brachyhypopomus occidentalis, assembly GCA_020368025.1. Classification (NCBI taxonomy): domain Eukaryota; kingdom Metazoa; phylum Chordata; class Actinopteri; order Gymnotiformes; family Hypopomidae; genus Brachyhypopomus; species Brachyhypopomus occidentalis. The sequence continues at coordinate 4,236,939 of JAGXOD010000006.1, forward strand.
TCTCAGAACCACACCGTTCCCGTTCCCTACCCTGAAATCTGGGGATTGACCCCCCAGATTCTAATTGTTCCTTGAGACGGTGGTTTACTCAGCCATGAGGTAAACAAGCAGTCGAAAAAACAGAAAGGTTTGTTGTGATCGCTGCTACAACTGGGTGAGGTGTCAGTGTATTTTATGTGAGCTTCACGTTTCAAAGACACCCGAGGCAATTTGTTCAGTCAATGTGGCCCCTGTTTTGACAAGTCAGCCTACATCCGATGATTAAAATCCTCGAAATCATTTTTGCAAAGCCATAATGAATTCTTTGGGTTCGACTTCTGCTTGTTATGGTTTTGTTAGGGTCTCTTTTTTTATCCGTTTGTTTGGTTTCGTTGTACCAGCCCAGACGTCTTTGTGAATGTCAGCATCTCAGAAATGTTCATTGAAATCTGGGATGTGTGTTTCTGCAGTAGGTGTGTGAGCGTTGTTTCTGTGGGACATAAGGTTAAGCATCTCTCCCTGTGATGGAGAATTTGAGAGAGGAAAAGGATGCTTAGATGATCTTTATGGGCCTTTAAATTTTCCATCCTCCACACTGCGGTGACTTTTTTACTGTGCGCTAATGAGGTTATTTAAATCGCCTTCTCAGACTATAGGCGTTGTGTAAATGCTTGCAAAGATTTGTTCTAATCGTTTACCACGAGAAAACAACCCATAATGCATTTGCAATCACCCATTTCAAATACATCCTCAAAGACATATAATCTGTTTGTTATCTTTATTTCCTGTCTCTTCAAGATATACTCTATTAGCGTCAGGTGTAAGGCTGCCTGTTCTTTTAAGGTCACTGCAAGGTCACTGCAAGATACAGTGGTCTAGATCCTGAGGGCTTAACCAACTCCAGTTTAAGCAACCTTCAGATTGGCTCTTCGTCAACCACCAAAAAGACTCGTAGTCTTGAGTATTAATTGGAATTCAATCAAGATTTCCAATGAACAATTAACAAATTAACATTGCGCTCTACATTCAAGTTCATTTGGACTCCGGCATGCATACAAACCACGTTTCTCATTTCCTGTGCCGCGCGTTCAAGAGGACTGAACCATCGGACGCCCCTGAAGCCGACGGGTCTCCTTGTCCACGTTCCCCGGTGTTGAGCACAGACGCTTGCTGTGCACCAGCGCTACGGGCAACTGCACCACGTCTCCTCATGATATCTTAGCGAGTGGGCTTCGGGAAAACTCCCGCTAAGCGAACAGGCTTTGGGAAAATCCTGCTCTTTCTTTGAAGCGTCTTTCCCCAGAGACTCAACATCAAGACAATTACACGCACCGAGCCTTGCTGCTGTCTCAGATAAGCACTCCAAGCATGTCATTGCAGTTGGAAGGGCATGTGATAAGCCACGTTTCCCACAAATCTCCACAAAACAGCATACACACTTTTAGATTTAACTATTTAATGCACAGACCTGTTTGTTTCGTTCTGAATTCAGATGGAGACGTTTATAAATCGTATTCAAGAAATCACTTTTCTCTAATTCATGGTAGACTCATTAGGCAACTATTTCATTCCCAGTGGAATATATTCACAACTTATTTATTATAAGCTTGTGTCTATTGGAAATATTGATTCTGCCGTTTCAGGGCAGAATCAATATTTCCCTGGTTAGGTCCTTCTGCTTGCAATGATGTGGGCTGCTCTTGCATTCGGCCTTGTTCTACTAAGAGCCCTTTTACAGAGTGCGAGACTTCCTGTGGCTGACTGCCCAATCAGAGGCCATCCTGGACATCACACGGCAGGTCATTACCAGCCCATAAATCCCAGCCAATCTCCGTATACCGGGCTCTCGCTTTGGGTGTGGATGGTCATTAAGAAGAGAAGAAAAGAGAGAGAGAGAGAGAGAGAGAGAGAGAGAGGATCTAGGTCACAGTAACAGCAATGAGTTTGTGGGGGTTATTCCCTCAAGTCTGGGGGAGAATAATTGGATACTTCATGAAAACAGAAATGGTCCTGATGAAACATTTTGATTACCTTTTTAGTAACAATATTCTTCATTCTGTTGTCTGCTTTTTGTGTCTTTGTAGTTCTTTTCATCTTGAATCCATGTTTGAAACCCTTTTAACCATGCAAGCTTCTTTTAAACACCCTAGCTGTGACATTATCTTCAGGAAGACAGGCCCTTTTTCTCCTCACGTGCCCTGGACACTCCGTTGCCCTCACCCGACTGGCCGAAGCACCATGCCCGGCCCACTTTGGCTCCGGCTGGCGTGTCTGAGTCCTCTGAGGGAATCCCAGAATGCAGTAGCTCCCCGCTGCTACTCCTGAGAGCTTGAGGACTATCGATCGACCGCACGACTTGTGCCCGCGCGCTCACTGACACAGAGTGTATTAATATTGACCGTCTGCGCTCCGCCGAGGCTAGTCTGTTACCGCTGGCAACCCGAAAAGGCTTAGAAGCCAATTTGTCCTGCTCTAAAGGACTTTTAATGAAGTATGCGCAGGGTCTGCACTGTAAGACTCTGGAGGACGTGAGACAAACAGTGCGGTGTGGCAGGAGCTAATTAGCTGTTGCCTCTAAAATGAGGCTCTCCTTCCTGTTCATCCAAAACGTGGCTGCTATGCGTGTTATCTTACCTGTCCACAATTACAGAGCTGTTTGTGAGGGTTTGCGTCCTCTCCGTGTACATCACTGCGTAACAGAGTAAAGATGTGCTTTCACGGTGATTCCGTGATGTGCATTCATCTCTGAAGTCACCGTTAATTAGCCTGCGTCCCACATTCCGCCGCGTTACGCGTTGTCTCGGGGTTGACGTTCGCTTCCATGCTGAGGTGCAGACACTGAGCGGGAGCTTTGGAGTTCTCGCCGCTCCGCGTGCAGCTCGGAGCGCCGAACACCTTCTAACTGACAGCTTTGCGTTGCCTTCAGCGTCTTTGAAAAAGATGCTGTTGGACGTTTTAAACAAAGCTGATATTTCTCTTGTGATTCTCTCTGTGGTTTTTTTTTCTCCTCTTTTTAGTCTGCCTGCAGTCTAGTGTAACACTTGTGCTATCAGTGATGCTAAAGTACCTCCAACTTTAGGATTTATTCATGGATGTTCATTGGATTTCTTGTAAGAAACGACATGTCATCAAACTGGCCATGTTTCTGAACTACAACTGGGTCACCTGGTTCAGTAAATCACTGTATTACATTATCACCATAAGTGACAACAAAGAGTTCAAACTCGGTTGATAAATCTATTCATTCTAAAATGGGATGTACTTCTGAAGACTCTTGACTTTGCCTAACCTCGGAAATAAGAAATCAGGTTAAATTAAGAAGAGTGATGAATGGATCTGCACTGGTTGAAACCGGATGAATTTCTGAGCTCTGTGGCATTTAAAGCTACTGGCCCTCCCTGCTGTGTTGCCATTGGGGAGAATATCAGACAGACGTCTAAGTGACCACAGGTCATTATGTCGATGGCGTAACCCGTATAACCCGTAACCCGTATAACCCGTATAACCCGTAACCTGTATAACCCGTAACCCGTATAACCCGTAACCCGTATAACCCGCCCTGTTTGTGTGTCCTAACAATACACATACATATCTCCTCACATATAATCACATACAGTATTTCCTCACATATATCCTCACATATATCTTTACATATCACATATATCCTCCCATATCTCCTCACATATAATCACATACAGTATTTCCTCACATATATCCTCACATATATCTTTACATATCACATATATCCTCACATATCTCCTCACATATAATCACATACAGTATTTCCTCACATATATCCTCACATATATCTTTACATATCACATATATCCTCATATATATCCTCACATATCACATATATCCTCACATATATCCTCACATATGTCCACATATATCCTCACATATCACATATATCCTCACATATATCTTCACATATCACATATATCCTCACATATATCCTCACATATCACATATATCCTCACATATGTCCACATATATCCTCACATATCACATATATCCTCACATATATCCTCACATATCACATATATCCTCACATATATCCTCACATATGTCCACATATATCCTCACATATCACATATATCCTCACATATATCCTCACATATCAAACATATCCTCACATATATCCTCACATATGTCCACATATATCCTCACATATCACATATATCCTCACTGAGTGCTGGACTACATGCAGTGAAAGAACTTTGTTTCTCCACAGCAACCGGTCCAGACATCCAAACTGTTTATGTTGTGCGTAGACAGGTTTATCACCATCTGTGTGTGTGTGCATTCATGCCAGTGTGTGTGTGTGTGTGTGTATAAGGGAGCTTGGCTTCCAGCGCAGAGTGAATGTTTACTCTGGACACTGTGCAGGAGTGTGTGGAATCACCTGGGGAGCCCAGGACAGATAGCGTGGAGCTGGGTGGATGTATACAGCGTTAATAGGGTCGGACGGGGTTAAGCCAGGCCAGATTACCTGCTACCTTTGGCAGGAGCCCTTTAGATCTCACACACACACACACACACACACACACACACACACACACACACACACATAACAAAACTGAGCACACACAGCACCCTCCCATAAAGATACACACACACATGCGGGCATACATTCTAGAAGTGTATATTATCACTGGCATGCACAAAACATGTTAAGCTCACTTACAAATCGCACGTTCACGAGGCACAAGCCGTACTGGGTGTGCTGTAGGACCTCGGAGGGCAGGGGATTATAACAGGGTGTGACAAACAGACCCCAGCACAGTGTCCAGCCGCACAGCTAATAGGCATCTGCACAGTCTCTCCCATCTAACATTCATAAAGGGTGCACAGCACACACACACGCACACACACACACACACACACACACACAAGAGCATAAAGATGCTCTTTCATCTTTATGTGCATGATAAAACCGGCATAGCGTTTGTCCATGTAGCGGTTCGCGCAGGAAGGTTTGTTTGGGTTAAATAACAAAACCTGAGACTTAAGGTCAGCTAACCTTGGTAAAGTTTTCATCTTGAGAAGAAAGTCTGTACAGTGTTTGTTACAGGTGTACTTCTCCAGGGAGCTACTCCGAAATCAGCACTAGAATTTTACTTCAGTTTCAACATCAGTTTTTTAACTTAAGTTTTTATATATATATATATATATATGTATATATAATATAATATACAATATGTATGATAATATGTATATAATAATATGTATATATAAAAACATATAGATTATGTATGTATCATTATCATAAGGTATTAATAATGCCCACTGTCCATAATGAATTCTCATTACCACACAAATATAAGTAACGAGTTATTAACTCACATTTTGTAAATAATATATAATCCACAACCCTATATATGTAACAGTCTATAATCCATTCGGGCTCTTATTTTGCCTCTGTTATCTCCAGCCAATCGGAGCTCTGAACCCAAAGCGCGCAGTGTTCTATGTGGAGCACTATGAATCATGGGACGAGGAGGCGCCACCCTGCCACTACACCACCCACTACTCAACTGCAGCTACAACCCTCCACTGGCTGGTCAGAATAGTAAGTCCTGGTCAGAAACGCACTGCATTAAACATGGTTGGCAGGTCTTGTTCTGCTGCTCACGAGGCCGGCAGAGAAGCCCAGCGCTCTCACTTGAGGTGCTGTTTGTAGAAGCATCGTGTCTTTTCCTCATAACTTTTCGATAACACGGCAGTCAAACCCGAGTCGCGTGACCGAGAAATGCTCTGCTAGTCGATCGTGGCGTGTGTCAGCGGGATTCTTCGCAACAAGCCCCGCGTCAAGGCCGACGTCTCAATCGGGGTTTTTGGGTTCCGCTACAGAGGGCCTGCGTGTGCCTTTCATGGGCTGCTACGCCTACGGGGCAGGTGGGGGTACTCCACACACCACCACGAGACTCCATGTCTGGGCCAGTGAAGATGACCAGGATCCTCACAGCAGTCCCATCCACCTGTTGTCAAAGCCAGCCTGCCAAATATATTGTTTATATTATATATTATGTATATACATGCTATTTATTACTAATTCTTACAATTATTATTTAGATGTCATGTAAATACTAATTGTTGGACCATATAACTAAATATATCAGTAAATATACCACTGTCAGCACCTAAAAAGGCATAGTGTTGCTATCATGAATATGTTTACGATGACGTTCGCACTTTATTTAGTTTTCGAGCATATTCCAAATGAAAAACTTTGTAATTGGCTTTGCGCGCGGGGCCAGCAGCGTGGAGTTGATGAAGATTGGGAGGAGAGTTGTGTGACAGGCCTCAGACCCATCGTGAGTGAGACCGCAGGAAATGCTCTTCCTCTCTCACCGAGTCTTCCTGCCTCTGCGTGTCACTTGCAGCCGGAATGATATGAGCCAATTAGAGCCAGAGTTCTGCTCCTCAGCCAACAGGCCACATTCAGTAATTAATTCTGCCTGAGGCACTGTTAGCATAAATGAGGAGAGGGGGCGGGAGGTGGGGGGGCACTAACTCTCCATAATCTGACAGATGTGTCCTCCACATTGAGATGTTTATGCAAACGGAACGCTTCCTCCAGATTCCCGGAGCGCTCGAATATGTGATTGCGTCAAATTACCATACGGATGAATTCGGATTTCACTTTGCCGATGTTTGTGTGTTGCGGAATAATAGTCGTTCCCTTGAAAAAGAGAAAACGCAGATTTGTCCAAACAAGGTTAATTATCAGTGTGTGTGTGTGTGAGGGGGTAGTCCAGGGTGCCGGTCACTCATCCAACGTGCCCCTCGTGTTCCTGTGCTTGTGAACAGGAGCCCTTCACCACCTTCTTCCTCAGCTCCAACGGCAACAAGTTCGACCACCCGAACCGCACGTTCTCGGGGGTGTCCCGGTCCTGGAGGCATTGCCAGCGAGACACGGCAGACGTGAAGGTAAGGCCCAGACTCTGGCCACGCCTCCCGCTCGCCCCCCCGCCACGCACGCCTCGCTGATTAATAATGCAGGAACGCCGCTACCGCAAGGCTTTAAAACAAAGTTCATATTCTCTATTTGAATGCACCTTGAGAACCTGCTTCATAATCTGTGGTGACAGGCCCTAACCCTAATTATTCATGTGTCTGAATTATTAACACCCTCCGAAGCCCGTGCTTCAAAACGTATCTAATCCTCACTCCACTGCACTGCTCCGTATGTCAGGGCGGGGGGGGGGGGGGGGGGTTCACGCTGACCTGGAAGTGTCAGGCGTTTCCTGTGGCCAGCCTCGTGCGGGGCCGGTTAATAAAGCATTAATGGTGAAATGTACTCTCGTATGTACAAACGGAGACTTTCTCCTTCACCTAGTGAAACGTCGACCCTGTTAACAAACAGGCTACCCAACAGCCACCGGGGTTGACGGCATGGTCGTTTTGGTCGTTTTGGTCGTTTTGCACGGTTCAGAGGTGCGTTAGGACACGAGCAGAAAGGTCCGTGTATGCTGTGGTCAGAGCTAGCAGCGCTTTCCGCAGTGCGTGCAACAAGACCGGGCGAAACGACCGAGTTGTTGTACCTTTTGGTAGAATGTTAGTAATAAACCAATCACCTCCTGTCTGAGATCTGCCCAGTGGGACCACGCCTATCTGAAGCCTGTTGGGAACCAGAGTGCCACCTCACTGCCTGTGTGCGGTAGATGAACATGAACTAGAGGACATCTCCGGGTCCCAGAGGGCCCAGCCTGCGTGAAGTGCTCTCCGAGCTGTGGTCCACTTTTAAGAGAGGCTCATTTTGGGGGAGCCCCCTGTCCAGTCTACCTCATCCCTGTCCTCTTCATTACCCCACTCCTCTAGTAATGAGCACAAGCTGTCAGGGGAAGCTGGCTTCACGGGGACGAGCCCATCGAGAGAGCAAGTCGTCTGGAACTGGCCGAGCACCTTTGCTCCTCTCGCCACAGCTCCCGCCCTCACGCAGTCGCCACAGAAACGGCGGAGACGGCAAGCGAACAGCCGATGCCGCGCTGTCTACTTCTCCGTCCGTCCGCCATTAGCTCGGTACCCGGGCCAGAGAGAGAAAGAGAGGGAGGGAGTGAGTGAGAGCGAGAGAGAGAGAGAGAGAGAGAGAGGGGGAGAGAGGCAGAGAGCAACTCGTTTTTCGAACTTTCAACAATTTCCCAATGAGCTTCCCCCCCCAAAGCCTGGCTCTGTCTAAAAGCGCATCGCCGCGGCGATGCCCGCTGACAGCTGCTATGGCGGGCGTCATTAGAGCGGGCGTTGTCGAGCGTCCGCGCCGAGGTGTGATTGACTTGTCAGCCCATTACGAGGCAGTGGCAGAATTAATGGCTACCGGCGGAGGAGGGAAGAGATGGCGCGGGCGGCCATGATGGCTGGCAACGAGGCCTTCCATCGCCTAACGACCCCCTCCCCCCTCCACCCCCCAATACTGCCTCCATGGCGACCCTAGATGGGGTCGTCCAGGTGTCTGGACCGCTCAAGCGGACCGTTCCGTGTGCTGGACATTCAGCTCAGATGTTGACAGTTAGCATCCAGTGTCTGGTGTATTTTTGTAGAGCTGTTATGGAGGGCAGTCATGGAGGACAGTGTTTTATGGAGGTAGTCTAGGAGTTTTAGAGTTAGTCTAATGTTCATGTTCAGTACCTAAAGCTGTACGAAATGTATGAATACCACTGAGCTTCCGAGGCAAAGTGTTGCGAGAAGGAGGTTTTATTGCCACCGTGTCCTGTGTCCTGACCCTTTTACAAACCTCTCGTGGTTTCTAATGCCTCAGAACACTCGACTTTAGCCAGGAGTGCTTTTAAAAGACGTTTTCCAAATTCATGACAACTTCTTTCAAGCTCATGAAAATGCTTCGACTTGACAAGTTTGGTGGTTTGCAGGCAGACTAACGTCATAAACGTTGTTAAACGCTTTTCAGAGGTGAGTGCCTTTCTGTGGCTATAAAGAAGGAAGAGGCCACATTCCTCATGTGTACACGCTCCGATGTGCACATCCGTCTCTCACAGGGCATGCTGGGTAATTCATTAAGGGGGGCGGGGAGAAGCAAGGGGTTCAGTATGCGGCAAACCTCCTGACTGAAGGATGGTGCAGGCTGTTTTTGTGCGTGTAAGAGGCAGATGCTCGGGGTTTACAGAGCTGTGGAGTTTCAAAACAGTTGCACGACTCCCAGCCACCGTTGCCTTTATCACTAATTTATTCGTTTCCTGTGTCACGCGTCACTGAAATGTCACGTGCGGCAGTATTTACTGAAGGCCTCGCGTGAGAGACGCCGCGCGGCGCTTTGAGTTAGCGTGAGCAGGTGAGTCACGCGCGCTGTTCCATCACGAGGCGAAATCGGGCAAAGTAGTGGGCTGAGGAGTCAGGGCTGGTCGCACGTGCCCCGGCTTCACTCCACCACGGGGGCAGCACCAGCGCCGTGGGGGCAGCATCAGAGCCACTGGGGCAGCACCAGCGCCGTGGGGGCAGCACCAGCGCAGGCGCCGGCCCGCGCACGCCACAGCACTTAGACAGGAAACAGCTGCACCTCGCCTCCCGCCTACTTCCTGGTTCCCCTCGGCGACGTGGTGCATTTCTACGCTGTTCTGGCTCTCTGTTGCTATGCTCCATCTCTCCACTGTGCTGCCTCCTCAATTCTGTTCTTAGGAGCTGATCCCAGAGTTCTACTACCTGCCAGAGATGTTTGTGAACAGTAACGGCTACTGCCTGGGAGACAGGGACGACGGGACACCCGTGTGCGACGTGGAGCTGCCTGCCTGGGCCAAGACACCCGAGGACTTTGTTAGAATCAACAGAATGGTGAGAGCTCCGCCTTAAACTCCGCCCCAGACCTAAACTGCCCGCCTCTTCACTGAAGCTCCGCCCCAGACCTAAACTGCCCGCCTCTTCACTGAAGCTCCGCCCCAGACCTAAACTGCCCGCCTCTTCACTGGAGCTCCGCCCCAGACCTAAACTGCCCGCCTCTTCACTGAAGCTCCGCCCCAGACCTAAACTGCCCGCCTCTTCACTGAAGCTCCGCCCCAGACCTAAACTGCCCGCCTCTTCACTGAAGCTCCGCCCCAGACTTAAACTGCCCGCCTCTTCACTGGAGCTCCGCCCATAGCACAGTACACGGGCAGCGTCTGCATGCTCACGTTTGACGCCAAAGCGTCGGTGACATCGGTGGTTTTGTACGCTCAGTGTAAATACACATGCAGCGATAAATATGCAGAGCGTGCGCAGTCATAAACACTGAGGACACGTTTGCTTGTTCCAGAGCTCAGAGCTAACTGAGCTTCCTCTGCCAAAGCTAGAAAGTGCCTAGCTGATGGGTCACGCGGTGTTTTGACCTACACTGGCCAAGGAGTGTGTGTGTGTGTGTGTGTGTGTGTGTGTGTGTGTGTGTGTGTGTGTGTGTGTGTGGGGAAACTCTCTTGACCTTTTCAGCTGCCTTGACAGTACTAGCTGCAGTGTGTGTGTGTGTGTGTGTCATGGAGTGTACATGTCTTGTGGAGGTGACCTTTCCTCCAGCCCCTCACGGCTGTCCTGTTCAAATGCGCAAACACACACTCACACAGACACACACGCAGACCGACACACCCAAGCGCATGCGCACGGACACACACACACACACACACACACACACACACACACACACACACGCACGTGGAATGCTTGCGGGCCAAGGTCCAGCTGTCAGTTAAAATCAAAGGCTTCCTATAGGGAGATCCCCATTGGGACATGATGAAATATCAGATCAATCCTACCGGGGGCAGTATTGGGGTGATACTACCACGATTGCCCAACCACATGCTTGTGGGCGAAAGATTTTCACTCGCACTTAAATTCGTTTTGACTGTAGCCCTAAACTCCAAAATATTAATATTCTAGAACACTGTTCAGCAGTAATGAATTTGTCATGGAGAACATAGTCAAAGTTTCAACAGAGGAAGTTCGTATGTGCTGTTTGCTGGTTTGCGGGCTTTCTGCTAAAGGTGCGTTGGTTTTGACATGCAGGTTTGGGGAGGTGTTATCTGTGTTATCTGCACCGCGGCGCTGATTAGCACAGTGCGCTAGGCTTCCCCACGTCTGCTTTTGTCTCGTCCTCCTCTCCTCTCCCTCTTTCATTCCATGCCTCTGTCTCTCTTGTTTAATCCCTCCGTTTTCTGCCTTGTCTTTGTGCCCCCCCCGCTCTCTTTTGGTTAGCATTCCTGACTCTGCGTGTGTCACATTCGATTGGAGTGACATGCCCCGTGGCTAGCACAGCCCCCTCAAGAGCAGCGCTCTCCAGTGGTGCTAGCTACTAGTCCTGACGTGTGTGTGTGTGGGTGTGTGTGTGTGTGTGTGTGTGTGTGTGTGTGTGTGTGTGTGTGTGTGTGTGTGTGTGTGGTGTGCGTGTGTGTGTGGGTGTGTGTGGGTGCGTGTGTGTGTGTGTGTGTGTGTGTGTGTGGGTGTGTGTGTGTGTGGGGGGTGCGTGCCTCTCTAGGAGTGTTTGTTTGCGTGCGTCTGTATGAGCATGTGACCATTGTGTGTGTGTGATCTTTTTTCTTTTTTTAGCTACAATTGTAAACGAGACATGGTTGGTATGGCATTAGGTGACGACTCTTTCTTCGTTTAGGGTCAATGCCTAAAACTCTGCCGTCCTCGCCCAGCGCCACACATAATGACTTTATTGTAAAGTTTCTTCTTCGTCTTGTTATTAATATATACAAGTAAAGTCCTGCTTTCTAACTAGTATAATAATGAGTATAAGTAGTTAGTGTAAGATCCTGCTTGGTGGCAGGCGTAAATATGTTGGTATAAACCAAGACTTCACGCTCTGGCCCTGGAGCATGAGGCTGCTGTTATATCACACTGATTTGTGTTTGTGAAGGCTTGGTCATTTCAAGCAAGGTGCAGGCCTTGTGTAGGAGTGTGACAATGTGTAAGTGTGTACATGTGTGAACGTGTGTGGGTGTGCTCGTGTCTGTGTGTGTGTGTGTGTGTGTGTGTGTGTCAAACCCGGCCTCCTCTAACCGCCCACCCCCCTCCCCCCCCACCCCACAGGCCCTAGAGAGCGAGTTCGTCTCAGGCCAGCTGCACCAGTGGATCGACCTCGTCTTCGGCTACAAGCAGCGCGGCCCCGAGGCTGTGCGTGCGCTCAACGTCTTCCACCACGTGACCTACGAGGGCTCCGTCAGCCTCGACAGCCTGGCCGCTGACCCCCTCCTCCGTGAGGTATGTCGCCGTCGCCGCCTTGGAACGTCTTCGCTAGCGTGGCTGGTTTAACCAGACTGGAGCTCGAGGACCCAGTCTGTTAGAACTCGGTCTACTGCCCTCAGACGGCGCGCTGGACGCAGGCTCTGTAGGAACTGCATAGAATTCCGCGTTTCACGTGACATTCCGCGTCTCACGTGGCATTCCGCGTCTCACGTGTCTAAACTGCATCACCCGATTGGTTCCCAGAAGTTCTCCCAAACTTCCCGCGTGTTTCACCGCATTTCGGAGTCGGCGCTTAAGCACTGCCAAGGTCCCTCCGTGTTGCTGGAAGTCTGGCGTGGACGAACCCTGCGCCCGGAGCTGCGTGGGAGAGACAGCCAGTGTGTGTCATACACGTCTCTCCATGCAAATATGCCCTGCAGGGGAGACGTCGCCGGCCCGTTGACTCACCCGCTTCACATTCTCGCGTAGTCCTGATGGGCCGATCACCTCGACACGGCGGACCTCACCACCGGCACCAGGGTGCCGCGCCAGGACTAACACCGGTACTGTTGCATGCGCCGTGTTACAGTCCTTCGATAGTCGGGAGAGGTAGTTTTAAAAAAAAAAGCTGGAAGCAGGTGATTTTCTGAGTCCGTTCTGCGTTTTGCAACACGGTGATGAAGTGAGAGATTCTGGATCAGCACTAATGTGTTTTTAGTTCTTGCTGTTTCTACGCACTTTCACCGGACCCACGTTAGGAGTGTGTAGAGCGTTGCGTGTGCTACACGTGAGGACAGAACACAGCACGTGTGCAGAATATAGCATGTGCTGTGTGTGAGTCTGGGATACTGAACGCACTAATCCCCACATGACCCTAACGTGTTTCCTTTTGATAATCTCATTTCGTTTTTCTAATCTGATATTATAACTCCCTAAATGGATTTTATTCCAGTGTACCAAATATATGGATCAATGTGATCAATATTTTCAGCTACGCTTCTTATTGACTGCTGGTGGGTTTTTTATGCAGCTTAATTGTGTTAGCGTGTGTGTTTCAGAGACAGCAGCAGCTGGTAGGCAGAGAGAGCCTCCACCCACCAACACCACCAACACCCACCCACCCCCTTTCTCTCTCTCTCTCTCTCTCTCTCTCCTCTCTGTTTCTCTCCCATTTTTTTCTTCCTTTTGCTGTATTTTTTTCCCTTCTTTCCCTCCTCCATTGCTTTTCTCTTTCTCTCTCTCTCTCTCTCTCGCTCCCTCCTTCTCTTTCCCTCTCTCTGCTCCCTCCTTCTCTCCCTTACTCCCTTGCTCACTCCCTGTGATACCCACCATCTGCTGTCTGCAAAACAAGTCATTTATATACTGTCACTTCCAGGACTGCCTTTATTTGTCAAGTGACCACTATGCAAATCACTCACCAACCAGGGGGGCTAATTATCAAACAGTATGGAGAAAGCTTTGCTTTTCCTCATCCTGTGCTACTTTATAGACAATGGCAATTATCTTTGTTTCAAACAGCCCACTTTTTCGTGCCCGGTACCATCCTGGGTGCAATGATTCACTTTTATTTGTCTTGCACCATGCAGTCAGAAACACTTTTATGTTGTTCTACGTTGGCCATCATTCTTTAGACGAATAATTAAATTATTACGTCAGCAACAGCTCATTCCAAATCTGGGAACATTCCTGAAAAACCAATCATCTCATTTCCCTGTGAAGTTCAGACCTATTTCGAGGTCTAATTAACATCCACGGCCTTCTGGGACCGTCAGCGTGTGCTGAGACCGGCAGGCTATTGATCCCTTCGCTCCTGACACCAACTGCTTCAGTGGCGGCCTGAGAATGTCGCCGTATCGACTGGGTGCCAAAACGCTAAAGTCGGTCTTGCTTCTGGAGGGCCTTCCGTGTCTGCATAAAACCACACCAACCAACGGAAAACTTGTCACTCGACAGGCCTGGGAAGGGAGGTCATGGGAGCGAGTCATACTGGCATTAGAGTGACACGCAGGTGTTCCAGCAACACGCTGCCACATGTTCGTCATGTTCAAGCGTTCCACGCCACGTACGGCGTGACAAACGTGAGCTGCCGCACACACGTCTGAGGCTTCAGACCGCAGGGCGGAGGACGAAAGTGCACGCTTGTCAGGATGGCGTGGCGTGTAGCGTGGCGTGTGGCGTGGCGTGTAAAGTCGTTGGGGCCTGCGTGCTACACGGATCACGACGCGTCACGTGTGCAGGCGCTGAGTTGATCTAACGCCTGAATTAGCATTTGTGTCACGTGCGGAATGACTGTACAACTTTGTTGTTTTCTTTGCAATTGTGTTTCTCCTCACAGGGCTTCAGATTGACGTGATGTGTTCTTGTCCTTTATTACAGGAATGCCTGACACCTTAGTCAACATTTTCACCTTGTCACTCGTGTGTTCCCTCACACATTCCTCGGCTTCCTAGAGTGCAGTGAGCTAAAATAAGGTTGTTCACAAAAGCGGAACGTACGGCAGGCAAACACAGACAAATACACACACGGAGTTCAGCTTCAAACACAATTACACCCACGGCCCCTAAACCGCATATATAGGTATTGAGTAAAGCAGGGTACATGTTAATCCACGGCAACAACAGTAAAGTATCCTGATTGTAAAGACAGAAGAATTCTTACCAGGCAAGTTGTAAGGACGCGCATATGTTGTGGCTAAGTTTCTGTTAATCAGTCTTTTCTCATGGTTCGCATTATTGGTTTTCTGTTTAGCCAAAGTGCTTCCTGATTGTACTGTGCCAGGGGTGCACTGTCCGAGACCGAGGTTCTTTTGATGGGATCGGATTTTTGACCCTTCGGGAAGCGGGAAGCGTGCAAATTCAGTTACATTGGCCATCGTTTTTTAGATGAATAATTTCTTAAACTAAGAATACCTGAGAAGGAATCTTTCAAAATCCAAGAACATTCTGGAAGCGACAGTCGTAACACGGTGGAAGGTGGAAACCAGGTTGGCTGAGGTTTTTTCTCTGACAACAATCCTCTGCTATTGTTGTGTGTAAAAGAAATAGGTCAAGAAATGCACATGTATTCACCCCACGAGACCTGCTGTCTGAGCAAGACCGGAGATTACCGAGAGTGAACGATGACTTGCGAGTTACGGGGGGGATATCGAGCGTGCCCGGTCCGTGCCGACGCTTGTGGACAAGTCGAGATGTCTCTCTTATCGTCCCTACAAGAGCCAGCTCGGCATGGATTAAAGTAATTAAGCGCCAGCGAATGTCCCAGATTCGTACTGGTGATACTGGGTGGCTTTAGGCCTCCAGAGGTGCGATGATGAGAGTATTGGCATGTACGATGACGAGATGTGACATGCTGAAGGATGTGGCCACCAGCTCTGCTTGGGCTATGGGTTTGTGAGGGTGGCACTCTGGAATCTGATTGGCTGCTTTCCTGTTCACGTTACACCAGGAGGTTGAAACCGGAGAACTTCTGCTCCTTTTCAGGGTATTTAATGGGCATATTTGGCACAATTTCCTCCGACATTGATCTCATTCGCTGCTGCAATCATTCACACACGAATACGCTTCTTTTTTTGAATGTCTGGTTGTGTTCACGATGTCAAGGTAGTGTAATGATTACCTCTGCGTCCTCGCGTCTGTGCCGACCTGCAGGAATGCGGTGATGTGTTCCACATGGCAGTCTGTTTCTCAGATCTTTGGATCAGATTACTTTATTTGAGCAGACATCACGACCCCCTGTTCCTGAGCGTAACCTAAAATAGCTATAATATGAGTCGATTGTTGCTTGATGGAAGACACAGTAAAGCAGCACTGACTGATGCCTAATGGTTGCCAAATGTGAGCTGGGGGAGGGTCTGCTGGCACGTAGGTCCCGCCCAGCCTAGGTGTGGTGACCAATCACGTGACCGTTTTTGAATCACATGACCAGTTTCAGGAGATCTTTATTGCACCTTGCTCCTTCCACTGGAAATAAAGTCTGGTTTGTATATTGGCGGGGCACTTCCTGCTATGGCTGGGCACTTCCTGCTATGGCTGGGCACTTCCTGCTATGGCGGGGCACTTCCTGCTATGGCTGGGCACTTCCTGCTATGGCTGGGCACTTCCTGCTATGGCGGGGCACTTCCTGCTATGGCTGGGCACTTCCTGCTATGGCTGGGCACTTCCTGTGTGGAGCAGCAGATACTGCTGTAGATCTGAAGGAGCATAAATAAGACTAGTGGAGAAATTATCACGTGATCAGTGCCTAAACTCCATCCGTATGCTTCTAATGTACTAATGTACTAACTACAAGCACCCTACACAGAGAATTAATGTGCTATCATAGTGCTAATTTAGCATAGTAACTAAGGACTTATTTACAGACAGAGAGAGGGAGAGAGAGATGGAGAGAGAGAGAGAGAGGGAGAGAGAGAGAGGAAACTGTCTAGCCGGTTTTTACTACTCAGGTTTGAGATGTTGTACATGAGTTTATGTGAGCAGCATATTTCACCAGGACGTTACAGTGCTTAACGGCAACGTGATGTGAGTTTCAGCACGTGAGACTTTCAACAGGTAAAACACATGTACAAGATGAAGGATCGATAACGGAGCCCCCGAACACGTGGCGTGTACTCCTCGCCTGCCAGTCCTTTGACAGATTTCCATCGCGTGCGATCTTGACAGACGTGCGACGGCATGAGTCGGTTATTGATGGCGGGTCCCGATCGGGGCCGACGGGCGGTGGCACCTGCTTTTGGTAGCGCTGACAGACACCGACAACCCCCCCCCCCCCTCGTGGGCGGGTGTAGCTCAGATCCCATCCATCAGCCCTCGGCGGGCGTATCCGGCCCCCCGACGTGGTCCGCGGCCGCACGCGATGGCCTGGTCATGTGAAGCAGCGTGGAAACGCCGTCGCTGTCCTGCGGTGGCTGTGGTTGTCAGGGTGACTCGTGTCACCCAGCTGGTTGCCGGGCGAGCCGTGGCGTCGGTAACACATCAAAGGGCTTTTGGACATTCTGGTTTATTGCACACAGTTTGCACACATTCTGGTTTATTGCACACATTTTATTGCATTTTTCTCAATATTAATGATGTGGATTATCGTTAACGTTAACGTTTAACTACAACTTAATTTTAGTCGTTTTGCTGTTTAACTGCAAGACTTTTCAAGCTTTCTTGTGTCTATAATTATTTTCATACCTTTTCATACTTTCTCCTTTATTACAACCCTTACAGGGGTGTGAGGTGTTAGCATATGCGTGCAGGAACGTGCGTGCAAGTGTGTGTGTGTGTGTGTGTGTATTTTTGTCCTTTTCCTCTTTGTCTCTGATACAATAACATCACGGAGCAGTGTGTGCTGCAACGCTAGCAGTGCCTAGCCAGGTTAGCGTCACTCGGCTGGGTGGGGTGTGTCTCGATATGGGCGCAGGGAAACCAAGCATGTTAATAGGGAGTGGCTTGTCTCCCCGTACGCTCACATGGATCTGCAGGCTTTGAAGGGGGTTAGAGGGGAATGAATGGAAGAATGGCAAAGAACACACACACACGTTCACACACATACACGCGCACACACACTCACGCATTCACTTTCATCCTTCCCTCTCTGAGGCAGGACGGAGGGATTTGCTTGCATTTTCAAGTAACGCATTGACCCATCACTTTGATGCCTATCGATAGTGACAGTTCTCTCTCTCTCTCCCTCTCTCTCTCTCTCTCTCTCTCGCTGTCTCTCTCTCCCTCTGTTTCTCTCTCCGTCTGTCTCTCCCTCTCTGTCTGTCTTCTATTCTGTTTCTCTCTGGCCCTGCCTTGCTCTCATTCCACTTACTATTTCTCCCTCTTCTCCTCCATCTCTCTCCCTCTTTCTCTCTCCTTTTTTCTCTCTGTCCCTCTTCCCGTTTTCCTCTGTTTTCCTCTCTCTCTCTCTCTCTCTGTCTGTCTCTCTCTCTCCCTCTCCCTCTCCCTCTCTCTCCCTGCAGGCCATGGAGGCACACATCCAGAGTGTTGGACAGACGCCATCTCAGTTGCTCATCGAACCCCATCCTCCTCGCAGCTCCGCCATGCACCTGGTGTGTGTGTGTGTGTGTGTGTGTGTGCGTGCACGAGCACACTCAGCCCGTTCACGGTGCTAGGTCGAGTACTCCAGGCGAGGGCAGTCATGTCTGACCTTCCCTCTGCTCCCGGAGAGGGCAGCACGACCGCGTGTGCACGGCCGCGTGTGCCCTCCACGTGTCCAGCGGTAACGTCCGCTTCTTCTTCATGAGTAATGTGCCATCACGCTGGCACTTCCACATCCTCACGCCCAGCTGGAATTCGCACGGCTCCCGCACAGATGTGGCATCACAGACGCCCAGCTCCCGTTGTCCTGCAGTGCTTCTCCTGCGCACAGTACACACACACACACACACACACACACACACACACTCCTGACACACTTTTGAAAGTGCACGACTCCTGCAGAATGACAGGCTGTGAGAACAGCGCTCCCTACTGGACGTTTGCTCTGGCTACACTGCGCACCGCCCCAGATCTCCAGCCTTGTTACCGAAGGAACGTTTTTCTGCTTACTCTCCGTCACAAGTTTCACATGCTATATATGCACTGCCTGTCATTCATTTATGTGTGTGTAGTTTACAAGTAAAATGTATCTGGAGACCCAGGAAGTGCTGGGATCTTAAAGCCTTAATCCCATGCAGGGCAGCAGAATCCAACACTGCTGTTGCAGGTATGAACGCCGTCTGATTGGCCGGGCGATCTTGGTTTAACATCTTGAAGTAGTAGTGAAAATGCTTTCCATGTTGAACTTTGCCCCCGAGTCTTGAGCTTATTAATGCCCCCCACCCCCACATCACACTCGTCCCTCTACCCCCCAGCGAGACCTCCTGACTCTGCTTTGCTAACGAATACGTTCATGACTAGCCGCTTGGAGCTCCACAGGTAGCGTGTTCAGTAATGCGTGTTCAGTTCCACAGGTAGCGTGTTCAGTTCCACAGGTAGCGTGTTCAGTAATGCGTGTTCAGTTCCACAGGTAGCGTGTTCAGTAATGCGTGTTCAGTTCCACAGGTAGCATGTGATGCGGTCTGGTGTGACGAGCGGTGATGTGTGTCTGCCCCACAGTGCTTCCTGCCACAGAGTCCACACATGTTTAAGGAGCAGATGCAGCAGGACGTCATCATGGTGCTCAAGTTCCCGTCCAACTCGCCCGTCACCCACGTGGCCGCCAACACGCTGCCACACCTGGCCACGCCCGCCGTCGTCACGGTCACCTGCAGCCGACTGTTCGCCGTCAACCGATGGCACAACACCGTGGGTGGGTGCAGGATGTGGCCCTGTTACCGGGCACGCTGTCGCCATTACACCAGGCACACCATTATCAATACTGGGCACACCGCACACACCTCACACACCTCACACCTCACACACTCACACACACACACTGTCACAGATGCAGTACACACACTCCCATGCACATATTCACATTTTACACACTGTTGTTTCCAGAATAGAATTTCATATACATTTTCCCAGTGATTCACAGCAGCTCTCACACACACACACACACACACACACACACACACACACACACACACACACACGCACACACACCTTGTCGACTGCCCCATGCAGTCCCACCTGGCCATATGTGACTGCCATTACTGACATAGGCCCCTCCCCAGGAACCAGCCTCGCCTGCAGGTCACAGGTCGGAGCCATGGTTACGGGCCAAATTAGCCAGTGGCGGCCTCCCCTTTCTCCCCACACTTCCCCAGCTGTCACGGCAACACTGTGATGTCAGCGCCGAAGGTGCCGGCCGAGCTCCCTCGCCCTGCTAATGGCTGCAGCTGCACAAGCTGGAGCCCCTCCCCCCGTGTAGCGTAGGGGCGGGGCTCTGCCACAGGTCCGCCTCTGCCCCCATCGTCCAGGCCTACCCACCAAATCAGCGAGGCCCAGTCAGACAAGGCCGGGGTCAGGGGTCAGAGCGCGTGGCGGGGCAGAGGGTGCGTGGGGGGAGGTTGCCCATAAGGTCTTCCATAGTGGGGCCCTCTGTATCTTCTCCTCTTCCTCACAGAGATCCTCCGTCACGCTCTCTTCATTCCTCCGTCACCCACCTGTTCTCTGCCTCCTGCATGAAGATGGTGGAGCTTCATCTCCAAACTTGCTCTTGAATTTGCTTTGTAAACAAAATAAATCATGAAAACATCCACATTCATAAAATGTTGCTTTTTATTATTAGTTTTTTGAAAGAAAAATTACAGCATCTTAATTATTATAATTATAATTAATTGTATGTATATATGTGTATATATTTATATATAATTATATAAGTATAATTACAGTAATGTGTGTGTGTGTGTGTGTGTGTGTGCGTGTGTGTGGCAGGTCTGCGAGGAGCTCCAGGGTACTCGTTAGAACAGGCTCATCATCTGCCCATTGAGATGGACTCTCTGATCGGTGAGCGTGAGCACTTCAGCACTCAGAGCAGGTGCGTGAGCAGCAGACCAGGACACTGACCTTCACGTGTGCCGTCTGTCCCAGCCAACACCGCGGGGACGTCCAAGAGGCAGATCACAGACCTGGTCAACCAGAGCATCCAGATCAACTCGCAGTGCTTCGTGGTTACAGCGGACAATCGCTACATTCTGGCGTGTGGCTTCTGGGATAAGAGTTTCCGTGTCTACTCCTCTGAAACAGGTACTCACAACATCACCATGGTGTGTACTACATATGTAGTAGAAATAGACTCCACATGCTTACATGTTTATTATGGTTTTAGTGCTTTAAGACAGCATTCCATGCTCCTTTTAGGGACCTGATACCAGCAAGCTTTGACACATGTCTGTCTCTCACCATGACTCCACCTGTCTCTCTGTCACTCTGTCTCCACCTGTCTGTCTGTCACCGTGTCTCCACCTGTCTCCCTGTCACCGTGTCTCCAATTGTCTCCCTGTCACCGTGTCTCCACCTGTCTGTCTGTCACCGTGTCTCCACCTGTCTCCCTGTCACCGTTGTCTCCACGTGTGTGAAGGCAAACTCACGCAGATCGTGTTTGGCCACTGGGACGTGGTCACGTGCCTGGCTCGCTCGGAGTCCTACATCGGGGGCGACTGCTACATCGTCTCAGGCTCCAGAGATGCTACACTCTTACTGTGGTACTGGAGTGGGAGACACCACATTATAGGAGACAACCCCAACAACAGTGAGTATCAGCTACAGTCATACCAGCTACAGTCATACCAGCTACAGTCATACCAGCTACAGTGAGCACCTCAGCTACAGTCATACCAGCTACAGTGAGCACCTCAGCTACAGTCATACCAGCTACAGTGAGCACCTCAGCTACAGTCATACCAGCTAGTGAGCACCTCAGCTAGTCATACCAGCTACAGTGAGCACCTCAGCTACAGTCATACCAGCTACAGTGAGCATCTCAGCTACAGTCATACCAGCTACAGTGAGCACCTCAGCTACAGTCATACCAGCTACAGTGAGCACCTCAGCTACAGTCATACCAGCTAGTGAGCACCTCAGCTAGTCATACCAGCTACAGTGAGCACCTCAGCTACAGTCATACCAGCTACAGTGAGCACCTCAGCTACAGTCATACCAGCTACAGTGAGCACCTCAGCTACAGTCATACCAGCTACAGGACGTACAGCGCAACCACATTCAGGCCGACAACAGCCAATATATCACAATGGAGTGAGTTGAAGAATGTTGAGTATATCAGAAAGGCATCAGAACTACAGTCAGTCAAAAACAGCTAGTATATCAGAACTACAGTCAGCCAACAACAGCTAGTATATCAGAACTACAGTCAGCCAACAACAGCTAGTATATCAGAACTACAGTCCCGCTAGGAAGAATAAGCGTGTTAGGACTGTGTCACGGACACAGCCTGCTTGGTTCTGCTTCAGCACGTACAGAACATCCTAAACTCAGAACATCTGCACGTCAGGATCACAGCAGCAGGTCTTTGGTTGTTCCCATCTCACTGTCCAGCAACCCAACCTGGTGCTCCTGCAAAAATACTGCGATATATGTGTGATTTTTTCATTCAAGATTAGATATGCGTGCAAATTCATATCTTCAGTAAGTGGCACTGTGGTGGGGGCATGTGTGAGAGTGTGTGTGTGTGTGTGTGTGCCCAAATGCATGTGTACATGTGTGCATGAGTGTGTGCGCACACGCGTTTCCACCGATCTGATGTTCGCAGGTGTCAGGAGTGCTGGTTTAGGTGGGAGTTTTCTCTAATTAACTACAGTGAACCTCAGACAGTTAATTAAGTATTTCAGCTTGGCTGCTTCCAATTAGATGGTGCCTTCCCTTCCCTCCTGCTTCCAGAGGACAGAAAGCTCAGCTCCTGGGATATTTACACCTCCAGAAGTGGATTCATTATTCTTAACCAGGAAGCACGAGATTGTTCTATGCGGCTGAAGTTTTCGCTGTGGCTGCTTGGCGTGGCTGCTTGGCCTCTTAGTCTGACTTTTCCTCTTTCGCATTCACTAAATTTGTTGATGTGCGTTGCTTTTTGGTGAAGCCTGCACATTGTTTGATTATATCTTCATTTGCCACTGTAGGTGGTCAATTTTTCTTGTTTTTTGAAAGTGAATATCTAGGTTAAGTTATAATTTCGATTTTGTTAATACTGGATGTTTGCAATGACTGCAGTTCCTCTGCATGTATTATCTGCTGGGCTTCGTGAGCTGATTAGGAGAGTAACAGTGCCCTCTAGTGGTGATTGTAAGAACACATTTCATACCTCTGCTAAAGGTTATCCTGATGTTGTTAATATGTATGTTTAATTTAGCTCGCAGTTTGAAACGATGTTTATAAGTATTTTTAAATGGAATTATGCTTTTTTTTTTTAACTGAAAATAATTTTCTTCTCACAACTTACAGGCTCAAGGTTCAAGTTGTGTGTTACGGTCCCACCTTGCCGGTTCAAACATGAGTTCTTTCTTGGCAGCTGCACCCAGGAGTCTGTTTATATGCTAATTACTCTTAATGACCTTATTCTGTCATGCTTGTGTGGAACAGAAGAGCCTTGTGAGAAAGAGACGTTCAGCAGACCTGCCGCTCTATCTCACCTCCTCATCTCACTGTTCGCTCCTCCAGGTCATTCTGAACAGCACACGCTCTAAAGTTCATTCCATAACACCCTCAAACAACCAATCACCATCAAGTAATTGCACCCTCATTTGCTTTGGGATGTGTAGTTCTGTTGGGTGTGTGTGTTCTCTAAGGTTGTAGTTCCAGGGGTTCATCAGCTCTTTCCTAAGCGGCGCTCAGCAGTGGTCGTCACGGTGAGCCCTCATAAATATTCATCAGCCTCCTGGCTCTGATTGATTATGTAGTCGCGGGATGGGTCTTTGACGTGCGTTAAACGTGCGGTGATTAAAACCGCACCGCAGCTGGGTGGCGGGTCACGTCCCCCCCCCCCCCCCCGACGGAAGTGGTGGGGGGGGGGGGGAGGCGTCAAACCCGAGATCTTCCCCCAAGGGCCCTGAGCGCTTCTGCACTGCCCTGGGGGAGCGTTCGCACCTGCGCATCTGCACACATATCGACCTCAGACCCTGCAGCTCTGCGCTCAGCTAGACAAGCACATCGATCCCGCTGTCCATTAAAAGGCCCTGCGCATTACACTAACGACCTAGGGCTTCATTAAACCAGGGCTAATTTTTTAAACAGCTTCTGAAGCGAAGCACAGCAGATCGCCCGTGAACACATTAACCGTGACGGCATCATCGTTCTGAGAATCGCAGGTTCCGGCTTGATGCAGTGCGCAAACCATACGACGGTTTATATCCTCAAAAGTTTAATGAAAGATGAGGTTTCATGCCATAGCAAATGAACTCTGATACACCTCCGGAAGAGACCGTGTAGGCTTTCTCAGTCACCACGCTGGTTAAGGGAATCATTAAGGCTTCTGGCTACAGATTCATTCCTGTTCACTGCACTAATTAAACCGATTACACCACACTCCCGCTTATATGGATTTTACCGAAGACTGGAAATAAATCCAGAGATGTTTCTAAACAGGGCGTTGACCATAGAAACAAAAGCCTTCTGAGAAGTAAGCATTGTTATACGGTGATTTTATTCCATTTCAAAATAATTTGAAAAGGGATAAAATTTGTTTTTAGATCTAGATTCTCATGATAGTTTCAAGTCAGAGAATGGTACTGGTCCTCGGGAAGGGCTGGTGTGTTGCTGTGTGTGTGTGCGCTGGTCCTCGGGCAGGGCTGGTGTGTGTGTGTGTGTGTGTGTTTGTGCAGGTCCTCGGGCAGGGCTGGTGTGTGTGTGTGTGTGTGTGTGTGTGTCTGTCATCACGGTGCAGTGCTCACAAAGCCACAACCGTGACTGGAACTCTGCACGTTTCGGGCGGGGGCGTCGTCTGGTGCACGTGCGCCCCCACGTCACCTCTCTCTCGCCCCTCATCAATCACGTTATATGGCTGCGCAAGTGAAATCGGAGGCGGAGCTGTCGTCACGGCGCAGGTGCCACTCTTCTGCCAATCATCTGCCAGCGAAGATGGGATGACCCTCGCCACCAGATGCTTTTTTACAGGCCCTCATTAGCATGTCTTGCTTTGCATTCTGGGGGTTCAACAGATTTGACCACAAAGTAACTCTTGGTGATTATTTGTTTGTGTAGTTTTTCATTGGTCCAAAGTGAGGTGATGTTTACCAGCACATGTCTGCAACCGCGTTTAAGATGTTTGACACACACTGTTCCGTGGTATTGTCCATACGAGAGAGCGTTTCAGTGGCCGTGTACGTTCGCTGTGTTTTGGGTGTGACCGTAAATTCATCTGGGTTCTTTGTGCAGGTGATTACCCAGCAGCACGTGCGGTTCTGACCGGCCACGACTACGAGGTGGTGTGTGTGTCCGTGTGTGCTGAGCTCGGTCTGGTCATCAGCGGCGCTAAGGGTCAGTGAGAGGAGGAAATACACACCATGCTAAATCCTTTCGTTTATATATATATATATATATATATATATATATATATATATATATATATATATACTGTATATATATAGGAATTTGGCTTCATTGTTATATAACCTTGATGAGTCATAATGAAATTTCCATAATCCTTTGGATTAAAAGAAGCAAAGGTAGCCGTGTCATCAGCACAGGTCCAACACTCACGGGTCTATTGCTGAGTGATATGCAGGCATCTGTGCATCTGTGGCGGTGTATGACTAAGCGCTGGGGCGTGTCCTTGGGCAGAGGGTCCGTGTCTGGTGCACACCATCACAGGCGACCTGCTGCGTGCGCTGGAGGGGCCGGACCACTGCATGTTCCCGCGCCTCATCTCGGTGTCCAGCGAGGGCCACTGCGTCATCTGCTACGAGAGGGGCCAGTTCTGCAACTTCAGCATCAACGGCAAGCTGCTCGCTCAGATGGACATGAGTGACTCCACCCGCGTAAGAGCAGAAAACACGCCGTGTTACTTAAGGAAACAGCAGGGCTGCTTAAAGACGCGTAGCGTCGTCTGTCTTAGGTGCATCTCACCGTCTCACGAGCCTCGTCGTTCTTTTTGACAATTTTTATAATCATTCACCATTCAACACCGTGACTGACAGTTAATCAGTAAAAATCAAACGGCCTGTTTGTGTGTGTGTGTGTGTGTGTGTGTGTGTGTGTGTGTGTGTGTGTGTGTGTGTGTGTGTGTGTGTGCGCATGCGTGCGTTCGTGTGTGTGTGTGCATGCGTGCGTGCGTGTGCGTGCGCGCGTGTGTGTGTGTTTGTGTGTTTGTGCTCCTGGCCCCGCCCCTCCCCAGGCCATCCTGCTGAGCAGTGATGGTCAGATGCTGGTGACGGGAGGAGACAGCGGAGTGGTGGAAGTGTGGCAGACCTGCGACTTCAAGCCGCTGTACATCTTCCCCGGCTGCGACGCCAGCATCAGAGCCATGGACCTGTCGCACGACCAGAGGTACCGGGGACGCGGTGGGCGTGGCTTGTTGCCACGGTAATAGGCGTGCACCCTCTTACACTCCGCCCTCTCTTTGTTGCAGGACTCTGATAACGGGCATGGCGTCCGGCAGCATCGTAGCATTCAACATCGACTTCAACCGCTGGCATTACGAGCATCATAAAAGGTACTGAGCGCGCTCCGTAGACAGCGGCCTGTCCCGGCTGGGGCCAGAGACAGACAGAGAGCAACCGGGCTAGCAGCCCCGCGTAGCCCAACATATCACAGCAGAGTTACACGTGGGGGGGGGGCGGGGGGGCGAACATGGAGGACCAGGTGGATGAACTGTTTCCAGCAAGGCGGAACGAACTGTGTAGAGAGCGTCCTGGCGTACGAGACCTTCTTGTTTGCTCTGGTGTATCTCCACTCTTCTACTTCAGTACTGTACTAGGGCACTGTATGCTAATGCAATGACAGCAAAAAAAAGCTCCTGAATGTTTGTTCAACCCAAACTATGGTTCAGAACCACGTTTACACAAGCCGTTCAGAACCATGCGGTTCACACAAGCAGTTCAGAACCACGCGGTTTACACAAGCCGTTTTGAGTTCTGACTGACCCAACAAGAAGCCAATGTCCACTGGCCACGTGCAGTCCCACCATTTAAACTGTGAGAGGCCCCCGCAGGGCCCAGGACCGGTGCTACTGCACTGGACATCTGTATATGGTAGCAGCACATTTCACCTTCTGCAGAATTATTTTCAGGGTAAATGATGGTTGATGATGTAAATATGCATATCATCAAAATATATTCCTTGACGTGTATGGGGTAGAGTCTCGAAAACCTGTTTGTTAAACTCATAAAACTGTCTGTAAAAGATTGATTTTACATTTGATGATTCAGCAAAGAGATGTCTGTGTGTCTGAGGTCACTTAATGATTAATGATTTTTAACATTAAGTTGTTTTCAGTGTCTTGTGACAAAAATGAGTCGCCTTTACTGTAAAATGTGCTGTTCGTTATTTCTCTTTAATTCGATGTGACGTAAAACATTTTAAAAGTTTCACTATTTAAGCAACATTTTCCCTCACTTGTTCAGTATGTTTTTCCAGGCAAGTGTCAGTGACAGTCCTGTAGAGTTATTAGAGGTAAACATGGGTGTCAAAGGACTACTGGTGCTTGCTACGCACCTCTGGGTGAACGCCAACACAGCTTTTAAATCTTCACCTTAGTGTCTGGAGGATTACAGTGAGTGTGTAACAGGCTTGGATAGATGACACGAAATAGCCTTTTCAACCATCTTGTGACACAGCGGCGATATTTTGAATGTTTTTGAATGTATTTTGGTCAAGTTTGGCGTTTGTTTATGTTTTAGTTTCTCCTATTAGCCTAATTGATTTTTTCAACATTTGATCAGTTATATTCACAGTAACATCAACAACACATGAAATATTCAACACGTATGTGAGACAGAAATGAAAATGCCCGTTTGTGTGAACAAGGCCTCTAATGCATTCAGTGCATTATCCCTGCGTTTAATTATTTGGATTTGAAAACATTAACTGATGTTTTGTTGATGAGGTGAAGCATTTTGAGCCAAATAGAACTGCAGGTACTGTTTAATTTTTGGAAATGTTTCTGTTGTTTATGTTTTGCAGATATCTATATGATTTTTAGCACTCTGTTTTGTTACATTTAATGTATTTGTCTCTTATCGGTACCATTCATTGTGAGATTAAGTTTATAATAAAATGTGATGAAATGTGTTCTTACTTTCAAGCCGGATGATAAATGTGTAAATTATGCAAATTAACATAATTGTGTGTAAATGAACACCTTTTTCAACAGGCAGCTGTACCCTGGGTAAATCTGTAGATGAGGTGGCGTTTAGCAGGAGTACCTGGGTAAATCTGTAGATGAGGTGGCGTTTAACAGGAGTACCTGGGTAAATCTGTAGATGAGGTGGCGTTTAGCAGGAGTACCTGGGTAAATCTGTAGATGAGGTGGCATTTAGCAGGAGTACCTGGGTAAATCTGTAGGTGAGGTGGCGTTTAGCAGGAGTACCTGGGTAAATATGTAGATGAGGTGGCATTTAGCAGGAGTACCTGGGTAAATCTGTAGATGAGGTGGCATTTAGCAGGAGTACCCGGGTAAATCTGTAGATGAGGTGGCGTTTAGCAGGAGTACCTGGGTAAATCTGTAGATGAGGTGGCGTTTAGCAGGAGTACCTGGGTAAATCTGTAGATGAGGTGGCGTTTAGCAGGAGTACCTGGGTAAATCTGTAGATGAGGTGGCGTTTAGCAGGAGTACCTGGGTAAATCTGTAGATGAGGTGGCGTTTAGCAGGAGTACCTGGGTAAATCTGTAGGTGAGGTGGCGTTTAACAGGAGTACCTGGGTAAATCTGTAGATGAGGTGGCGTTTAACAGGAGTACCCGGGTAAATCTGTAGGTGAGGTGGCGTTTAGCAGGAGTACCTGGGTAAATCTGTAGATGAGGTGGCGTTTAGCAGGAGTACCTGGGTAAATCTGTAGATGAGGTGGCGTTTAGCAGGAGTACCTGGGTAAATCTGTAGATGAGGTGGCGTTTAGCAGGAGTACCTGGGTAAATCTGTAGATGAGGTGGCGTTTAGCAGGAGTACCTGGGTAAATCTGTAGATGAGGTGGGTCCAATGAAAACCTGCTTTGTTAGTCATTTCACTACGTCCTTGCCAAATCTTAAAAAGAAGACACACATTTCCTGTGAGGAAACCATTTATTCCCAGGTTTGGTTCGCTGCTCCCAACACCACTGTGGACTGACAGCAGTCTGGAAGTCTCGCTGGTCCCTGTGTGGCCAGGACAGCTGTGTCCCACCAGACGGTCCACCAAGAGGACAACGAAGAGCCAATCACAGTTATATAAACAATCAGTAACCATTTTGATCTGTTCACTTGCAGACAATCCCTAATACTTGCGCATATATAAATGGCATATATAATATGATGTGGTACGTATGGCCACTGTGCTATCTGGAGAAAAAACAACTGTTCATGATGGACTCATTACAGGAGTAACTTAGACAATAACAGCAGGTTCTCAACAGAAAACGTGTCTTGCATGCTGTCACAAAAAGCTCTTATCCACCATACCCTCCGGGAGGAGTTGCCACGGCAACGTCCCAAGCGCCTCGTCACGCTAAAGGACCCCTTAAAACATCCTCCTGAACGGTCATCACACGAACCCGACAGACATGAGTGAGTGTGTGTGTCGCCTGTTGCTTCCTGTGTGTTGCTATACACAGGGGTTTACAGGCGATCGCAAATTGTAGGGACAAAGCAAGTTAAAAAGTGAATTTCATTTGGGTGAAAGTGTCCATAAAGGTCCAACATATACAAGTCCTGGAGAATTGAGTACAAGAGATGAAGAATTCAGAGACTGAAGCAGTACTCTCAAATGTTTCCTCTAAATGATTCATAGACAAATTTCATAGAAAGCTAACACTTAAAATAAACACAATAAATTAAACACAAAAGTTGGTTTCCTTAGACAGGAAACTATGCTACTGGATGTTTTAATGTACAGAACAAATTATTCTCATTCATAAATATGTTTGTGTTTCTCCAGTGGTCCAGTGATGTCTTACAAATGGTTATAGGTTGAAAAACATCGAGCTCTGAGACACAGACACAGTCTTCCTTGTGCTTGCCTTAACCTCATTCCTTACTTACATGTTTTTCTTTGCCATTGACCACGGCAAAATGTTGCAGCTGAATAAAGATACATTGAGACACAACACTATGGAGTTTCCGTAACCGCACTGTTCATTGGACCTGTGGAACTTGTGTACCAAGACATCACGTTTGTCTTCAGTGGACTAAAACAACATGTGCTCAGACCAGACAGACACAATCGCAGTGAGCAGACCACTTGCAGTCGGATGCGTGGCTGGGAAACACAGAAGCAACTGTGTATTCACACTTTGACTGCATTTCTGTTCCAGTGTGTTTACAATCCAGTTGAAGAGAAATGATGAATGCGGCATCAGAGAGCCACATTCCTCCTCCCTCGTATTACCACACGGCTCCGTTATTAATTCAGCAGTAAGTGTGTCTCCATTATTATTAAACCTACCAGATCAACACAACGTTTATAGCAGCAAGCGTTATTGACATTTCATATAGAGTTCATTTCCAAGCATATTTAAAACAGCACCTGTCAATAAAAAAAAACACAATTTCTAAACCACTTACATCCTGTACACTGTATGTAATACATTTCTGATATGATGCCGATAGAACATTTTAGAACTTTCTAAAGCCCAAGTGAACACGTGAGTGATTTTTAAAAAATAATGTTTTAAAAGAACTTTAAAACAAGAACTTTTAAAAGAAGTTTTAAAAGAAGAACTGTGGCTGGATGACCAATAGATGGGTTTGTGTATAGCCTATAAGTTAAATGTTAAAATAAATATAAATACTGATAATGCTCTACATGTAAAAGGTTTTTATAAAAGATACGTGACTAATGAGGTTTCATAACTTCACTGGAAGATTATGATCTTAAGGTCTACCAGGTTTATGAATCAGAAGGAGAATTCTAGCTGAACTCACCAGTAAAACGATTTGACCACTTTGATGACTCCACTCGGCAGGGCCTTATGTTTGTACTTCCTTCTCTGAGCCACAAGAGGGCACCAGAGAACGAGGAAACGAGGACTAGGCCACCAAATGGAGCACAAAGTGGTTTCGATTTGTGCTATAGTAGATTAATGTAAGGGCGCTTTGGATTAGCACCAAAAAGTGGTATCAGTCTGTAACTTTTCTACTCATGGAGAACCTCTACGCCCAATCAGTTCCCTTTCAGAAGGTAGTTTTGAGAAAACAGGATTGTGCTTTTCCAGTGTGTTTGTCTCTGGGTAAAAACTGTAGCCTATTACAAATCTTCAAACCTACTGGCCAAGTGATGAAGGTATTCCTGTTATTGTGGAGCATTTTTTTTCTAGCCCCAGTAAATCTATATTATTCCCAGAGGATTAATTCCAGACTGAATTCAGTCTAGCTATGAATACATCCAAGCAAAGTCTAGAGCTAAGGAAAAATCTCTTTTGAACAGATTAGATCGAAACATGCAAGTCAGCACAGCTCTTTAGAACACGACATCAGACCACATCACTCTATTTATACATCCATCCGTCCATACTTGGGGGCATCAGGGGAGAACCTGGGGCAGGTGTTAAAACGGCGAGGTCGGCGAGCGGACGGTGTCGCCGGAGCTGGGGGAGAGGTCGTCGGACTCGGAGGTGAAGTCGGTGGGTGACAGGGCAGCGCCGGCCGCCGCAGAGCTGTGCGGGAAAGCGTCAGGGGGGCCGTGCGGGACGCGTCTCACATCCTGGTGGCGTCTTCGTCTGAAAACTTGCCTCTCCTTATCAAGAGCGGTGGCCTGGGCAAAGGGCAGAGGACAGCAAACGATGACATCAGGACCCGTGGGGTTACGTGATTGGCTGCCGGAGGCCCGGTGGGCGTGGCTTTATCAGACGGGTAAACGTGACAGGCTGGTGTGCAGTGTTTGTGTCTCGGTGCTGCTCTGGGCTCATTCATTCACACAGTGAAGCAGACAGAGCAGCTCTGTGAATCTGAGCATGATGTGGAGGGTGGAGGAGATGGACGAAGGGCAGACAGCTGCATTCTTAAACACAAAGCGGATGTGGTAATCTGGATTACGCTGGCTGGAGTTAGCGGCATAGAGCACTGCTCACGAGAGACGAGCACACATGAAATGAGGAGCTGACACACCGTGACCAGATTACGTCAGACACAAGCACCCCGGCACAGCAACAGGGATCCATCCGGAGCGAAACGCCAACCCCCGCGGGGCGTCACGCCGCGTGACCCGGCACGTGACCCGGCACGTGACCCGACGTCCCTGGCGTACGCGGCCAGGTAAAAGCACATTGAGCAAGTGCGTAGCCACGACAGACAGGCGTGGTCAGAGTGCGTGAGAGGTGGTGGGGGCGGTGTAGCTCACCACACCACCCAGGACAAAGCAGGACAAACCATAGGTGGGTGGGGAGGGGTGGGGTGTCATATGGAGACTGCCAGCACGTTGCCATGGACACGCTGTAAACTGGGCATACCTTATCCAATACATCCCTGGGTGTGGGGGATAATCCAGCGACCCTGAGCGCTTGACGGTAAACGCCTCGTCCGGCTAAGCAGGAAGAAACGGATGCAAGACTCGTCACTCTGGGCTCTCTTGCAGCGCCCTCTAGTGGCCCTGAGCTACCTGACACTGCCTGGGTGGTTCCTTTACCAACACAGGGACCAGCAGGCCTTCAGAAACAACGTTACACGTTCAGGTTTGATTCCATTGGTCGCACACAACAGTAAAGAAACGATGCATGACAAAACAAAAATGGAGTCTCCATGGACACCATTTGAATTGAGGTCAGTGATTTTAGGATTATCAATATTCACACAATTTGCTACTGTCAAAATATATTTTAAAAGATTCCAAACATTATGCTAATAAGATAAGTACATGAGCAGAAAGGCTGGAAATGTTGTATAATTAGATAAATAATGACGCAAAATGAACAGTGGAACGAGGAAATAAAACAAACTCTTTTAAATAGTCTTTTTAAACTTTTTAAGTTGTCGTTTCTGGGAAAGGCAGAGCTCACAGGACAAGAAGCAGTAGGAACTGAACTATGAAATATGTATGTGCTGTGAACACGTGAACTAGCCTGCATGGCCTAATGTGCTAATGCTGCATATATATATAATATGCATATTGCACATCGTTATGTGTCTGCTGAAGAGCTCTGTGGAAGAACAAGAACAGGAAGTCGAGAATAAGAACAGGAAGTCGAGGAGGTCGCGTCTACACAAGCCGGCACACTGGGGATCCTTGACAACGGTGCTGAGAGTCGCAGGGGCGAGAGAGAGCGGAAGCATGATTGGGCGGTAGGACAGGGGCGGTAGGACAGGGGCGGGGACACGGGGGGGGGGGGTTGTTAGGAGAGCACAGCATGGTGACTCACAGGCAATTGGGGGAGGAGTGGAGAAGGGAGGAAGAGAGAAGGAGAGAGAGGGAGAAGGCAGAGGAGAGGACATGGGTGGACAGGGGGAAGGGAGACAGGAGGAGGGACGGGGACAGAGAGGATGGTCCGATCTGCAGAATGTCACAGCCATAGATAAAAAAAAAACAAAAAAATACAGACGCGTGATGGAGCTCACGTCTGCCAGTGACCAAAGCGTCTCCTGCTGAAATAAGGCCAGACCGCTGCGAGAGCTCTTAAATCAACCCGCATCACCCTCTCTGATGAAACGTGGCCTCTGGACGGCCTCACGTGACACACGTGAGACGCCACTGCAGGCGTGTGCATGTGACCTCGCCGCTGACTGCGTGCAGGAACCAGATCAGCAGCTGACCGCCTTCGTCTGCGTGCAACAGAACTCCTGAAGGCGCCGTGGAGGGGCGTAACTCACGTCACGTTAGGTCAGAATTACCCAAATCGCCTTCGGGCATTTCATAAAATGTGCTGGTGTATTTTAACTTTGCGCACAGGATTGGCTCTTCACATAATCATTATGTATTGACATACTAATGAGGTCATTGTATTAGATAAACAATAGGAGTGAAATTCCTATTCAGAAGGTTGATTGGCTGAGCTGCTGATCGGGAGCCGTGACAGACGGACTCAGACGCAGGAGGGACGGGTCAGACGGGTCAGACGGGTCCGGGCTCTCACGACGGGTCAGACGGTTCCGGGCTCTCACGACGGGTCAGACGGGTCAGACGGGTCAGACGGTTCCGGGCTGTCACAACGGGTCAGACAGTTCCGAGCTGTCACGACGGGTCAGACGGTTCCGGGCTGGACCCAGATGCAGGAGGCCTTACCGTGATCACAGACACGCCGGCGGCTACGCTGCTGGCTCTGGGTCTGGGGTTAAAGTGCTTCTTGATCTTCCCAGCGACGCACAGCTGCCGCTCATTCTCCGACACGCCGTCGTCCTGGAGATGGAGCGGAAACAGGTTTACTGTCGGACTCTTACAACAGGGCCTCCAAATGTAGGTCGTAAAAAAAAGAAGTGTCCATTTGGGTAAAGAGTTGGGTAAAGAGGTTACTGAGGGTGATATTGCTGCTGCGTGAATGTTCGGAGGCCTTACTTTCACCCAAGGATGATCCAGCACCTGCAGGGCTGTGTACCTCTGGTTCACCTCCACATGCAGCATACAGGTAATCAGGTCCTGCAGAGAGATGAGCGTCACTCTCAGCAGGCAGCAGCTCAGAGGGGTCAGACACACACATGTTCAAGCAACCTTACTTTTCCATTCAGTGTATGCACCCAGAAAGCACATACACACACACACACACACACACACACACACACACACACACCTTTGCAGTGTCTGAGACATTGTCCCAATATGGAAGAGGGAAGTCCAGGTGACCCATGACAATCTGGTCAAACAGCACCTCCTGGTTATCAGTGCTCCTGGACACACACACACACACACACACACAACAGTGCACGTTTCAAGAACATCTCTAAAATGTCATCACTCATCAAAAACATAATAATAGGTTTTTCTCTGTTTAGTATTACATCTGTGTGTAATTCCACAACCCTTTATTTAAAACTGAAACAAACCATTTTTAGTTGTATTACAAACCCTTGAAACTGAAATGTATTCAGTTTTCTTCTTTTTTGTAAGTTGCAATTCCATCTACTTCATTTAAATGGTAACACGTTTGCTCACAAAGTATTACATGTTGTCTTAGCGACACCTGATGACTCAATTAATAAGGTCCTCAGTGGGTCACCAAAACCTCTGCCAGAACTTTAACTTTGAAGAAGTTTAAAAATATTTTCCAGCTGTTTGTAACAATATCAAAAGAACTCAGTGAAGCAATCTGAGGCCAAACTATTCTCCCGAGTGTTGGAGGGCTATTCCAGCACTAAATTCAGTTCTTGGTAGTGAACTCAATCTTTTGGACACAGATTTCGTCTCTTTGAGGCCATCTGGAGTGAGTCTTCCTATGTCTTTAGTAATAAATCATTCACTATGTACTGGTCCTGCTAGGGGAACTGGGAGCAATGCCTTACATTGCCAACAGAGGGTGCATGACACCAAAATTGCTGTTAAGTATCTTGGTTAGTCTTTGCCGTTTCTCAAATTGGCCCAGGGATCGTAAAAATAAATAAACAAATAAAGATTTATGTGTCATGAAAGTGATAACTCTGTCTACTCACCCACGGAACGGAGGGAAGCCACACAGCAGTATGTACGTGATGACACCCGCCGCCCAGATGTCAACGTGTGTTGGGGGTGTGTGTTGGGGCCGTGTGTTGGGGCTGTGTGTTGGGGCCGTGTGTTGGGGCTGTGTGTTGGGGCTGTGTGTTGGGGGGGTGTGTGTTGGGGCTGTGTGTTGGGGCTGTGTGTTTGGGCTGTGTGTTGGGGCTGTGTGTTGGGGCTGTGTGTTGGGGCTGTGTGTGTTGTTTGGGCTGTGTGTGTGTTGGGGCTGTGTGTTTGGGCTGTGTTTGGGGTGTGTGTTGGTGTGTTGTGGGCTGTGTGTTGGGGCCGTGTGTTGGGGCTGTGTGTTGGGGCTGTGTGTGTTGGGGCTGTGTGTTGGGGCTGTGTGTTTGTGTGTGTTGGGGCTGTGTGTTGGGGCTGTGTGTTGGGGCTGTGTGTTTGTGTGTTGGGGCTGTGTGTTTGGGCTGTGTGTTTGGGCTGTGTGTTTGGGCTGTGTGTTTGGGCTGTGTGTTTGGGCTGTGTGTTTGGGCTGTGTGTTTGGGCTGTGTGTTTGGGCTGTGTGTTTGGGCTGTGTGTGGGGGTGTGTGTTTGTGTGTGTTGGCTGTGTGTGTTGGGTGTGTGTTGGGGCTGTGTGTTTGGGCTGTGTGTTGGGGCTGTGTGTTGGGGCTGTGTGTTGGGGCTGTGTGTTGGGGCTGTGTGTTGGGGGCGTGTGTTGGGGCTGTGTGTTTGGGGGTGTGTGTTTGGGCTGTGTGTTGGGGCTGTGTTTGGGCTGTGTGTTTGGGCTGTGTGTTTGGGCTGTGTGGGGGCTGTGTGTTGGGGCTGTGTGTTGGGGCTGTGTGTTGGGGCTGTGTGTTGGGGCTGTGTGTTTGGGCTGTGTGTTTGGGCTGTGTGTTTGGGCTGTGTGTTGGGGCTGTGTGTTTGGGCTGTGTGTTTGGGCTGTGTGTTTGGGCTGTGTGTTTGGGCTGTGTGTTTGGGCTGTGTGTTTGGCTGTGTGTTTGGCTGTGTGTTTGGGCTGTGTGTTTGGGCTGTGTGTGTGTTTGGGCTGTGTGTTGGGGCTGTGTGTTGGGGCTGTGTGTTGGGGGCTGTGTGTTGGGGCTGTGTGTTGGGGGGGGGCGTGTGTTGGGGCTGTGTGTTTGTGGTTGTGTGTGTTGGGGGCTGTGTGTTGGGGCTGTGTGTTTGGGCTGTGTGTTGGGGCTGTGTGTTGGGGCTGTGTGTTGGGGCTGTGTGTTGGGGCTGTGTGTTGGGGCTGTGTGTTTGGGCTGTGTGTTGGGGCTGTGTGTTGGGGCTGTGTGTTGGGCTGTGGCTGTGTGTTTGGGCTGTGTGTGTTTGGCTGTGTGTGTTGGGCTGTGTGTTTGGGCTGTGTGTTTGGGCTGTGTGTTTGGGCTGTGTGTTTGG
Source organism: Brachyhypopomus occidentalis (assembly GCA_020368025.1). NCBI lineage: Eukaryota > Metazoa > Chordata > Actinopteri > Gymnotiformes > Hypopomidae > Brachyhypopomus > Brachyhypopomus occidentalis. The sequence goes on from JAGXOD010000006.1 coordinate 4,273,579, forward strand.
GGCTGTGTGTTGGGGCTGTGTGTTGGGGCTGTGTGTTTGGGCTGTGTGTTTGGGCTGTGTGTTGGGGCTGTGTGTTGGGGCTGTGTGTTTGGGCTGTGTGTTTGGGCTGTGTGTTTGGGCTGTGTGTTTGGGCTGTGTGTTTGGGCTGTGTGTGTTTGGGCTGTGTGTTGGGGCTGTGTGTTTGGGCTGTGTGTTTGGGCTGTGTGTTTGGGTGTGTGTTGGGGCTGTGTGTTGGGGCTGTGTGTTTGGGCTGTGTGTTTGGGCTGTGTGTGTTTGGGCTGTGTGTTTGGGGCTGTGTGTTGGGGCTGTGTGTTTGGGCTGTGTGTTGGGGCTGTGTGTTGGGGGTGTGTGTTGGGCCGTGTGTTGGGGCTGTGTGTTGGGGGTGTGTTGGGGCATGTGTTGAGGGTGTGTTGGGGCGTGTGTTGGGGGTGTGTGTTGGGCCGTGTGTTGGGGCATGTGTTGGGGGGTGTGTTGGGGCGTGTGTTGGGGGTGTGTGTTGGTGTGTTGGGCGTGTGTTGGGATGTGTTGGGCGTGTGTTGGGGTGTGTTGGGCGTGTGTTGGGATGTGTTGGGCGTGTGTTGGGGGCGTGTGTTGGGGGCGTGTGTTGGGGGCATGACTCACCCCGCCTCTGTGATTATTTCTGGAGCCACGTATGTTGGAGTGCCACACACAGTGTACAGGGGGCCGTCAGCTACGGTGGCCAAGCCAAAATCACCCAACTTGAGAGACCTGCTGCCATCCTGGTGCTCATAGACCTTGCACACACACACACACACACACACGCACACGCACACATGCTTATTTCATAAATGCCTGCTGCCATTATAGATAATGATGCTGTGAACACACCATGTTACATCTCAGCATATGAACTGATGTCAGTGTAAGGGAGTTAAACGTTTATTATTTGACACATTTACGACAAGGTTAGCCAATAAACATCAAATTAGAAAAGAAAATTATAAAGACAGAGATAGAGACAGCCAATGGCATCAAACACCACCTTTCCCCTAGTGTTGGCACATAAGGTCCTGACCCAGTCTAACAGTGGAACACTGTGGTACGTTCAGTGTGTGAATGGATGAGGTCAGTGTGGTTAGATGTAGCCACCTCCCTAGCAGAATGCGCTAACACAGGTGCTTCACAATGAACCTCCCTTCAACAGTGCTGCAAAACACTCATTCAACCTGGTGCAAATAGAAACTGCTGTCTGTGGCTAAAGTAAAACAAGTCTCTGTTGTCCTTGTTTTGAGGGAAATGTGTGTCTGCTTTGTTGCTAGAACTAATCCCTCTTTCATCAGGCCCCTCCAGGGGTGAGTACTCACAAGCAGGTTCTCGGGTTTGATGTCCCGGTGCACGATGTTGAGGCTGTGCAGGTATTTGATGGCACTGGCCAGGTTGAAGAGCATGACGCTGGCGTCCCGCTCCGTGTACTCATTGGTGGACGTCATGGCGTCAAAGAGGTCACCACCCTGTGTGCGCACACAAGCCGATCTGTAGAAGATCCCTGCCACGAACCCGAAATCTAGAAGCTCCCCTCCAAACTCTGAAATAATGAGCTGTGGCTAAATCCTCCAAGGATCTGCTGGTAGGTCCCTGACTCCTCACTAGTTTACTCTACATACCTTTCGTATTATTTTCAACGTAGTTACCAAATAATACACAGTAGATACTGAATGTTTTAAGATTAATTAATGAAATATCAAGCTTGGAATTTAAGAGGTTTACACAATTTCACACACAGTCCATCACTGAAGCAATTACACTGAAGTAATTAAAAATCGCATGGGTTACCTTAACCAGCTCCATGACCAGGTAGAGCTCGTGAAACGTGTCCATCTCCTCGATGAGTAGGACCACGTTAGGATGTTTTACCTTCCTCAAAATGGACACCTCGTTTTGGATCATGTGCTCCTGTGCCAGAACAGACCGCAAAATCTCATCATTCATCGTTCAGCGTATGAGAAGATCCTAACCTAACAGGCTTTTTATCTTTAGGCTTTTCATCTAAAGAACAAGTTTGTTCCCATCTTTCTTAGTTTCCTTTTGCTACTCTTTTTGTTGGGGAGTTTATTTCTTTCTGTACGAGAGAGCCAGTCCTTCCCCTGGTGTCCTCTGTTCTCCGTTTCCCGCCCAAACCATTTTGACTATCACCTTCTTTAGTTTTCTCCTCTACCTTCTCCTGGCTGTTATTTTGCCCCCTTTTCTGTTCCCTCTCCCAGTTGTTGTTCAATTACATATAACTGGGTGCTATCTACCCCAAAACCCTGTGGTGACTCACACGGTTCACCCCTGGCTAGTCGCCCCATTACAAATGCCACACAGTGATTTCCCTATATCCCTGTCTGGAACCACGGCACCGCCTCGGACAGCAGCAGGTGGAGTATCGGCTGCGATCGCTCGACTGTGGTCCCACAGATGGAGGTGATGGCGCTGGTCCCTTTGAAGGCTGAACCTGGAACAAACCGCATCCCACGCGCTGCTCTCGCGTCACGCCTGCTCACCTTCCCTCTGCATTTGGCCTTGTTGATGATCTTGAGGGCATACTCTCGGCCAGAGGATCTCTCCACGCACTCACGCACCACCGCAAAGTTTCCGTCCCCGATGGTCCTGCCCACCTTGTACCTCTCGGCTATTGAGGCCGGCACCTGCAGCACGTCCTCCACCACCTCAGCTACAACAGGCCACATTTCAGCTGTTAGCCTTGGAGAAACTCCTGAACAACAACTCGCTGTTAGCAATAAGTAGTTACATATTATGTTTGCACAGTGAGCTATGAGGGAGTCCCGCGGTAGAACAAACGAGATTTTTAACCATTGACCTGATAAAAATGAAGTTAGACGGATCATCCAGAGAGGTTTTCAGAGCCCCATGATGTTGGAGGAGTTAACGAGGAGCAGATATCAGCTGTGTTCGCTTACCTTCACTGCCCGGACCATCACCCTCATCCATGGAGCTGCAGACTTTAGTGGAGGCCAGAGAGAGAGAGGAGCCACTATGTTGAGAGCTCTGCGAGAGAGAGAGAGAGAGAGAGAGAGAGAGAGAGGAAGCGAAAAGCAGGCTATTTGAACTCTATTTGAATATTGAAGGCATAGGAGGTAGAAAAACCTCCTAGATCTGAATATTATTTGTGATTAGTATTTCTTGTTATCTGTAATGCCAAGTTTTTCTTGAGTATTTTTAATCATAACTTTCATATAACATGGCTCCAGATTCATGAAAAGCCTCTTTCATAAGAAAAAGAATATTAAACAATGTGGTAAAGATGTGTGATAAATAATCTGTGCCTATTTGTTCCCAGTCTTGATATCTGCTTTACAGTAATATTTGTACCTTCTGTTTTATTTTGAATGTCCCTTTTCACTAACACCAGTGTGGAGTTCCAGTGCTCGTCACACAAAGGTCCTGATCTCAGAACAGTTCGGGCGTAGCACTGTTCCAGAGAGTCCCTAGGAGACCTGCTCCAGGGACAGTCATGCACACTACTCCAGGCTTAGACACTGGTGGCACTAAAATTAGACAGCTCAGCATAATAAACAGCTCAGCAGTTTCTGTGGCGCTTACGCAGGTGAGTTGAGGTGGTGCTGCGTCCACCTGCTGCCTGCCAAGAACAGCAACTTCCTGTGCCACCTCCGAACAACCCATGCGTTTGGACACATGCCTCCTAAGTCTGTCACTGTGACATCAGACATGAGTGGTTTTACAATTAAAAAAATGTGTCCAGATACTGAAAGCATCCTCACAAGTACTTGATGCTTCTTCCTTCAGCCAACCTTCAGCCATTTTTGTGAAAGAGGAGAGAGTAATGAAGGAAAGACACTGTTTCAGGGAAAATGAACAAACATAAGAGATGAGGAGCTGTCGGTGTGAATGCTGGGGTCTCACCCGACGTCTCCTCAGACTGGCTGGGCTGGTGGATGACGGGCTCGGGGACTTTCCTGAGCGAGGTGTGGACAGCTGGCTGCCTGCGGTCCCATTGGCTGAGGACAAAGGACACAGAGGACACAGATGATGCTGGACTCCAACAGAACAGCTCTATCATTTTTTAAATTCAGATAGGTGGGTGTTTGACTTCATGTGTACAATCCTGTTCAAATCATTCCCAGATTACATATTTATTTCAGATTTTCACTCAGAAGCATTAATTAGAGTTTATCACTGTATCCATATGAATCCATATCAGTGCTTTTATAATACACATGAACTGTAATACTGTCAGGGCTGGTTCCAGGGTCGTTGCCCCTGCCGCCACAGGGGGGAGCCCACGAGCCAGTTCCCGACAACTCAGGGACAATCAGCAGTAATGACCTGCAGCTGTATCGTCCCCTATCTAAGGTAGGCGGTTGCAGTGTCCCACCGCTGAAGTGTTTGTAGCCCTACGCTATGCTCACGCAATCAGCCAGTTTTCTGGAATCGTGTTGCGATCGTCTGGTGTCTCGACACCACGTTCTCTTTCTGCTTATTCGAGTGTTTACACTCCTGCGCCGCTCCCTGGCCCATCTCAAGTTTTCCTTCCCTGTGTTTTTCTCTGTTGGGTAGTTGCTTATTTTGGGAAGGGATTTTTGTCTCTTACCGCTACGGTCAGATACCCAGCTACTTCCCCTTGCGCCCTTAGTTCGTTTGAGTTTATTTATTTCCTCGCGTTGAGTATCCCGCGTCTCTTGAGTTTACCCTGGTTAGTTCCCCGTGCGTTTATGCGGTGGTGTTTTCTTTTATACGATTTTCCCGCAGTCGCTCTGGCGGAGGTTTCAGTTCTGTTTTTTGCGTTGGACTGGCTCTCGGGTTCGCCTGTTGCTCAGACCCCTCGCGGTGGACATCGTCACCAAACCCACCGCGTTACACTCATGACGGTTTTCTTTCATGTTGAAGTTTCTCATCGATCCATTTGGTAACAGAGTTTTGGCAAATGAATGAAAAATATGTATGTATTCAGATGAATATCTTGCTATTAAAAATATAAAATGACAAGAATTATAAAGCCACCCATAATCCCCAAAATGCTCACGTGTACATTCATATTAAACACTCCCCACACTGTTAGGGTTAGGGCAGTAAAATATCAGCCATGAAAATCAACCATCTTAATCCCAGCAAAGCAGAGTGGGATTAATAACTGCTGAGCATTCAGACACACTGCAGTCACCAACTCAACAGCCACCATCGGCAGGCTTGCTTTGCTGTTAAATTAGCTGTAACTCAAAATACATCAAATCTGGTTTATTTTGTCCCTTGGTCCACTGCGTCTGTGAAATGTGATGGTGTCCCCATGGTGACTTCTGGATGAGTTCCAAAGTGAATGACTCCACCTGCTTAGATCCAACCTAATGTCTCAAAACCGTAGAAATTGGTTGGCCAATTTCGATCTTGCAGCACGATAATGTCGCTCCGCTAGGGGACATGGCTGAATTTGAAGCCTAGCAGGGCATTGGGTAGATAACCAGGGTCAGGTGAGGTCAGGTCAGCCCTCACACAAACCATGTGTTACCACCAGCCCCTTGAGACCTTCCTACCAGCGTACCTCTCATGGAGCTCTGCTAGACATATCTCAGAATAAGGGATTTGCTTCCCACAGATACTGGGTAGAAAGGCGTTAATCTTACAGGAGGATGCCGGCATCTTGGCAAACCTCAGTGGACAAGTCCAAAAGTAACGGGTTCTGACTGTTCCTGGTGTTATTGGTTGTCATGGCTCCGGCTGTGTCTCTGCTTCAGTGAGAGATTAACCAGATGGACACCAGTTGTTTGCTGGGAACAGTAAGAAAGGTCTGATGATTCATGATCCACTACCGGGACGTCATCAGTGTGATCAGCGTTACCAAATGTGTTCTAAATATGCTCCGCCGTGCACTTTAAACCAAACATGGATGTAAGAATTACCCGCCGTGCACGTAACCATGAGTTGATGCACATGGACATCATAACCACTGCTGCACGTCAGCTCAAGAAACCAGAACACTAAGCAACCAAGATCCATGAGTGAGATGACTCGTGTGGCACCAGGAACACAGCGCTGACTTAACACTGAGTCAAACAGCAAAGGAGTCTGAATACATGCACTACAGGGCTTAACATTAAATCAACAAATGTGTGAAAAGACACACACACACACACACACACACACATGCAGCCTCTAGTCTGAATCACTGCGTTCAAAATGCTGTGCAGTCCAACAGCACTGAGCAAGCTGATCTTCCTGGAGAGCGGGAACGTTTCCCAGTCCCATGCACTGCAACCTTTACTGAGTCACTGTCCTTCACATGTTTCCTGTTTTCAAAAGAGGACACGATGACTCAGAAGGTTCTGGAATCTCAGTACCGTGCACCTGCTCTGCACACCTGTTCACATTCATACTGCTGGGCACCTATAAGATGTCACCTGAGCTGTTGGAGGCTGGGGACTTGCTCCTGCGGGAAGCCCCCCCACGTGGGGAGCAGCGGCCCTGCATGGAGGAGATCCTGCCGTACGAGTGTGACTTCACCACCCTGCATTCTGAAAGGGGGAAGGAAGGACAGATTAAGTGTGTTCAAGCATCTGGGGTTCAAAAGACATGAGCAGGGACTTTTATATAAAATACTTATTTTTTATTTTATTTTTTTACAACATACATTTAGTGAGAAATACCAGGTAAATACCTACCAAGATTGAATGGTGGCAAACACTGTATTTATAATTACAGTCCAACCTTGATTTGGTTCCTTTCCCATGATATAAAAAGCAAAATGATACAGCAAATGCTAAATGTGCATGAGGTTATTGGCATCAACCCCCTTTTAACACATCAGCAGCAGCCAACAGTGCTGAGGTCACTACTACAAGGTCTAATAAAAGATAATGGTCATAACTTAAAATATACAGTGTTTAAGTTATGAATAACACCCTAATATTCAAATGCAATAATTAAATCTAGCAATTTAACTACGCCATTCACAACATATTGAGCCTCACGAGAGCCATATTTCACAGTTTGGAGACTGTAGGGAGACGGTGTATCCTCGTGGAACCAAAGCAGGATCTCCAAAACCCAACGAGATGTATGGAGCAGCTTCAGTGTGGGACTCTTACCGCTCTCATCCAGCAGAAAGTCATCCTGGTACCGGAACTTTTCAGGTCCGCAGGCGATGAATATGTCATCCTCACCAAAGAAGTCTTGAAGACAAGTCACCTGGAAACGACAGCAGACAACATCTCAACATCTCACTCCTACACACCACATTCATGACGTAGGCACCAAACTGCGATGTCGCAGTATGTTTGTCGAACGCTTTTTCATTCTTGGAAGTAGAGACCGACAGAGAGTGAAGTGTGGGATGTGTGATTTCTAATACAGCAGCCCCATAGCTTCCTGCTACACCAACGCTCCGAGAGCCCTCCAAATAGATCCTTAAATAAGGTGCAGTGATGTCAGAACAAGCCCAAAAGCACACGACTACCTAAACGTCTGGGTCTGATCAGTCCTCCAAGCGCAGCGTCTGATCTAACACGGCTCACTCGTCAGCTTCCACTAACGCCGCTGTGATTCTCTCCTTTTACGCTTCATTCATTCATTATCTAGATCCAAAAAAAAGATCACGTATTTGTAAGGAAATATTATTAGCGTGATGAATCATATGCAGATAAAGTCTCTGGCCTGAACTTTCTACCCGTGGAAATTCCATCTTCCTTGGCAAGTGCCGTCTGTGTGAAATGGACACGATCCTCCTACCATCTCTGCACCTGGGATTTCATATTTTCTGGACGCTAAACGATGGAAGAAAGAAAATGTACTTTGGATCTGCTAGGACCGTTTTCTCACATACAAATATGTTGAAATACATAAAATCACAACTGCCAAAACGGTGTTTCTGATTTAAGAAATCATCTTCACCACTAAATTCCAGGGAAAAAAACACACCAGCTCTTAAATCCTTTCAGACCAAGTAGCTTTGAAAGTTTGAACGTATTAACCAGGTTTACATTGCCCAGACTTTCCCGTCATAGTTATTGCTAATGGTTTTCAGTGGCTCAGACAATCATGAACCTGCCCTCCCAGATAACTTTGCCATTAGTTCTGTGAGCCACTTTCTGTTCAGATACTCCTGCAGCGCTGTACTGGCAAGATAACGTCTCTTTAAAGCTGGTCTTTCAAGAAGACTTGAAAAGGTTCCTTCAAACACTTTAGAAGACGTCCATTATGTCCATTATGTACAACTGACAATGGCCTCTGCCAGTTTAAAATGTTTCAGCAAAGTAATGTAGCTTCATAACCAAGAGAAAGTCAAAGCAGTTCATCTCTAGTGGGGTGAGAAGAAGAATCGTAGGCCCAGATGTAACCAGGGGAAGGATGAGGAGCAGGTGTGGTACGTGCTGGGCAGCAGGTGTGGTACGTGTGGTACGTGCAGTGTGTTTGGTAGCTGCTGAGTTTTGGATGTACAGGAGTTTGAGAGGGAGGCCAAAGAAGAGTCGCAGTAATCAAGATGGGGAAACATTACAGCATTAATCACCATTCTAGAATCGGTCACTGCGCGTGGGACGTACGTGTGAAATATTACGCAGATGGTAAAAAGCAGTTTTAGTGATTAGTTTAATGTGAGACTCTCAAGTGAGTGACACAGCCAAGGTTTTTGACAGCTTGTGTGATTTCATCCTGCAGTTCATGCACACACACACACTCTAATCTTACAGGCAACAAAAAGACCTCGGAGTTCTTCACTCTCGACAGAGGAAGAAAGTAGCGTGGAGGACAATTATTCAATAATGAAATATGCATGGAGGTCATTACATAAATCATTACCGTTACACTTCAGACAAAAGGCTGAGACGGACATTAAAACTCCAGGATCTTGCATCTGTCCCAGTGGTCCTGTCTGGATGCACTCAGCAAAAGGGTGACTGTCATTAGTGGGGATGTTTGCCAACTGCATGGCTGAACGCTCCTCACGCTAAGGAGACCTGGGGAGACCTGGGGAGGTCTCGACTCGAATACCAACATGGCCGCCAGCTAATGAAAGGCCAAAGCTATCTGGAGATATTATGTTTGTAGTTACCCGTCAATGATCAATTGATCATTAGAACTTTAATCCTGTATGTATTTGAGAAAGAGAACATGAAGGCACATGTTGCTTCTGGAGATGCTTTTACTTTTGACCAATCACTTTTGAGATTGTCCACAAGGTGACAGTACTGGTTCATTTTGCAGGAAACGTCAGTCAAACATGAATATTCATACTAACCACCACAGCCTTCATTTCCTCCCTCTGTGTTGACTGGCTACAGCACAGCTGTCATAGCCGAAGTGCAAAAGTGATTAAGTTACATTAAAGATGACTGAAAAGGACAGAACAGGTCCATAATTGATGGAATAATAATCTATGGAATACAATATGTAAAGCGCTAAATAATAAAGTCTGTCTGACAGCACCAACAATCTGACAAAAGATACTGTAGAATATAAAATGTCTGCCAGTGCACCTGATCTAAAAGTCTGTAGAATATAAAATGTGTCTGCAAAGTGAACACAGTGCTGAGACTGAAGCCACAGGATGTAATTCAGAAGCTGACATTCAAAGGTCCCTTCCTGCAAAGGCCTGGCATCTTCAGACATATTATGGGCTGTTATATAAAAACATGGTTTACTGTTTATTTCATCGTGGCACCGTGAATCTGCATCCTCGGCATGCGTGTGTCACATGTGTCAACGTTTGTCACGTCCGTCACGTCTCACGCGCTCTGAAGGGCTTCGGGACGCTGGTGTCTAAGAGCTCGTATGAAGTACGTCTGATCACGGCGCTGAACGGCAGTCTGCCAGCTGAGGTAATGATCACCCACAGCGCAGTCTCCTGCTGACGGGAAACGTTGGGCTGGGTCACCTTTTCACACGCAGGGGTTTGTGCAGCTACGTGAGTACACTCTGTTCCCCTCACACACACACACACACACACACTCCTCACTGTCTGCAGATACGGATACAAGATGAAATCAAAAGTGTGATGGAGTGGTCATCGCCCAGGTCATGGTGTCTCACTATCGCCCAGGTCATGGGTGTCTCACCATCGCCCAGGTCATGGGTGTCTCACCATCGCCCAGGTCATGGGTGTCTCACTATCGCCCAGGTCATGGGTGTCTCACTATCGCCCAGGTCATGGGTGTCTCACTATCGCCCAGGTCATGGTGTCACTATAACAGACTGTAATGACCTGTTCTAGAATCTTGCTAAAAATCATTACATTTTATCTGGTGTTCTGCATTTGGGAAGCATAAAAGTCTCATTAAATCACGTTACATTTCCTCCAGATTTCTGTATTCATACCAGTTTGAATTACCACATACTGTAGAAAAATAAATGAAACTTACTGCTGTAAAATAAAATGTAATAAATATAAAAAATGAATATGAACTGCGCGCACACACACACACACACACACACACACACACACACACACACAGGCTACACAAGCATCTTCAGCCTGTTTGAATGCAGAACAATGCTTAACAAGAAAAACAATCTTTTGCTTCACAAATATCTGAAAGTAGGCTAGCAAAATTCTTTGGATAACTTAACTCTGTTGGTTCTGTCCCAGAATGAGTCTGCCTATATTCAGGGTCATCAATATGTTTCTACCTCTTTGAGGAATTGTTTAGGAAACAAAAACATACAAAAACTCTTTGAAATAACTCTTAAATAAAAGTTGGGAGGGAACATGTCCCTTAGTAAAAGAAAATTTTTTTGTTTTTTCATTTTTTTCTGTATTTCCAATGCAACCATTTGTTGAGGATCATGTTGGGGGCGGGGCTTAGATAGCATGGTTAATCTAAAACTCACTGACAAATGAGTAACTCAAGCCCAGACATGTATCAACCTGTCACTGTCATAACGCTTATGCAAAAGGTAACTTTGGCAGACTGGAGAGGAATATAGAGACGAGATGAGAATCAATATTCCCTTACTGCAGGATCCATGACACTGGCCCAGGTGACCCAACTCTGCCCCATGGACCATTGATCTGCACCAGGCTCTCCCTGGACACTGTACATGTCCGCAGGACGGCAGAGGATGTAATTTACTTGGAGAGGAGCTGTCCATGGTGCTAAATCCACAGGCTTACAGGCTATTGATCTGCACATGGTGCACTAGGGAAAATATGCACTGACAACCGTCCAAAACATCTACCCAGAAATCAATGCAAAACATTTATGCTGTTCGAAACTGATTAATAATGGCCTAATATGACTACTGAAGTGAATCATCTGTCATGTAAGGGTAAACACATTTACATTTACATTTACATTTACGGCATTTAGCAGACGCCCTTATCCAGAGCGACTTACAAAAAGTGCTTCATTGTTTTACTCAGAACAAAATCTCTAGCTAGTTAGTTTAGGCTAAAATCAGGAAGAAACTTTAAGCAAAGATATTATTAGATACAGTCAGTATGGACGCCTAGATATACTCAAATATATACTGAGAAAACCCTACTTAACACAGCATGCTAAACTTTCTCATGTAGATTCTGAGAAACAGTTTAAGTAAAACAAAGACCTTTTATTCATGGCCGTGGCTTTTATCATATGGGCAAGGTCTCGGAGATGAGCGGGGCAGATGGCGTGAGAAACCTCTGAGAAGAGAGGAGAATTATTTCAATCATCCTCGTATAAAGATGTTAAACTTCTGGGTAGGACAGTCTTTAACATCTTCAATGTCCTTTTTATTGGGGTCATATTTCCCCTCATACCTTACAAAGTTGCACATTATAATTTACTTCTTTTGTAATAAGCTCCATGAATAGAACGAGAATAGAATGACTACCCAAACATAAACATTTTGCTCATGAATAATAGCCTACATATAATTTGACACAGAGCATTCTGGGCTTACACAGACTCACCGCTGCATCACTACCATACAGCATGGCTCTCACATTCTCTTTAGCTCACATTTATTAGCAGCAATGACGACTCCCACGATCCACACCTATGCTATCACACAACCCGAGATGACGCCATCCGTTTGGTAGTGTCAGTTTCGTCGCGTTCCTTTAGGAGATCGACGGAAGCCTCACGTAACCCACCGGATGCAAAGTCACCGCCGCTCTTGGGTACGTGAACCCCAGAGCTACAGCGGTTGGGTGATGGAGGAGAGGTTGCCATGGGTGGGGTTAAAGGGTGTAGCTCATTCGTCTCTTGAGACTGTTCCCACTGATCGTGCCCACAAGGCCTGCGCTCTGACGGGTCATGTGACTCTGACGGGTCATGTGACCCTGACAGCACTCAAGAGATGCAGCGCCACTCGAATCTTGACAGATGGTGCCTGGTACTCCCGGAACAGTCAAGGTGACTCATGCAGGTCTGTGGCACTATGGGAGTGTCTCAAATATTGATTAAATACAGAGACACAGTGCAGAGTCACATTCCTGTGCTACAGCATTAATGCACAAACCCCGCTGGCCAATCAGCAGTGCAGCGTCTGGGGTTGTTCTAGTGCCACCACAACACACCGGTATTGTTAAAATCATCTATATCAGCACTATGATTCATCTTGATTATACTGAAAAAGTGTCTGAATCATCAAAAGCAGACGATTTAAATTGAGCTGAATGATTCAATGATACAAATGACACTTCAGTTTATGAATCACACAGATGATTTTTTTCTTACAGCTATTTTTTTATATCAACTATTGTGGTGTGTGTGTGTTGTAATCCCCTTGGTGTGATGGGTTGGTTTCAAAGTCATGGTCACACCGGTGAATCTGATCTCAGCTCCTTCACTGCTTTGCCAGTTATGGCAGCAAACGTCCACCTCAAAAGGCTCCTGTTGCATTAGCAGTGCAATTCAGGAGCAGCGAATGAAGCAGCCGTCTGTGGTTAAAAGGTAATAATGGGCGGCGGCTGACAGAAGCTTGAGAACCACGCCCACTCACAGCCAAGAAGGCCTGCCCCCCCATGAAGAGCCACACCCACTCTCAGCCAGGAAGGCCTTGCCAAGAAAACACATGGCCCTCTCGCCAAGCATGCCCCCAACCCTGGGAAGAGCCACACCCACTCACAGCCAAGAAGGCCCGCCCCCCCATGAAGAGCCACACCCACTCTCAGCCAGCAAGGTCACCCTGCACTGCCATCTCAAGCACCATATCAGACATGACGGGTGCACTGGGCCATATTCAGACGGTCCTCTCTAAGCATCTCGGCAGCAGCATCTCCACCTGGAGACCGAGCTGTGGGGGAGGAGGGCAACCGCTATGACCCGCCACAACCACACGTGTCACATGGGCGGCCCGGAGTAAGTGCGGTGAACTTACCCCTCGCCTGCACTTAAGCATCGAGGCTGGAGTGGGCCGAGTCATCACATTCGCGCACTAAACGAAGAGCCTGTCAATAGACATCCAACATTAGTGGCTCTCCAAAGCCATTTGGAGCAACTCTGTCTGCAAATCTAGAGGAACTGTGTGCTGAATGATGGATGTGTGGTGAGGATACGGAGATGCATCCTCTATAATGGAGTTACACATACTGTAAATGGCCTGTTCTACTGTAAACAGGGTGTGATGAATCTGATTACTGAGGTTACTGGATCTATCGGTTATTATTTTACTATTTTATTTATTTTATTTCTAGTTTGGAAAGCAAGATGCATTGATAAAACGCCATATTAACAAGATGGATGCGGATAGAATCTGTGCGCATATCTAATTAAAAAGGTATATTCAAGCTCAGGGGAAAGTTCAGATGGTAAGGGCTAAAATAAGACAGATCTTCAACAGATCTATGCACTGGTTATTTCTTGTGTGCCGTGGAGTAATGGCTGTGCAGCTCATGTAAAGCTCATATCAGACCCGAGTCTTCCCCATCACGTCTGTGACATCACCATTGCACCCCCTCTGCAGCAGAGGCTGTTTCCTAGCAACCAGCTCCAGCAACCTCATTGTCATAGAAACCAATGGAGGGCTGAAGAAAAAAAAAAAGGAAAAAGACTACCATAATTTTTTTTTAATGGTATCAATACAGAGGAGCTAAGAGAGTCTTAAGGGAAAGGTGTGGGTGTGTGTGTGTTTTACGTATACGTTTTTTTCTTGCGTAATATTCTGTTAATTCCTGATCATCATTCCTGCTACTATAATGAGGGGCAGAAATGCCTGAAAGGATCAATAATGTAGGAGTGTCTGGAATGATCAAAGACTCAAAGATGCTTCGTAACATATAACTGGATTTCTGCATTAAATCGTATGAGGGAATCCCTGTTGTCGGCCTGTACCACTCTCCCCTCTGACAGGAATCATCAAAGTAGACTTAATGCATAATATAACATGATAAGTACCATCTTTCATTTTATGAGAGATTCATACAGGAGCAATCGTGACTATCAGAATGAAACATACTAGAAAGTAGCAAATGCCAAAAGAATCTACTACGTAACTTCACAATCTTTTAAACCTTTTCAACTGTTCTAATGTTCATGTTGTGTGCTGAGGCCGATCCAGGAGAGTGAGCAGAGAGTGAGCAGAGAGTGAGCGCAGGCCTTTCATGTGTGAGGGGTGATTACAGCATGGATCTCACCACATGGCCAGTGGGAGTTCACTGTTCAGCCCTCTCCTGATCTCCTCTCCTGTGGAGGACTGAGAAGGTCAGACCCGCAGTCAAGACTTTCAATATGTCTGCCACGCACTGGTGGCCATCTACACCCTCCCTCTCCCTCCATCTCTCTCTTAATTTGTGTGACTAAGACAGAAGGGAGACAAGCAGTGATTATGGCATCCGTACAGCAGGCTACCTTCAGAGCCGTATCCCCAAACACAGTCCTCTAAAAAAAAAAAAGTTACCAGACTTTGAGCAACCTTCAAAAGCACTCCTCAAGTGTGATCCGAGCTGCTGCGAACATGGAGAACCTGCGCTTCTAAATACGGCTGCCCGGATTGGCTGCCCAGCGGCGTGAGGAAAGCAGGACACTGAGGAGAGGAGAACGCCATCACTCTGGCTGGTCCGACACCCCGGTGAGGGGAACAGGGTGACCCGTTTGGGAACAGGATGGCGCGTGAGCTACCACGCCTCAGAGAAACCAGGCCACGCGTCTGAAATGTGGGCCGAAGGGTTGGAGAAAGAGGGGCGTGGCCTTGCCTTACTGTACCTGCAGATGTCTTTTGAGCAAGACTAACCTGGCCAGGTATCAGAGCTGGAAACCCAGCAAAGGGTTTCAGATCTACTTTTTAGACATACCCACACACCATATTCGTTGTATATATTCACTACAGACCTCTAGTGTGTCGTGTTCAATAGAGAAGCAAAGGCTTCCCTCTCTCAAAGAGCAGCATCAATGATGCACGTAACATTACATCAGTAAACACCCAAGTCAGCCGTTGCAGAAATGAAAACCAGCAGTGGTGCTCATCAAAGTGGGCCATCACACTCAAACACCTCCCACCTGCTTGCCGTCCACGGTGTAGAGCTTCTTCACGGCCCCCGTGTCGAGCTTGATGGCTTCGGTGATGTCACTGAGGACCTGCTCGAAGCTGTGTGCCGTCTTCTTGTTGAGGAGGATGCGCACGGCTTTCCGGGGCTTTACGCCACTCCGGATGACCGTCACCAGCTTTGGCCGGATGAAGTCCTTGCCTTCCTTGGTGTCCAGCGAGCTGGCATTGGCGCTGGCCAGTGAGGTGGGTGTTCGCGAAGATGCAGGGGTCCTCACATTGACCGACCAGTTGGGACTCACGTTCTTGGTGTAGTCCAGGTTCTTGTAGGGCTCTATGGATCCACACACGTAGCTCTCGCCTGTTAACAGGAATGTGCAAAGCACCTACGTATGCAAATTAGCACATTTCGGTATGGTAACAAAAGTGGAGAAAAGCAGATGCAATTCAGTTTATGTACTGCTTGTTGAGGAATTTGATGGGCAATATACAATGGAAATAGAGTTCAAAAGACTTGAGTCAAGGTTAATTACCCCGTTGAGACCAAAATCAGACCCATTTCATATTTTTACATCGCCACAGCTGTAAAGACACTGTGGGGTTTGGGTGCAAATGGACGGATGGCCTAAATGTTCTGGTGGAAAACAGAATATGGAGCAGAGAGAAAGGGGTCTCTGGTACAGGACAAACATCTGTATACAATATGGATTAAACTATTGGTTTATGCAGTCACACGTGTGTGTGTGTATAAATAGAGCGGAATACAGAGTGGCGCAATAGCAAAAGAGTCATTTGTCAAATAGAAAAGCAGATATATGTTCATTATGAGAAGAGCGTCAGTTATTTCATTAATCCTCAGATTCAAAAGGCACAATAAACCGAGGCTATAAATCGCCTATGATCGAATCTTGGTCTTATCAGGAACATAACGTAGCCAATCGTGTTACCACACTTTCACATTTTACTAACATTGAATATAATTATAGCAGACTGAATTTATCCTTGATTTTTTTTTTAATACGAGTTAGGCCCAAATGACTTTTGCTTAGGGGGTGATGTGTAAGTGTTACATGTGCTGAATTCAAATTGTGCTTTAAGGAAGAGAGGCAGCTCTGTTGTCCACACATTACCTTCCTCCAGTTGGTCCATACTCGAGATCTTTCCGGATCCATCGACGGAATATATTGTGCGAACCCCTTGGGGCAAGTTCACGTTGTCAGATAAAGAGCGCGTGAGGTCTGCGAGAAGTGCTTCAAAAGACCGGAATCTGTCTTGGGAGATGGCGTACACGATCCCTTTGAAGTAGCGGTCTCCGTTTCGGTAGAATCGCACCTTCTTGGCTTTCTTCTCCGAGCTCAGGGCTTTAAGCGTGCGGGTTCGGTACAGACTACAGTGAGCGCTGTGAGTGGGACTCGGAAGGCCGTTCGCTCGTGAGCCCCCACGGTTGTACCTTTGCGCTTTGTCCCGTTCGTCAAAATGTTCCAACTCCATTTCTGCCACCTTGTTTTATTCCTGTGTGAATGTATGTGGGAGGGGGGGGAAATACTTTTTTGTAAGTTTTAAAAACCGCGCATATCAGAACACGATGGTCTACCATATGAGGTACCACGGATATTCCGATGTATGAATAAGGCATTCCTTCTAAAATAATTGTATCAGTGTCCTACTTGAGTGCCTTTATACATTTTATTCGTTGTTAATGCATTTTCTATGCGACAACAATTAATTGCACAATTGGAAGTTATTCAAATCCGCCCTTCGCCCGTTATAACGACAACGATAGCCATCCTTGCGACTGGTTTGGTCGAGACTTAATGAATTAAGTGTACTAGTAAAATACACGATCTAATTAAGAACGACAACCTCAATAGGACATCGCACTGCATTTAAGTATCGAGATACCTCCGGGATAAAACAACATTCCCCACTTACTTACGCGTTAGGATATCCGTGGGCTTAGTCGGTTCCAAATCACACCGTGTAATGTGTTATCATGCCCATTCAGATGGTTACCAGAGGCGGAAGGCCGTGGGTTCTCTTTGTGCTGCGTGGATGTACTCCGGTAGGATGCTGCCGCGGCGACGGAATAGGATGGGCTAGCGCTCGTGGCGGTGTCTACCCCTGCCGCTGTGATTTACATGGTTCCATCCCCAATTTAAATGCAACCCTTCTGCACGCCACGCGCTGTCGTCGTTCCCGTGGAGAAGTTCCCTCGCAGAGAAGTCGCGCTTACAGATCAGTCGGGCTCCACTTCATCCTACAGCTCGGGTAAAATAATGCCAAACGTGTTCGTGGAAAGAGTCGGACGTGAAGCGTCTATGGTGTATTTTCTTGACAGTTTTAGACTCGTAGGCGTCATCCAGCCCGAATCGTTTTGTTTTGACGTCAGAGAACAGCGATTGTAGAAACACCCTCGCGGTAAGACTAGTCGGTCTAGTCTAGTCTAGCCCACCAGTGACTGAGGAGACTGGGTCGCTCTTCCGCCGAGGGGAAGAGAGAATGAAACTACACCTGCAAGATGCCGCATAACAAATAACTGAGCTTGTCCTTAAGACATTTTTATGTAGGTTGATCAGATAAACCTCTGACCAATTATGACATGCATTAATTTATTCGAAACCGTATGTCTATATAGAAGATAAGCAAAGAAATCGACCATTTGTCAATCAAACTTACAAAACACCACAGAGCATCACAGTTACAAACAAAATGTTAGTATAAAATGCGGAACGTATTAAAAACATGCACGCACATAATTCTGTTCAAAGACATACTAAAAGTATAGGCCCACTATGGCCTCGAGACAGTAGGTTCCAGTGTAGAAAACCTCTGTAATTCACGGGCAGATGCGGTTTGGTTGTAGTGGGTGTAGCGGCGCCCCGGTGATGGAGCGTGACGTTAAGTTGTTCTGTAAACGGACTGAAGTTGCCGCTGTGCATTCCGTCTTGGTTTAGCGATTAACCAAACAAATAAATTACTCCTTCTGTCTCTGCTGCTACGGTGAATGTTGGGGGATGAGGGTAACCTAGCAGAAGTGAATGTTGCACTTCCCGCGCCAAACTCAAATAGCTGTCAGTAGAGGGCGCTGTTGCGACCTAAATTAAACACAAAGACGGGATATGCAACATCTGACTTGCAGGTTCAAGTCCATCCCGGACCTTAATTAAGACTGATTGGAACACCAAAAACGGACAGCCGCCTGTTAAATAACCAAAAACTAATAAAATAGATAATAAACAAGCAGGTTTATTTATAACAACACTAATGCACAAGGCTGGTGTCGCAAAGTCAAAGTTTATTTTTGTCAGATAATTTTAATATTCCATATTAATATTTAATGTCAGGTAAAATGCTTTATAGCATCTGTGGTGAAACCTGTGGTTACATATAATTTTAATGAGACTTAACACAGCAGTGAGACAGTAACATAAGATCCAAAACCATCTAGAACCACACTTTACACTGCAGTCATTTGGACAGCAGGCAGTAATGCATCAATCAAGTGACACGTTTTGGAACGTTTGCATCGATTTGTATTTAGAAATAACATAGCCCTTAGGACATGTCAGTATGGATGCACAGTCAGTATGGATCATTAATTTAGACTTGTACATAAAGGACACAAGACAGCAGGCTTACTGGACACAAAGACACGTTTGAATTGTGTCCACTCCACTAAATTCAAGGTCACACGTCTGAGAATCCGTCCAAACAGAACTTTCTTTCCTACCAGGTCATTCACAGTGAATGTTATAAACATTTGTACTAGTTCTTAATGATCTGCATTTGTTAGCATTAGCATTTGTCATTGTAAAGGCCCGGACATTTAACTTCTAGTTACTTTCACCCAGGCTACCTTATGATAATATTGCACTCAAATATCAAGCAATGACATTTCTGTCCCAAATTAGGATTAAATTAGTTGAAAACATACTTAAACCATTTCAGTTTTCAAAAGCTCTAATAAACGAACTAGTCTGCATATATAAATATTTCTTTATAAATATAGCATTTAAATATAGACATTCTAACATTTAGACACAGTAGAAATCTGTGATGACATTATTCATATTAAGGCTCTACAGAATTTAAAAAGAGTTGCACATGTAATGGTGTCCATTTATAAAGGACAATGTAAAATAATAAGAATTATATCCCTGCACTGGTGCTTATGGCTGCTCATTATTCAGTGGGGAATGTGAACTTTCACTCGGGGCTGGTTTGGAAAAGACGAGAGACGTTCTGCAGTGGGAGGTTTTCAGCAAGCACTTCATACATCTCGACGAGCTTTAACTTTATGTTTAGAATAACTCCAGTTATTGCAGTAAGATAAGCACCCCCAAAATATCTTTCACAGACGGCGTGTCGGTAAATAATGAAACACGTGTGCGCCAGCATCACCAATCACAACTCTGTCAGCGCCTTGACGGTAAACCCACAGAAAAACCCAAGGAGCTTAACGAGCAGTCTGAGTCCAGGCCGTTGTTCTGGTTGGGGTTCCTGTCCTGTAAAACGGACGTTTGACCTGGACGGACGGCCGGTGGGTCGAGGTCTATTTTTGGTCCTTGCGCTCCTCCTGCTGCCCCTTGGCGCCTGGAGCATCCTGGACGTTGTAGTCCTTCAGGATGGCGCTGGCAGTCTCCTTGCCGGTCTTTTTCACCATCGCCTTGATGCCCAGGTTGTCGATGTTGAAGGCGGTGGCGCCCACGTTAATAGCCGAGTTGACGGCGTGGTCTGTGGCCCGTCCTGCTTCCGTCCCATACCTGGATCACAGATGGTGAAGAGTGGGATGAAGAGCAGTATAGGAACAGATGACTGGAAGCTGTGGCAGGAGTAGTAACGCATGCAAAGCCATCAAGCCCAAATACATGCAGGGTCATTTACCACCAAAACATATAGAAATAGAAAAAGCATCACACCCCATTACAGGGAAATCAAATAGATCATCCTATTGTATGACCATTCAAATTCCATTATAAAAACCTGATTTTAAAATGATTGACACTTGTATGTATGTTTTTGCTCTGATGATCATTTGATTTATATAATAAATCACATTACCTATTGGCCCATAATCCCCCCCCCAACTGTCCAGGTCTCCATTTCTGTTGTGAGTTGCTTCAGTATTTTTTTAAAGATTTCAAACTTGTTAAACAAATGTAGTACATAGCGGTAGCAGGCACTTGCTAACTGCATAGCGGTAGCAGGCACTTGCTAACTGACAAATAACATTCAATGAAGGTAGGATCTCTTTTCTTTTCATAACGGTTAAAACAAACAAACAAAGAAACCTCTTCTGTAATTTTGTAAAACTAAATGACTCAGCGTTGGCTGACAGAAATGATTACCATGCATATAAACGCCTTGATTACCTGTGTGCACTGTCTCTGAATCAGTCAGTATTTGTGAGAATGTCAGGAGGCCAAAATCTTGCACTTGCAAGGAGAGAAAGTGCCGGAAGGTTTGCATGCTGTACTGTAAATGTTTACTGTACTTCTAAAGGGTGTCAAAGAGCCAGTGTTCAAGAGCAAGAGCATGAGAGGGTTGGGAGGAGGTTTGGGAGCCTCTGATCAAAGCGCCTTAGTGGAAGAGACCACGACCTGCTCCGTGATGAACTCCCTAGTCTTCTGGCACATAGCTGAGCTTTTTGTTAAAGCACACAGCACACGGCATGACTGACATATTCAAGAAAGTAAATTAACATATTCAAGAAATCTCTTTATATTTAGTTTTTCTCTTTATTAAAGAAAGGCAGAAGCGCATGAGGGGATTGGGAGGAAGGCTTTGTGCTGTCAAGGCCGTTCATTCCACTACACGAGATTCGATGTGCACAACTGTGTATGGCGGTGAGATGGCTGTACGCCAATATGCTGCATTATTTGTTCCATCTGTGAATCATGGGCACATTCAAGCAAAGCAAAGCTCTGAAGAGTATAGCTACTGTTTCTCATTTGGGGGGGTTTAAGGCGTTCCCCAGACCCCTATATCTGTAAACAAATAGAGGGGGAGAGAGTGTAAGTGTGTTGCTCACTTTTGATTAAAGCATCTCTGTGCAATGTGAGTGAACAAGCTGACCAAACAAAGAAGCAACGCCTAAAACATCACTGCAGACTCCAAAGCAGCTCTACTGACCGGAGATCAGTTACTCACTTATGCTTCACAGTGGTGACGGTAGTGCGTAAATAAGAACGTTAATGCAGACTCCAAAGCGGCTCTACTGACCGGAGATCAGTTACTCACTTGTGCTTCACAGTGGAGACGGTCTCACTAGCGATGCTCTTCGCAATATTTTTAGCTGCGATTTCCAAGCCTGTCCACACAGCTGCAAATCCTGTGATCAGAAAACAATAAATCAAATGAGAATAAGAGCTTGTTTTTGCGACAATGTCCTTTCAGTTCAAAATGAAAAGCCCCATGAATTTATTACTACTGTAATAATTAAGCCGTGTGATTTTTAAATGAAGGGCACTGTATGGAGCCCCACCCTGAATCCCACTTGCTGCGACCACCATAGCTCCATCCATGTTGGAGCGTCCTTCTCCGTCTTTCTTCATGGACTCCGGTAACAGTTTGCCCCCGTGTTTCTTCACATGTGGCGCCAACTCTCTGCCCACATGGCCAGCAACCGTGCAAAGCCCGTCCACTGTAACCGCACGCAACAAGAAAAGTGCTCAGAGCCGTACCAGGCCCACAGCGCCAATGCGCCAACCAGCCCCACAGAGCCAACGCAACTCCTCAAAATCACTGTATCTCGTCATTTATCCTAAACAAAGCAATACAACAATTTGAATAATTTTTAAATGTTTTAAACAACAAATGCCACAACTTCCCAGGGAAACGCATATTCATGTGGCTACACGATCTGCCCCCATCTACTGTCTACAGTGGCGTTTACCCAGAAACTGGCTGACTTTCACAGCTCCTCCGGTGGCTTGCTTGGCTACATGGAGGCTTCTGGTGACCGTGGGGCTGACGTGTGCCGGCTTGTCTTCAGGGGTGATGTGCTCCCTTAGCTTGGACGCTCCTTTTTGGATGGCCTTCCCCGTGTACTCAGCCCCCTTGACTAATCCGTAGCTCAGCCAGGACGCCCCTGGGGGAGCAGAACCCATCACAACTGCACCAAGGAGCAAAACCTTCAACTCAAAACCCTTCTTTTCAATTTTTATTATTATTATTTTTTAATTATTTTAAGTAAGTCTGCTCCCTTGACTGGTCTCTCACTAATAGTACCATTTATAGCATTTTAAGGTTCCGTCAGTCACCTTTAAGATGTCTTTAATCTTTCAGGTTTACTAAATCTTCCATTAGACGTGAACAGCATTTTAGAAAACTGTTGGCCTAATCCGTATTTCCAAAATCTGAATGTGCAGAGTTAAAAAGATCAGATCATGAAGAGGGATTAACAGATTTACAGGTACCACTAAAGGCTTTAGCTCTTAGTTCTGGAATGTTTGTGAAATATCAGTTTCTAAATCACTTTATAGATGTTATTTTGAGGAATGAGGACACGTGAGAGTGATTGGCCGCTCTTCTCTGGTGTAGACGCCCCGAGAGCCCTTACAGGTATAACACATCTGTCCTGTTTGGCATAATGTAAAGATCCTGCCCAGATATGACGTCGTTTACTAGTAATGAATGACTCCACTGCCTCCTACATCTTATTTATGTACAGCTTGGACGTATGTTGTGAATATTTGTGAAATAGCAGGAGTTGGAACAACTTTGGATCAGGTTTTAGACTTAAGACTAAGATCTGTAGGAGAGCCTGGTATGCCAAACGACATTGTCTGGATTGTATATGAAGTAAGAGCTGCTGTAATACCTCCCAAAAGCACAATAAGGGCACTATAACACACCCTGTCCTACTTAGAACAAAGTGCAGATGCCAACCTTCCACCATTTAAGAAAGCAGGCTTCAAGTGACATTACATTAGCCCCGCCCCCTCACCTGTAAGGATTCCGTGAGCTACTTTCTCACTCCACTCAGGAAGTACCTTGTCCTCCTCAGTAGGGGGCGCCACCTCTTCAGGAGGGCCCACGGGCACCTTCTGGCCCAGGTTGATGGTGTCTGCTGCTCCATCCGAGACCTGAGAGGGTAGGCAACAGATACAACAAAGCATTATGCATCATTGTGCGCCAGTGCACTTAACAGCAAACGAGGCTAAATGAGTGGGGATAAAGCTGATGCGTCTCTGTGCAGGGACTTGGGCACATCTGCACATCGCCCTTTCCCCCCACGTCCGCCCAGCCAGCCGACGCTTCTTTGACGTCTTTGACGTCTTTGTGGTCACCTGAGCACTGTGCTTTGTGTAGCCGGTCAGCAGACCGTGCACCAAACTGTCCTGTCAGTAACAAAGCGACTGCTTGTGGCTGCTGCCATCTTCAAGAAGACCAGCAGCGCCGACGCTTGGCCCCAAACCCAACTCCACCGCGGCCGCCGTGGCACGCCGGGCCTTTGCGGACGGCTCCGCGTGCTTGTTGCACACCGATATGCGTGGCACACGAGCGAGGTTACACGAGGTGCCTCGGCGCATTTACACCAACGTGTAGGTTGAAAAACCGCTGAGGTGCCCTGACGAGAGCTGACGAACCGACAGCGAGCCACAATTACGCCTGGCTGTCTCTCCACAGGCACCGGAGGCGAAAGGGCAACCAGGCTTGCTGCCACACTAAAAAAGCGTTGAGGAGAGTCTGGCTAATTACAATGTCGCTGCTCAGCCTTCAGTCTATGGTTTTCTGTGGGGAGGCACAACAAGGGGACAGCTGGTGGTCTACAAAGCAGAGCTAATTCTGTCTGGCGCCCCCTTCAGGCCCAGACTGGCACATGCAGGCCAGAGCAGTACCAAATGAAGGGACAAGTGCCGTTTCATTTAAGGCCCTTGACTTGCCTAAGGGTCAAACGGGGGTCCTTTGTTTGAAGGATCCTACAGTAAAACCCCAGTTTTGGAGCTGGATAAAATGGGGCCTGTCAGGGATCCCCAAACACATAGATGTGTAATTAAAACATAATGAAAGCCAATGACAACGCTTACATGTGTAAGTAATAGAAAATGCAAAGGCACTTGCCCTACAACTGTACTACAGTCTTCAGACTAGTACCTGGTTAAACAAATCTGTCAACCTCTCAAATACACCTGAAATCTGTGAAGACAGCAAGTTGTTATTGAAGCACACATGCACTGATGGTATGTCTGTCAGAACAAATTATACAATTCGTGATATCTTTTAAACATGCATAATACAGAATACATGTTCCAGCCAGACGATGGTAGAACATGTACCCTAAATGTTAGCTACACACACAATGATTAGACACACCACATCAGTCTAACACAGCTGATCCATTTATAAATGACCTATATACAATGTGTGTGTGTGTGACATTCACAATTCGCTGGAGGGCTCTCTTCAGCCGTCCTGCACACTAAACATGTATCATTGCTTCATGTTTAATATAAAATAAATAAAAAGCTGTGCATAAGTGCAGAACAGTATTGAGAGTCTAGGACTTGGGCCTGAGGTGTGGAGTGGAGGAGCGCCACCTGCTGGGGACCAGCGACTAGGCCCTGAGGGGTCACACTGGGGCGAGACTCACCTGGACTCGCAGGTCAGTCATCTGGGACAGGAGGTCATGGAAGAGGTCGCGCTCCGAGAGGGGCAGTTCTGACGCCAGGACCACGCCCACGTAGGAGCCTGCAGAGGGAGCCATCAGATCAGGGAACATGTAGACCCCCGTGTTGCATAGCAGGACCGGCGAATCGGTGGCCATCAAGGGGTAAAGCCAGTCACACACCTGGAATCGGGGCAAAACATGCTCACGTAAGTCACACAGGCTGGTGCTTTCATCGCCCGTCTTCACCAACTTGAGGAAACCCAAATATTCGAGCACTTGGTAACACAGGAGGCACTGACAGCAGGCCCTGTGCTCCCACACGGCACTGGGTTTGAATAATTAAAACACGGCAAGTCTCATTAGACTCGTTAGGTAGCAGCTACAGTAAGAGTTCCATGTACTGTCCGATCAAAACGCAGAACAGGACGCAGAAAAAGCTCCGCGTCCTGGAGGACTGTTGAATGAATTTTGTGGTAAGAACTGAATGACTCTCCACAGTGACATCTGTAAAGTAAAATCAAGTAGAAGATTATACCTGGTGAAAGTCACAAGAACGTGAAGGGGAAACATCTGATGGGAGACACAAAGCTGTGGGTTTCTGAGCGAAAAAAGTATCTACAGCAGAACATCAGGCGAACGGCTGGTGGGCAGACAGAGACGACTGCATATCCGTTCCTTGAGGCGTGTGACTGACGGCTTGAGAAGCTCAGAGTCCTGTCACATGACCAGCGTCCATGCCGCACTGAGCCCTGTCCAGTAACTGTGAGGATTAAACTGGATTAAAGAGCAGACGGGTGGGGCAAACACTGGGGTAGCAGCTTCCTCACAGTTGCCCTCGCCCCGAATAGGGGAAGAGATGTATTTGTGCTTCAAGTACCTCAACGAGGACTTCAGAAATATCAGCAACATAAGGAAGAAGAGTTCCCTCAGTACTAAGCCTATTCCCCGCCATCTTAGGGAGTTTTTCCTTGCCACTGTCGCCTTTGGCTTGCTCATTAGGGATCTGGACCCATACAATTTGTAAAGCTGCTTTGAGACAACATGTGTTGTAAAAAGCGCTATATAAATAAAATTGACTTGACTTGACTTAAGCCTATGTACTATGTATTTCTTGGATACGAATGAAATACACCAATTAAGCATAGACTACTTACAAACGAGGTCTTTAAAAGGCATAGGAATGTATGCCGAGATGATGCCAGACAAATCCAGTTGTGGTTTGATACATTATACATTTACATTTTCTGCATTTATCAGACGCTCTTATCCAGAGGGACTTACTAAAGTGCTTTGTCACTGCTTCTGTACTATGATACTGCTAGGGCCGTCCGATACAGCCTTCAGAAGTGATCTTCCTTCAAGACTCTAGAGTATACGTGCAGTGGGAGAACACAGCCTAAAAGCCCACCATCAATCTGACCCATCGTTGCGGCAGGGTCATCTATAGTAAGTGACACCAAGGGGACACAGCTTGGTCATTCGATAGAGGCGTAGCTAGCAAACACAGTTGCTAAAGAGTCCCTTGACAGTCTAAGATAGAAGTGTTCTGGTCAAAGGTCTGGTTTGTTTGTTAATCTTTCACCATATGTGTCAAAACCACCACAGCCCTCAACTGGAAAGTATTTTCAAAATGGAAAACAAACAGGCTAGTGAATGATGTAATTTGTTACAAAGGTGACCATTTTTTTTTCAGTCAAACAGAATGAAAAAAATGAAATGGAAAAAAAAACTGCTCTGAAAAGTAAGATAGTGATTAATTCCGATCACGGAGCAGGTTAAGCAGTTGAAACTCCGCCCACATCAGCACAGGTACCGACCTAACCTGTCTGTCCACACCAATGAGTAATCACCAACGCCAGTTACTCCTTCCTACGTGATGTATCTGGGGAAGTTCCATGATGACATTCAAGGAATTCCTAATGAGGTAGCACAGACGTAAAGGAGGACTATGACATACACAGACGTGAATGTGCTTAGCCTCAATAGTTTTAGCTCTACTGACTGTCTGTCAAAGCATGTGAACATGTATTGTAAATGGAAATCACTGCTTTAGATATTAAATATGTATTAGTTCAGAAATAATTCAAGTATGATGGACAAACCTACGTAAAACTGAAATGGAGTCCAAATCTTAGCAATACTTCAGTAAAGTTATACTTTACTCTAAAGAAGTCCCTAAAGACCACTGTAGCAGTACTCAAAACGGACATCTCACCTGCAGGAAGGCTGGTGGCCTGTCAGGCATCCTGTCTGAGCACTCGCTGGTGAACTTCACGATGCGCAGGTAGCCAGGGTACGACGGGGCGCTTACTTCTCCATCGGGCGTTACAAAGAAGATCTGCACACCATGGGGCAGGAAAAACAGCTCCTCGCCATCCTCACCCAGACTCTGAGGAGATGGAGCAGAGCTGGTCGTCTGGCTGTAGAACTCCTGCCCGACCAGGGACAGTTCTCCTGCAGAGGTGCCATAGGAAATACTGAGGTGTCCGTCTGCGGCTTGGGGGGAGTAGGCTGGGGGCTGATCAGGGCAGAAGCCGGGCATTCGGGGGGCAACAGGTGCTGCCCCTCGAGCTCCTGGAGATGTGTGACCCGCACCTCCTGCAGGCTGGTTATTGGGTGACAGCCCCCTTGGAGGTGCCGGTCTCTCTGGCCTGACACTGGGGACTGCTGGGTAGAGGTTCTGAGAGGCCGATTCGTCCACCGGTCCCGAGTGACCGCTGGGCTCCACGGTGGTCTCCAGCACCGCTAGTCGTGTGGTGATGTTGTTGAGAGTCTCTTGCATCTTCTGCTGCATCTGCCGGGCTGAATCCCAGGAGGCTCCCACGCACTCGTCACCCCGGGAGGGCACGCTGAGCGCTCTGAGGAGGTGCTGACGCCCCTGCCGGTAAAGCTTCAAGGCTTTCGCTGTCTGTCCTGCTTCATCCTCCGCAAGACCCTTGTTAATGCACTCGAATGCAGTTTCATAACCGTCTTTGATAACCTGAAGTCTGGCTCTGTCAAAGGCATCTTGCTTTGCTTTCTCCATGACTGCAAATACAATTAAAGAAGAAACGGTACAGTGGAAAAAGTGACGACTACAGAATCATCCTCGCTTAATTATGTTTAATGACGTCTCATTCAACTTATTTCTGGGTTTACAATCAAACCAATAACAATGTTATGGTGTAAAGATTTGCTAGCTCCTTAGATTGCTAGTTGCAAGGACACGGATATTACTTACTAGTTGGCTCAGTCTGAAACGCCATACTTAAGCAGTACGCACTAGATTTCAATGCAGTAGGTTCTGCTCAATGCGTTAAAGCAGTACGTTCTTTCAGTAGGCGACTGGGCAGTATGCATACCAGCTCGGACATACTACGTCCACCATTTTACCTATGTCGTATGATGTCACATGATAATAGTTAAATGCTCCAGTTAAATCATGGGATAGGACAGTGTCAAAATTGTTCCCGATTCAGTAGCCCATCCGGGAACTTTTCTCTTACTGTTTAATGCATACTATGTATTCCGACACACTACCCTTTATCGCGTACTGCTTTGGCCTACTGTATAGGACGGAAGTACGGTATTTCGGACGGAGGTTATATCAGTTGCCGCAGACGAATACTAATTTTATGCTAAACAAACTTTAATGATCCGGAAAAACGTCACAGCTTGTCAAATTTCAGTATTACAATTTAACGTTACCAGCTTTCGCTGTTGTTTTAATACAGCTAGAGTAGATACCTCTTCGCCACGAGAATATCGTTAAATAAACTAGACGTTATCTGGACATGTTTTTAATATGATTACAGTATTAGTCATCATGGCCAGCTAGAGCTAACTGTTAGCTAATAGCTAGCTAGGTTACCATCAAGTTAGAAGACACATTTACAAGCTAGACTTGAGTGACAGGTATGCGTCGTGTAAAATGTCAGGAGCAATAGCATGACAACTGACTTAGAAGTTTGAAAAACTACGTCGTTTGCCAATCTATTTGCGCGTCTAACTAAACCACATCAAACTAGTCAGTTTAGTCATTTATCAATAACTTAAATCCACGACCGTCCACTCTTGACATCTAACGCTACACAGCTAACGAGCTAAAGCCGTTACACAGTCCCGTCAACTTGTTTACCTTCACTAAGGTTTACTAGCTAGGCGAGCTATCTAGCTATCCAAGTATCTAAACATTTAAGAGGATAGTTAACCTACCAAGAAATGAGCTCTTGTCTACTGATGGAAATGGCTGGCCAGATATTAAAATGTGTCACACTTTTTCTCGGTGATCTCTGCGTGGACCGTCTACCGCTCAGCCCAACGTTTCCCTGGGCGTAGAGAGAAGCGGCGACGCCGCTGGAAACCCAGGCGCTACGGCAAAGGGCGCGTTCAATACGACACGCCATGGACAGGGCTGCGCAGATGTACGATGCGTAGTTAGCTGGCTTGCTATAAAGATCTGCGCAGCTTCTCGAATGCAAGCGTAATATTCCGTATTCTGAATCGATCCCTCCGCTCCGGACTTTTGACCAATCACGTGCTAACATTTCCTGGACTGTGACGTTATACACTTGTTGGTTCATCAACCAAACAAGTCGATTAATCAAATAATATAAGATGTGAGATGGCATACAAGAACAACGTAGCAGAAAGATAACAACCTGAAAGGTTTAAATGATGTATACAATCACGTCATTTGGAACAACCAGGCAGTTTCGTAACGGCAAGCTATATCAATGTCTATTTAATGTTTAATAATATCATGGCAAGCTATATCAACCCATCATAAATGCAAAACCAGGAGCCTGAACTCTACTTCTTTAGAAAGTGTTAGTGAAGCTGATTTGTCTGCATGTCTAATACATGCAATTGAAAGTTAGATGCACTATTTGGATTTCAGCAACCAACTTTGCTGCCTCAATAACTCTGGTTATCTGGTTAATTGTCATGTGCATAGTAACTACATGATAGAGTACATGATGGAGTAACTACATGATATATACTATATATATATATGCGATAGTTGAATGCTGAAGTAAGTCTACAGTGCCACAGAAAAACCCCAGTTGTGACTCGATGTGAGAACGCAAGCAGAGGCGGGAAGAGCAGTTCAAATCGAGCTGATTTGTGCAGTGCTGCATTTACTAAGTATGTCAGTATGCAATGTGTCAGAAACAGAAAAAAAGCTTTAGCAGAATCTTCACTATACGACGATATGTCATTGCTGTCTACGTATGTTCACGCCAACCTTCAAGTATGCTTTAATGTTAAGCCATGTCAGAATTGTGTCAACAGGAGATATCCGCCACAAATTTTAGCTTTTCCCCCTTGTCCTTTTAAAAGCAAATAGACCCATGCATAACTGCCTTCCATGTCTAAGGGCCATGCTATGTTTCGCATTATGCCTGCTGCATACATTAGTTAACCCATATGATAGAACTTGTGTTTAGCATTAGCTACGCCGATCAATCTGTCAATCAAACAATGGCCAACATATTGCCCACAAACAGAGCAGTCCATTCAAAGGTCCAGGGGAGGAAATGTAACCCGTCAATGTCCATGTGCGCTAGATTTGGCTTTTCTATCCAGGAAAACACATGAACGTCTGTTTCATCCCCAAA
Organism: Brachyhypopomus occidentalis; assembly: GCA_020368025.1. NCBI lineage: Eukaryota > Metazoa > Chordata > Actinopteri > Gymnotiformes > Hypopomidae > Brachyhypopomus > Brachyhypopomus occidentalis. Next base: position 4,304,167 of record JAGXOD010000006.1, read on the forward strand.
ACAAGCAGAGGGTGCGCACACACACACACACACATGTGACCTCATAACATCATGCTGTAGTTAAATTAAACGAAATCATATCCTGAGGCAGCAACACACACCTAACAGAGCAAAAACATAAATAAAAGAAGGAATCCTCTGAAAGCCGCAGGCAGTGAAAAATACCATATAATAAATCTTTGTAAAGTGTCAAAATGGCATCATCAGGAATTACGCACCCTTTCTGAGCTATACATCTGTTAATGCTTTAAATTCTGTTGCAATTGTGTGTGTGTGTGTGTGTGTGTGGACTTGATTGGAACTGGCCCTGCAGGGGACCTGAGAGCGATTATTTCCATCTCCCATTTATCTGATTGAATTTGTCGGCCCTTTTCCATATTTAGTAGACATGTTGGAGCAGGCGGATCGCCAGACTGGTGGATGCTGTGCCTCAGAGACAGCTGGGTGACCTGTTTTAAGTCCCAGTACTCACTGGCGTATCCAGAAAAGCAGGCATGATGTGTGCAAACCTCACATCTGTCTCCCTGCATGGGGGTAATAGTCATGTGACATTAATCAGAGCGAGATCATGTTATAACAACATGCTATGTTCTTCTGTATCATGATGACCAGGAGGTGCCAGACATTACTTTTGAAATTTGACCTCCTTTTTAAAAAGGTTGCATGAAGATTCATAGCCCATCAGTGGACCACCATTCCAGAGGTCTGCATCTGAAACTGGTCCAGATGCACTGTGGAAAATACCACCTGTTTGACTTCCACAACAACACTTCAACGCAGACACTTACTCCAGCCCAGGGTCTGCACTCGATTCTGTACATACGGAGATGTACAGGTGAGAGAGCATGTGACCAGGAAGCTGTAAAGCTATTTGTTTACATCAAATTTATGCCCACCAATTTGTTGAGACTGCACTTAAGACAGTGCTTTATGTGTGCAGCTGTTTTGCAACATTTAACAAGAGACGTTTGGAATTCAGTGTTTACAGACAAGAAAGGTATATGGTAAACACAACATTTCTTCAGATTATGGTCTGTCCCTCACATGTGCTACTCCAGTCTCTTTCGTCAGTGTTTTAGGAAACTGAGATATAGCTACGACTTTATTGTTTAGGATTTCCAAATCCTGGATGTTAACCCCTTACAATTAAAGACTTCCATTAATCAGTACTTTATATTATTAAATGTAGTTCACTTTAGTTTTTGGATAATTAGCGAATCTCTAAGCATACTTGCTAAACAATAAGCCAGACGTTTAACTGAATTTAAAATGTTAAACTCAAAAGCCAGGCTGACCTTTAAGCAGCTTGGAAAGATGTAAAACAGGTCCACATATGAGAAGGCACACAGTGTATAGCTGAAATTGCTGAGAACAGAATGTATTGAGCTTTGTGCCATCTTGTAAAAATATGATTAATGGGAGTTGGATATGTCTGCTGATTTCTGTATCCAGGAAAATGACAGCACACACACACACACAAACCCAACACTGGGGTGAAGCAAGGTTGCTGTGCTCTGAGAATACACTGTTTCCTTATCTAGTGAGTTTGAAATCTGAAGTGAGCGCATACGAATAGGTACGAAGCTAAATCATTTATGGCAAGAAAACGCTCTGAGCTAAACATGAATCATGAAACAGAAGTTCAATCTTGAAACCTGTTTCAAAGGCATCCTTGATTTAGTACTCCTAATGTAGGCATGAATATATATAAGAACTTGTTCAATGCGCTTGCTGCATCAGGGCAAGTACATAGAAGATGTGGATAGAACTAGGCTGGGTCTGCCACTAGGCGGCAGTAGTGGACAGTAGGGTTCACAGATTGTAACAAAACGAATGGTTGTCAGTACAGACGGATCAGAAATACGCAAACACATTGGAATCTACTTTACTGGGATGGGCACGTTGACCGACTGTGCATTATGTAACATGGAGCAATCAAATAGATGCCTGTCAGAAAGATTTTCTATAAAGAGTTCCTCTGTTAATAAAATTGTGAATAATATTGTGCTTGGCATATATTTTTTATGACTTTAGTACTACAAAGGCTTTAGAATGATGCATATGTTTTGGTCAGTTGATTCAGACCTACCTAGCTATATTATTATTATTATTATTATTATTATTATTGGTGGTGGTCAGCCTAACTCTGGTTCCTTGCCTCTTCTGGTAATATTAATTTTCGCTATTCACTGTAACAGCACTGTATCAAAAAGCAAAATGTCACAGTGAGCTCGCGGGAGGACTTATAAATTGACAGACAGTAGTTAAACTCAATTATAGATTCTCAAGGGGGGTCCTAATGGCATAGAAGGGACAGCTAATATCGTCTGGTGTCGGTAAGGTAGTTAATGCAAGTGTCAGCGAAGACTCCATATCTTTATCTTCATAGGAGGAGAACATGGCGTGTTTGGCCTAGCAGTGCCAGCACACCTTCCATATCATTGCAACTATAACGGTTGAACGTACCAGGAGATAAGTTTCGTTATGGAGTCTCTTATGGTCTGCACGGATGATCACGGATCAAGTCCTACATTCGGCAACTGATTGCATTCATGAACACAAATTCATACGTATTGTTTTTTTTCCGATAAGACATTGAGTGGCATTTACTGCTCATTTAGCACTTTTTCCACAAGTCAAGGCAGTCTCGCGCATGCATTTCCCTGTGTTCACCATAATCTTTGCAGTTCATTGAAGAATATCAGTTCTGACTCGAATTCAGCATTTCGTTTTTAAAAACAACGCCCCACGCAGATGACAGATTTTCAGGTCAAAGGACGTGAAAACAATATAACGGAGGATTTGCCTTTCATTCTGGTCCGTATTCCGCACGCTGATATTCGAAATTAATGTCACGTGTGTATTTCACGTTTTTCCTCTGGCGTGATTGCGGTTCAATATCGAACGATTTCCTCTCCACACACTGCAGTTCTATAGGTGATGCAGTACTAATCTAGATTTTTTGTATCTGTTGTACTTTCTACTAAAGTTTCCTTTAACTTGAATCATTTAATTAAATTTAAGTTACTATACGTGTACGTGAGTATTGCTTTAGGCCCGTCTGGCCAGCTAAAGACTGGTGGTTCAGGTTCCCGTGGAGGATCGGTTTCAGCGCTCGGCTATCCTGCAGTCAGACATCACAGCTTACTGCAGACCTCACACTCAAATATCTCCCATCTCTCCTTTTCCACTGCGATGCCTGTGTGTCTCAACATGTCTCATCTGGAATGCCTTCAACCTCTTGCAACGTTTCAGAGATAATCCTTGCCATAACAAAGCATATTTTCAGTTTATATTTTGTTTCGCCTAAAGTTCGCACGTATATTGTGTTATAGAAAACCATGCATACATTCATACATATTCTTGACATTGATAGTTTGCTAAAACCCTGTAATATAATAATATATTAATGCACTAAGCTATTGCCAAGAGGCTGATTGTGAGTAACTTGAATGTAAAGCACGATGTAATTTTTCTTTCGTAAACACGACGCCATCACTGGATCGAGAGGCTTCATGTTTTCCACGGTAGCTGAATTCTGGTCACCCACTTGTAATGGAGCTGAAATTGTAGTGGGCCATGAAAAATACAAGCTAATGACTTCACAGCACTTGGATATTTCATCACATCAAAGAGCACGAATGACTCCGCAAAAGCAGACCGAGACTGCTCTTTCACGCGATGTAGTGCGATATAGGTCAGACGTGAGAAGTCAGAAGTTCCATGCAAATGTAATTTTCCTTTTGTGGGAATATTCTGGGGAGATGGAGAATTTCATTCATGAAACATTTCAGAAACATGCAGGAATGTTGTTCCAGAAGGAGTCTCCATCTGGACCTTCTGTCTGTGCTTTTTAAAATTAGCAGCAATTTTTAACATATGATGTTTTGACTAAAATTAGGGCAATACTTTAGATGTATATGAAAAGCCATTGTGATGACGTCATTGATCAAAATAGACCCTGTTCCAGATTCTATAGCATTTTAAATGACAATATATTTCTTTTGGGGCAAATTTGGGGCAAAAAAAGTTTATGTTTGAACTGGGGGGAGATTGATGATGCGTACAAAAGACAATTAGTTCTAATCTGCACCAATGGAGGGATAGAATTTATGCTGGATTAAAACCTTAACGATGCACAGTGTTTAGATATAACAATTATTAAGATATAGTCTGATTTATATTTCTGGAATCTAGATGAACCCCAAGTACCCTTAATCTTGGAACATATTGTCTGTTATATCACAACTGTGCATATTACACATCAGGCTACCACATGCTATCGAAACAACAGACAGGCTCTCGCCTTTCTCTCTCTCTCTCTCTCTCTCTCTCTCTCCCTCACACACACACACACACAGCAGCTGTCTCATCACCATGCCAACCAAAACATGCTAGGAGACTTTATTTAAATAAATACAGAAACAGTTAACACCTGTAAATTCGCCTCTGCATAAAACCTTTGGTGTTAAATTAACCTTCCACTTCAAGGTTAATTTAAATGTGCTGATTCTGCACAATCATCAGCAAATGTTTTTTAATCCTCCTGTGACGACGGAATACAAAAGGCAATCGCTTCTGAGATGTCAGCTACCTTTTATTAAAAGTGTGTTTACCCCGAGTTGTTCACAGAGTCAGTAGAACAGATACCAAAACAGAAAGCAAACAAACAGTAAAACAACAACAACAAAATCAGACACATTCATTCTTCCCCGGAGTCACATATTTTACACTCTGCTGGACTTGAACTTAAAAACTGTTACATTGTTTATTCTCTGTATAAACACACAGAACAAGATGCAGTATACGTACTATATTATATTTATATATTAAAACTGAACAAACTGACTCATAAGTAGCACAATATTCTGTTTGGAGATTGCATTACCCTGTGGGACTTGAACTTCCCCGTTGTGGTCATGACTGGTGCTTTCTGCAAGCAGATGTCCCAGGATCTTGCTGATTGGTGTGACAAGTGTTTGTAAATATAGTTCTGATTATGAGATCTTTAAGTATTCAGTATTTAGACCACAAGAGAGTGTGAGCTGGATGAAGATACCCAAACCCTTGCACCTGTTATGGTAATAGTGCAACACTTGACCAGAAGCTAAAGTAGCTTTATGTGATACAAACATAGTTTCAATTGGTGAGTGGAATGATGCAGGAATAGTAACCAAGTTGCGCTGTTTTCGGGAATAACACTCATTTGTTGACTTAGCTGGTTAAACTGGAACAAACATATTTTCCCAAACAGATGTGAAGTAGGTTTGAGTCAAAGAGTCAAAAAGATGTTTAAAGACTCTTCTTTATCTCTCAAACTGTTCCCATCAAGCAGCTGTTTTCTGTGAGCGCTGTGCGGTGCTGTGGTGAACGTGTCTTCAGGCTGTGTTGGAACAGGTCGGAGTGCACCCCAGCCACCGCGGTCGACGCTAGTGCCGCGGGCTACATCTGCGAGCTCGCCTCTTCACACTCTTCCTTTTTGCTTGGTGTCAGCATGTAGAAGTGAAATGTTAACCCTGACTAGAGGCTGCACAACAGCTGTATCTGGCCTCCTGCTACCCGAAGCTCTTAGTCACTGGGATTATTTCACGTAAACACTCTTCTGTTTCTGATCATGGTGGTTGTGAACTCATATTCATGATCTTCATGTCACCTGAAAGCATAATACTACTATCCCTTAATTAAATGAAATTTTAAATCCTTTGGACAGAAAACAATGGAATGTTCTGGAGGAAATGACATTAAAAAGTCTTCTTGGTCTAACTTTGTGGTAACGTACACGACAAGAGTATATGTGTGTGACTAAAATGTCTTGGGTGTGTACAGTGATGAACAGTCACTCTCTACTGTGGCTGGTTATCTTACTGTTTTACATAATACATAACAATTGGCTTATACCTGAATGAATATAGTATGTTTAATCATGTCTATATTTTTCAAGTTTTGGCATCCATGTTGTTAAACGTAAAGGGCGTGAAACGGAAGCTCACACTTGGGCGTGCTTTATGCCTACACCAGGAAACCTGATGAATGATAGATGATCAATAAATACACGAATGTCTCATATTCAGAACAAACTGATTGAAAAAGTGAAGCAAGATGGCAAATCTGACAATCTGATGACCTTATGCGTCTTGTGTGAAGGGTGAAAAAGATCTTAACAAGATACAGTCAAGTTTTAGAATGTGAACCCAAATGACAAAGTTTCTTTAAAAATATGTAGTGCATTAACTGCTTGGTTATTCAGGCAGATTTCATATTTTAAATCACACACACACACACACACACACATTTCACTGGAAAAGTACACTAGGAGAAGCACATCTGTTTTTTTCATTTTTCTCTTCCATTTCAGGGTGGAAAAGTGGTGTGTGATTTCAGTCAGTGTCGTTGCCATAGCAACCGGCTCCTATAAGTCTTCGGAGATGCTTCCTGAACGTGTTTGCTTTTGCAGCCGGCGCTCCTGGGCCGATGGAAATGTGACTCACAACAAGCTACGCCAAGAGTTCCTGATCAACAGCGCTGGTCACGGGGGGTAGAACATGGCACGGGAACCTCGGGGCGTATCACGTGTAGATGTTCCTCAATCAACCTTCATGCACCTGTCGCCGGTGCAGACGGCAGAGGAAACGAGAGGGTCTTCCAGTTCTACCTAAACGACAGGGCAGCGAGCGTCAGGTGAAGAGCTGTGGCGGCTGAGGTGCGAGGAGTTAGCAGGGCCCGCAGGTCCGATCGCTCAGGGACCGTCCCGCTGGTGAAGAGCTGTGGCGGCTGAGGTGCGAGGAGTTAGCAGGGCCCGCAGGTCCGATCGCTCAGGGACCGTCCCGCCGGCTGAGGTGTGAGGAGTTAGCAGGGCCCGCAGGTCCCTCAGGGACCGTCCCGCTGGTGAAGAGCTGTGGCGGCTGAGGTGTGAGGGAGTTAGCAGGGGCAGGTCCGATCGCTCAGGGACCGTCCCGCTGGTGAAGAGCTGTGGCGGCTGAGGTGTGAGGAGTTCAGGTCCGATCGCTCAGGGACCGTCCCGCTGGTGAAGAGCTGTGGCGGCTGAGGGTGTTAGCAGGGCCCCGCAGGTCCCGATCGCTCAGGGACCGCCCGCTGGTGAAGAGCTGTGGCGGCTGAGGTGTGAGGAGTTAGCAGGGCCCGCAGGTCAGGGACCGCCCCGCTGGTGAAGAGCTGTGGCGGCCAGGGGGCCCGCTGGTGAAGAGGTGGCGGCTGAGGTGTGAGGAGTTCGCTCAGGGACCGTCCCGCTGGTGAAGAGCTGTGGCGGCTGAGGTGTGAGGAGTTAGCAGGGCCCGCAGGTCCGATCGCTCAGGGACCGCCCCGCTGGTGAAGAGCTGTGGCGGCTGAGGTGTGAGGAGTTAGCAGGGCCCGCAGGTCCGATCGCTCAGGGACCGCCCCAGGGCTGGTGAAGAGCTGGTGAAGAGCTGTCAGGGGCGGGTGAGGTGTGCTGAGGTGTGGAGTTAGCAGGGCCCGCAGGTCCGATCGCTCAGGGACCGTCCCAGGGCTGGTGAAGAGCTGTGGCGGCTGAGGTGCGAGGAGTTAGCAGGGCCCGCAGGTCCGATCGCTCAGGGACCGTCCCGCTGGTGAAGAGCTGTGGCGGCTGAGGTGTGAGGAGTTAGCAGGGCCCGCAGGTCCGATCGCTCAGGGACCGCCCCGCTGGTGAAGAGCTGTGGCGGCTGAGGTGTGAGGAGTGTGCAGGGCCCGCAGGTTAGCTCAGGGACCGTCCCGCTGGTGAAGAGCTGTGGCGGCTGAGGTGTGAGGAGTTAGCAGGGCCCGCAGGTCCGATCGCTCAGGGACCGCCCCGCTGGTGAAGAGCTGTGGCGGCTGAGGTGTGAGTGAAGCAGGTCCGATCGCTCAGGGACCGCCCCGCTGGTGAAGAGCTGTGGCGGCTGAGGTGTGAGGAGTTAGCAGGGCCCGCAGGTCCGATCGCTCAGGGACCGTCCCGCTGGTGAAGAGCTGTGGCGGCTGAGGTGTGAGGAGTTAGCAGGGCCCGCAGGTCCGATCGCTCAGGGACCGTCCCGCTGGTGAAGAGCTGTGGCGGCTGAGGTGTGAGGAGGTAGCCCCGCAGGTCCGATCGCTCAGGGACCGCCCCGCTGGTGAAGAGCTGTGGCGGCTGAGGTGTGAGGAGTTAGCAGGGCCCGCAGGTCCGATCGCTCAGGGACCGCCCCGCTGGTGAAGAGCTGTGGCGGCTGAGGTGTGAGGAGTTAGCAGGGCCCGCAGGTCCGTCCCCGCTGGTGCTCAGGGACCGTCCCAGGGCTGGTGAAGAGCTGTGGCGGCTGAGGTGTGAGGGAGTTGCAGGGCCCGCAGGTCCGCTCGCTCAGGGACCGTCCCGCTGGTGAAGAGCTGTGGCGGCTGAGGTGTGAGGAGTTAGCAGGGCCCGCAGGTCCGATTGCTCAGGGACCGTCCCGCTGCGTCTGATCTGAGGGAGCTGCTTAGCGCCGTGCGGGAGCTGCAGGTCCCGTCCCGTTCAGCGCACGTCCCGCAGTGGAAAACTGCCTGTCCCTGGGCGACGGCAGCCGTCCCCGTCGACTTGGCTCAGCATGTTCAGAAGCTTCTGAACGTCTCGGGGAAGGAGGAGGGGGAGAGAGGGAGGGAGGGAGAGAGGAGGGGGGAGAGAGGGGGGAGAGAGAGGGAGGGAGAGAGGGGGGGGGGAGAGAGGGGGGAGAGAGGGAGGGAATGTGGTAGGAGGATGATTGATTTCTTAGTAAGGTCACACACACACATCTTAAGCAACTTTTCTATGTTCTGTAGGTGAGCCATACATGCTTCATTGTCTCTTTTACTGTAAGACATTGACATTCAAAAGAACTAAAAGTCAGAAGCCTAACATTTGGATAATTCTACTCATGGATAGCACACAGACAACACAGATGTGTCACTCGTGACATGGATCATAGACCATCTCGCTCTGGTCCTGGTTACTCAGGTCCTGCATATTCTGGTCTTGGTGACTCTGGGCTTGGTTACTCTGGTAAAAGGTTCTTCTTGTATCAGATGTCTGGAGTTCTGAAGCTATGACTCTCTTCTCCTGGCTGCTGTCACAGCAGACTTATCGGACATCTTTAAGCGAAATGTCTTCAGATTGAGATGAAAGGCCCCAAACCCAGCACTGACGACCCCTTGGAAAACCTTTTTATTTTCCTTTTGTCTTTTTCTATAAAATATCTAGCTCAGCTCATGAGGGGCTTCATAATGACCTGATAAGTCGAATCAGGTGTGTTATACCATGAGGGCAGGGGTTAGGCACTGCATCTTTTTCCCTTAAAAGCGTTCAAAGTCTCAAAGGGTTCTTACATAAGGAAGCATAGAGCTGTCTAACAGAGCTATAGCCCTGCATGAAGCGTACAAAAAAAAATCAACGTGAGTTCAGTAAAATTTCTTGGGAATCTTGCACATCCCTGTCAGCGAGTGATTCACAGTCATGTTGATTTTATAACGAGTACAGATTTATAATCACTGTCTCACAGCGTTGTGGTGTCATTCGTCTGCTATCCAAACATATCAAGGTTCATCTCACTGATTTTGATGTCTATTTATTACATATGAAAAAGGGACAGAGAAGCTCTTGGAACCTCGTGAGGGACACTGGCGTGTCGTCCTTTGTCTTGGCGTTACTGTGACTCGTTTGCGTGGTCTCGCTGAGCGTTCCCTCGATGGACGTTCAGGGAGACAGCAGGGAGGAACGTGGCCTCTTCCTGAGCAGCTGGGCTGGACAGAGCGACTGTGCCTTCTTTAGGAGAGACGTGCTCGAGGCAAAGCCGTGTCACGAGAGCTGTTTTCATAAGCTGCTCCTGTGTTTACTTCCAACAAATCGGCATTCAAGGATGGTGTGGTGACAGACATGAAGAAAACGGGCCATTTTTGGTTTAGTTGATATCAAATAATTGCTTTACTACTTGCCACCTGAAATCCAGAAGGTGCTTTTTTGTAGCGTTATGGGCTGATTTCCCAGCCCTGAAATTCCTACAATCACTTTTCCCTTCCAGTGTGATTTCTGTCTTGAGAAGTGGCTAACACACTATGTAGAGTCAAATATGGGCAGCATTTCTATTAGCGTGTTGACGCCGAGTGCCCTGAGCACGCGGGTGAATGTGAGGACATGTTTTAAACGTTCCTCACAATCTGTCTCAAAACAAGGACCTAAAAATCTGCTCTCAATCAGGCTGGCTGCAGTAGTCAATAGTAAGCAATCCAATATGTTTAGTGCTGTGATGTGACCATCAGCTGACCTTTAGCCTTAGCGCTGCACACATCTGTTGGGAACGTGCCCAGACCTGATGGAGAAACACAACAAGCCAGGACAAAAGTCAGAAAGCATAGTGAATATTTATTATTAATTCAGTAATACTGCACTTAAGTGAATTAAAGGTGCTTCATGCAGATGTCACACATTTATGGATATTTATCTTGGCCTGTAGTGGTTTTATTTCAACTTCATAAAATAAAACTTTATATTTTTCTTGGGCGTGTGTTTGTGTTGGGCGTGTGTTTGTGTGGGGGTGTGTGTTTGTGATGGGCGTGTGTTTGTGATGGGCGTGTGTTTGTGTCGGGTGTGTGTTTGTGATGGGCGTGTGTTTGTGATGGGCGTGTGTTTGTGATGGGCGTGTGTTTGTGATGGGCGTGTGTTTGTGTTGGGTGTGTGTTTGTGATGGGCGTGTGTTTGTGATGGGCGTGTGTTTGTGTTGGCTGTGTGTTTGTGTTGGCTGTGTGTTTGTGTTGGCTGTGTGTTTGTGTCGGGTGTGTGTTTGTGATGGGCGTGTATTTGTGATGGGCGTGTATTTGTGATGGGCGTGTGTTTGTGATGGGCGTGTGTTTGTGATGGGCGTGTGTTTGTGATGGGCGTGTGTTTGTGATGGGTGTGTGTTTGTGATGGGCGTGTGTTTGTGATGGGCGTATGTTTGTGATGGGCGTGTGTTTGTGTTGGGTGTGTGTTTGTGATGGGCGTGTGTGTTGGGTGTGTGTTTGTGTTGGGCGTATGTTTGTGATGGGCGTGTGTTTGTGATGGGCGTGTGTTTGTTATGGGCGTGTGTGTTGGGTGTGTGTTTGTGATGGGTGTATGTTTGTGATGGGTGTGTGTTTGTGATGGGCGTGTATTGCTTGTCACTTGTTTGTATGTCAACGCATCCCTCAAGTTGTATGTATTATCCAGAATAGCCACATCACACCTGAAGATTATGCAATAATGTTTAGGGTTACTTAAAACTGTTTACGTTGTATGTTACGCTGTAGTACATTCTTATGTTTGTTTTTGTTTTCATTACTTCCATAAAATGCTTTAGTTGGAGTCTTGCTTCTGGTTCATTTTCTTTCTTTGTGTCTGAACATTCTTGGCCTATAACTTAATACCATCATTTTGATCTGGAAATTTTAATGAAGCACATTGAATCATTTAGATCTGATTCAAGCATGTGTGCTTCAGTAATTATTGCCAGGCTGTGGACACTGGGACCCCTGAGGAGCTCACTGTGTTTTAACACCAAGTAACAAGATTCATTAGGCACATTTACTTTTATGACGTCTCCTTTCCACGTGACCTGCGGCCATTATGACTCTGCAGCTCTACTGAATCACTTCCTCCCTCAGTGTGGGCGGGGCATGTCTCAGCCATGCCCATTAGACTTCCATGGTATGTGCAGTAATGTTGTATTATGTAAGTAAATATCATTTCATTCTATTACACAGGCATCTTCCAAGGCCATTGCACAGAGGAGGCCCCATAAATACTTTCCAAGGTCCTTCAGTCCTCTTGCCCATTAATGCTTAGCAGGTGTCTAAGTCTGCATTGTCAGACTTAACCTTTTAGGCAACGTGTCGCGAAAACAAACCACACAGATGTTGAGTTTTGATGAATCTGCCATGAACTTGGCGCTAATGAAAAGACGCTGTCCACACAGCAAGGGGCGATCATGTTGCATGAGTTTTGTTAAACGTCAGAATTAAATTACAAATGATTCGAGGTGATCTGTAAATCTAAACCAGTAGGAGAGCAACCCTAACTTAAAGGCATATGTTTACACTCTATAGCGTACAGTGTTTAACATGCATTTGATATCCTGCTCGCTCTGAGTTTGCGGAGTCTGCATTTTAAGCCACGAGTTCTGCCATTTCACGTTTTTCAGGAGGAAAAATGTTTGTATGAATTAACACACCACATCTGGAAAAGAGCTGGAGGTCCAGGATGCTCAGAAACGGTGGTTCCTCTGTGGGGACGCCCCCCCCCCCCCCCCCCTTTTTCTCCCCTGTGTGTTCCCCAAGGCCCAAGGCGAACAAGAGCTCTGCTGCCAGACCTGAAGTCTGGGAAAGTGAGCTGGTCCGTGTCTCTGACGGGCCCTCCATCCTTCACGCTGAGAAACGACTGTGTGTGGGAGCAGGAAATCCTGTCTATATATATATATATATATATGTGTGTGTGTGTGTGTGTGTGTGCGTGCTTGGTGTCAGATCAGCTAAAGCAGCACAAGAACTGTTCATTTTAATGGACTTTTAGGAGAACGTTTTGGTGGACTTCATCCTGATATTCCCGTCTTCTTTGTGCTGTTTAATCCATCAAGAGGTTTAGAGGAATATTTGCCACACCTCAGAGCATAAACCTTTATTTTGTACCTCCCTTGTACCGACAGTGGAATTCTCCTGAATAAGTCCCACAGGGAGGACGGCTGTTGTGAGTAGGTTTGTTGGAGAGTTCCTGGTCTCCATCTTCTCCACAGAACCACATGATAGATGAGATGTTCCTGGTCTCCATCTTCTCCACAGAACCACATGATACATGAGATGTTCCTGGTCTCCATCTTCTCCACAGAACCACATGATACATGAGATGTTCCTGGTCTCCATCTTCTCCACAGAACCACATGATACATGAGATGGAGGATAAGCAGTTAAATGACTGATGCCCATTGACCACCATCACTATTAAAGGTCGAGAGCTCCACTAAGAAGACAAGGGCTCCTCTCCTGTGTTCTCAAGCAAGCAATATTTTTCCCTATTCTGGACAAGTAAGCATTCACTAAGATGAAACTGAATCCCAGAGCAGAAGGTCTCCTCTGCTGCTGGATATTAATGCTTTTAGCAGCCAGCTTAGCACAGCAATTTGGCTCAGTTGACTTATTATCTAACAATTAAAACCAGACGTCACGCCACTGTACTGGACGTCTGATCGCCCGACTGCTGTACTGGACGTCTGATCGCCCGACTGCTGTACTGGACGTCTGATCGCCCGACTGCTGTACTGGACGTCTGATCGCCCGACTGCTGTACTGGACGTCTGATCGTTTTATTACTTATTTCTTCTTCCGTTCTTTATTTATTTAGTCTGGGTCTGGGTGAGGGGTGTAGGGAAAACATGAAGCCATTTGATAGTTTGGCTTTCTTTCTGTGTTGTGACATTAGGAACCCCCCAGGGTAGGTGCAGGTGGTACTGATGTCATTCTTAAGTCCCAGAACTGGATACATGGGCAGGAGAAAGTGAGAAACTGTTCCAAGCATCATTACGGTAAAATAACCCTGATGATTTGTCATCTGAAATGTGCTTGTTGCGAAACAACGTTAATTAACCAAGGTTTGGCGGGACAAGAGGCATTCCACTGTGGTATTACTTATCTCTGGATATGAACGAATATGAACAAATACAATTCCAAAATGCATGTATGATATGTTCAGTTCAGCCATCATCCAGATAACTTTATTTTTATGTATGCGCCAGCTTCACAGACCTATCCACAACGGGGTGAAATTACATAAAGACAGCACCCTGGACTTGTTCTCAGTGTTTACTATTGAGAGAATGACAGAAACACACATGGTTCATTATAGTGGGGACATCATTGTTATCCAATAGCATGTTGTTACAGAGGTATCTCTCTATTTAAAAAATACAAAAATGCCCTGTGATGACATCAAGAAGCAGAGATTATGTAACCAGAGAGATGTATCGTAGTGGACTTTCCGTCACAACGAACCCAGCTAGAAGCGAACTGCAATAACACATTTGTTCCACTGGGCCTTGGAGTATGGTGTCATATCCGTGTCAAAAATCGCGAGCGCGGAAAATCACTTCGCGCGAGCAAAAATGCTGTCACGCTGAGCAAAGCAAAATCGCTCTCGCGAGGAGAGAGTTGCTCGCGCGAGCAAAACGCTCGCGCGCGGAGAGAGCTTCATCGCGCGCCAGCAAAACTACTCTCGCGTGAGCAGAGAGAGTTGCTTGCGCGAAGAAAATTTGTCACACCCTTTCTGCTTGCTCTTAAGTTCCTGCTCGCGCAGCAGATCGTTTCATTTTTGACAGTCGTGGGAGGGACCCAGACAGGATTGGCTGCAGATGTTTTCCGGATGTGAATTGTGATTGGCTGTCAGTAGGGTCTGTTTCATGTTTATTTTTTCACAATATCAACGCATTTGGCAAGCTGGAAGCTCCCAATACTAAGAACTATCGTAAAATAAATAACCAGCTAGCTAGCTAACCTAGCTAGCTAGTTATTTATAAGTCAGACGTTTGCATTGAATACATGGTTAGTTAGCTAGCTAGCTAAGTAGGCTATTGCTAGTACACAAAATAAAACTGCCTTTGCAATGCACGTGGCATGTAGCTAGCAAGCCTCCTTAGCTAGCTAGCTAACTAACCATGTATACAAATGCTAATGTCTGACTTATTTTAACATACACAAAGAAACATTTGTGGATGTGCTATTTGGCAAACAATATAACAAAATTAATTATATATTTTTTTCCCCCACAAATGGATACTACACTTAGTAGTGAGTAGTATGGAAATCACTTTATTAAGGTATATTGAACATATGTTAGGCCTAGTACACGTTGATCATTGTATACCTTACATGCTTGTTGGCACTCTCTAGTAATAACTAGTAAATTGTGTGTGAAGGCACTCCTTGTGAGTTGAAAGCAGACAGCCCTGAAGGTCTCTGGTCTGTAGATAAGGATGAGATGCATCAGAATGGTAGTATATCTGGCGTGCCTGGTGTCAGAATGGTGCATCTGGCGGGCCGAAGGAACAAGGAGGCCTTGGCCTAATGACCCTGGCATGGGAGGGGTGATGGGGTGATACCTCATCTCATGTGGGCCAACAATGAGACCTAACATGCTTAACTCATGTCACGGAAGTATTATGTAATCATGAGGCAAAATAGTATAAGAACTATGGTCTGTGAGAGGGGGCAGCTCTCTCTTGCAGACGCCTGAATTGATCCATCTTTCTATTTTTCTGTCTTTTGTCTTTAATAAACTTTGTACTTTACTTTGATACCATACCCAACTGCTTTTTGACTGTTGCTCACCATTAAGGTTCAAATGACAGTACATTATAGTACACATGTATATGTGTTATTTTACAACCGGGGCAGTGTATATCATCAACATCATATTATAAAGTTATTGAAGATATTCCAGTAGGCAGTGTGTCAGAGTCCACTTACAGTGACAGTGACATCAGCGAAGGGGAATATGTTTTGGAAGATTCTAGTTCTGAGTCAAGAAGTGAGACAAAAAAAAGAGTGAAGAACAAAACGAGGAAGGGAACAAGTGAGGCAGGTGTAAATAATTATCAAAGAAAACAGAATGGGCAGGAATAGAATCTGGAGATGCAAGGATAATGATTACCAAGGGTTCCCAGCTATGTTCATGGGGGATTTTGGAGGTGAAAGCGCAGGGTGAGGTACACATTGTGAGGTACACATTGAGTTATTCTCCAGTCTGTTTCGAGACTTCACTTATAGATGAGACTGTTTAGAGGTATTTCATACAAGGAAATAGGTGTGGAATAACCTGAATGTTTTCACGTCACGATTGCAGGTTCACACATGTATAGGCCCTATAGGCCTAAGCAGCCCACGAGGCTGTTTTGAGCAAATGTTTGACCTTTGATATGAATGTATGAAGTGTTTTTTTTTAATCTCAGATGAGGCACTAAAGCCCCAAGCCATTCATTCATTATCCGTACCGCTTATTCCCGCTAGTCAGGGTCATGGGGGGGCTGGAGCCAATCCCAGCATCTCCAGGCGAAGGCAGGGTACACCATGGGCAGGTCGCCAGTCCACCACATGGCCAACACGCACACACACACTCACATCTACGGGCAATCTAGAGTGACCAATCAACCTAACATGTATGTCTTTGGACTGTGGGAGGAAACCGAGTACCCGGAGAAAACCCACGCAGGCACAGGGAGAACATGCAAACTCCACACAGAGCAGCCCAGACCAAGAAGCGAACTCAGACCGCATTGCTGTGAGGCGACAGTGCTAACCACCACACCACCATGCTGCCCCCAAGAGATCCAAACATGGCAAAATGTATTGGGTGGCAAAATGTATTGGCAAAAAATAATTCAAATCATAGAACTAAATCACATGCTGAGATTAGCTTTGTGTCTGTGTTTGCGAGGTGTTTCATTTACGCAAATGCTTTTCAGTAGGTTCCAGTATTTGGCCAGTAGATGGAGGCAAAGTACTACCATACAGATATTACAGCGATGAAATAAGACATTTTAGTGAAATAAAAGGTTCATTCCTGGTCAGGCAATATACTTTTGTTATAAGATGTAATTACAAAGTTATTTGGCTCATTGGTCTGAATCATACAAGACTTATTACTTTTTTTGTATTCTGCATGACAGGATTGCAGCATTAGTTTTGATGATTTTAGAGGTTTTTGTGCCCCCTGACAGGTCAATTTGAGCCAAACTTGGCACACATCACAGGAACCTCAATCCATAACAACATTTCAAATTAGGAGTTGATCACTTACATGGTTTATGAGTTATAGCAATATAGGTCATATATGGCATGGCCTCAATGATATAATGAAAAAATAGACCAACCTGAAATTCTAAAAAATCCAACATTTTTTATTTTTTTGATAATTATTTACCAAGAGATTGGAACAACAAAGACATTGTATATAGAAACAAATCTTTATTTTACCCTCTATGGTTTTTTTTCACAATATACTCTTGGTACAACAGTTATTTAACTCAAATGGCTCTCTACTGACATATCAAGAATTTACTCTTAATGAAATACAATGTTGCAATTTCTTTTGCTGAATTCTGCACTGTTATAAATGCTATCCCTGCATCCATTATTACCCATCGACCCAACCAATCTTGAAATAGGGAAAAAAATTTTCTCTACATCACCCAATAGTAATCATCATATACGCTCAGTTTCAGAAAGATGTTGTATCTACTCCATATGTAGTGGCCTATTGGAACAACATCTTTAACAACCTCGATTGGAAAGAAATCTGGACCTTGTCACCAAAATATATCACACATAATAAAGTGAAAGAAGTATCTTTTTAAAATAATTCAGTTTTCCCATCAAAAGTTTTTTTACAATGGTTTATAAAGGACATGGAAGCGAATTGCTCTTTCTGCAGAATTCACCCTGAGAACATTTCTCATTTATTTTGGTCTTGCCCTTTTCTACCAAATTATGGGAAGATATCTGCAACAAGTCCAGTACCTGTACTGAACCACATTTAACCCTCTGCTTTGAGAGTGTATTGTTTGGCTTCACTGGCTATCCATTTGTGGGGAAAAAAATATATAATTAATTTTGTTATATTGTTTGCCAAATAGCACATCCACAAATGTTTCTTTTGTGTATGTTAAAATAAGTCAGACATTAGCATTTGTATACATGGTTAGTTAGCTAGCTAGCTAAGGAGGCTTGCTAGCTACATGCTACGTGCATTGCAAAGGCAGTTTTATTTTGTGTACTAGCAATAGCCTACTTAGCTATCTAGCTAACTAACCATGTATTCAATGCAAACGTCTGACTTATAAATAACTAGCTAGCTAGGTTAGCTAGCTAGCTGGTTATTTATTTTACGATAGTTCTTAGTATTGGGAGCTTCCAGCTTGCCAAATGCGTTGATATTGTGAAAAAATAAACATGAAACAGACCCTACTGACAGCCAATCACAATTCACATCCGGAAAACATCTGCAGCCAATCCTGTCTGGGTCCCTCCCACGACTGTCAAAAATGAAACGATCTGCTGCGCGAGCAGGAACTTAAGAGCAAGCAGAAAGGGTGTGACAAAATTTTCTTCGCGCAAGCAACTCTCTGCTCTCGTTTTGCGCGATGAAGAGCGTTTTTGCTCGCGCGAGCAACTCTCTCCTCGCGCGCGAGAGCGATTTTGCTCGCGCGTGACAGCATTTTTGCTCGCGCGAAGTGATTTTCCGCGCTCGCGATTTTTGACACGGATATGACACCATACTTGGAGAGCCTGCGGTCACGCCGCGAGGACGTCGTTAAACGTGCAGCGGAAACAGTCCGTTGCGCGAGCCATACGGGTGGCCGCGCGATCGCGGCCAAAAGTCCAGCCTTATGCTTGAGTCACAGTGCAACTTATGGAATATTTGAATGCGCAAGGTTCGCGGGATATTCCAAGAAAGTTTTCTTTGGTTAACCACCAAACCATTCGGTGGTGAATCCCCGAACAGCGCTTGGAGATGGGATCACTGTTGTGCCTGTTCAAAGTAACCATACTGGCTCTTAATGAAGTAGGGCGAGAAACGAACGGTTTTCCGTTGTATTTCCTCCCGGTTTTTATGTACATCCTCCATTTATTTTCCCCTTACCTTGCTAGACTACCACACAATGACCTCTTCACCACAGTTCGTTAGGGAAAAGTTGGGATGTTTTATGTAGGAAATAGCCACTATTTTTAATAAGAAGAATGTAGATGGTTTGGCTCAACGATATGTCTGTGAGAGACACCCCGTAAAGTCCAGTGAAGAGTTTATGTCGATAAGTATAGAAGACGCTTTCCCCAGGCATGCTGGGTAGCCCCAGATTAAGCTTGGCGATTAATCTTCTGAGAAATGTCTTATCCTCCCTTACTGTTCACAAATTTAAGATCTTTTAGTTAAAATGTTATGGTATTTGTGACACTAATCATTCCCACAGCATATAAATTGTTCTAAATTGTACGACAAATCTCAAGGAGTGTCCATATCTGCAATGAATTATTTTACAATAACTAGTGCAAAAATGTAATGACTAATCACAAATGTGGCCATCTCATAGAGATATCAACCCATATTTAAAAAAATGTCAAAACATGTCTAGAAATGTTAATCACATCCATCCAAATCCAATCACTTACTTGCTTCAAGAAGTTTCACGGGCAACAATTCACACAACATTCCCTATATTCCATGCATAAAATCACTGAGCCAAGTCTTAAAGCAAAACAAAGAAAACAATGTTTTGTGAAAATGTGTTTAAAGGCTGTTTATCAGTGAAAGACTAGGATACAGGAGACGTTCAGCTGGGCTACTCTGAGATCAGTCATCTGCATTGCCTCCATCAGACATTAAGTCCTGTCAGACATTAAGTCCTGACAAGTATCTGATCCTGGCTCAGTAACGTGTTAAAGACATACAAATCACCTGGGCCAAATAAAAATAAGTGTTCTTCCAAAAAGGGACTGTGAACAAAACCCAGAAGGCATCATGTGATGAATATTACTTTATTCACTGGAAGCCATACTGAAAAATAAACTCACTACACTAATCTCATAGTTCATTATGTCACAGTGTTGGCAAAAGAGGGAGACTGATTTCTCTGAGTGCTGTGTGTTGATGATAGGGTGAAGGCCCTGACACAAAACAGATGTGTCAACCCATACTTATAAAAGAAGTGTCACAAATACTGGAAAACATTTTCAACTTTTGACTTCAAGAAATTAAATAGTTTCATTCATTGTTTGCTCACAACAGCTCAAGAGTCATCGAACTGGAGACTTGAGTGCCCACAAAACCATTTTAAAGGCCATATTTAGAATAAACACATCCCTTTCTCCCTCAAAGTCTTCAAAGACTGCCATTCCGCACTGCTTTATTAAATTACTGCACTGCCGCACTCTTCAGTGGAAGCCACAAATGGTGGCTAAAATATTTTGTCTGTACTGATGTCTGTGGTCATGACATGAGTCCTGTTTTTGTCTGTTTTGTCTGCATGGTCAGATAATTCCCCACCGGTCGGGCACATGTTGTAGGTGATGGTGTTGGTAGATAATTCCAGGATTCTTCATTTTTCTCCTTTTTCAACAAATTTATAATGACGAATGAGATCTTCATTCCTGATGTTGAAAAACACCAGCATAAGTTCTTTTGAGTGGAGTAAAAAACAGATGTTTGGTGGAATGCTCTGTCTATTGTGTAACAACGGATGAACAACACCAAGAAGTCTGTATCATTGCAAGTGAACGACCAATAGTCAACTGTGCTGCTACAAACACCAGTGCCAATGAGATGATACCTCTCCTAATAATGCACGGGTTAATAAAGTTCAAGTTTATTTAAATAAAAACAAAAAAACTGCAAATCTCGGTGGGAACCTTCTACAACGTTGGCCTATGACATCAGTTATACTTGCAATGAGACTTCAAAGTATGTTACCGGGCAACGAAAGTGAACTGTGTTCGAGCTGCATTAAGAACTGTGTAATTCATTGTTGATGTAAACAACATATTTGTCTAACAGCGGGTTTAGATTTACAATGAGGCGGTGAGAGCAGAAGAGAGTGTTGCCAACATGCAGTAGAAGTGCCTCCTAAAACCACCCGCCTAACGGTCTTGTGTTGAAGGCTTTGAGTGTTTACCACTGCGTGGATGCTCGACGCACAGTGTGTGTTCTACACACAGTGTGTGTGCTCTACGTCGTAAGTACATTGTGGAAGCTACAGCTGTTATCCACAGTGTTACTCACATGTTGGTGTGTGCTGTTATTTCTTCACTTTTGGGAAAAGGAGAATTAAATCAGGCATAAACTTGAAAAACTGTAAACCATAATATATTACACATATAAAGGGGTTTATAGCACCGCATCTTTGAGAATATGAACCACATGACATGAAGGAATTTAACAGAAGAGTTTGAAATAATCTTTTTTTTTTGGGGGGGGGGGTCTGTAATTTACAAGTTTAATGAAATATGAAATCAAACACACTTTCCTATTGTAAATGAATCTCATCTGAGTACCTCCGGGCCACCATACTGAAGACAAACAGCTCAAACAGCATGTGAAGCACAACCAGATGTGAGAAGAAGGATCTCTGTCACCAGTGTCCAGTTCAAAACCTAGAAAATTAAAACTAGCTCAATGAAATTGTGAAAACTGCCTTTAAAACCACTGTTTTAAGAAAAACCTTCCACTTTATATAGATGTTTTTAATTTCATAAAGCATATTTTCCTACTCCCAAAATGCCTGAATAGAAACCGACTCAAACTTTGTCTTACTGACCTCAGGTAACATACTGTGTGCTGATGACAGCAATATACCGTGCCCCTTCCCCTACTGATATCTACACTGACGTGCCTCGCGGGGTTCTGATGTTGTGAGCTGCTGAGGAAAATCACAAAGTGTTGAAATACATGTGAAGAAGCTGAGGAGCATAAGCCTGTAGGCTGTTCCTTCTGTCCTAACAAGCCACGGAGCCAGACTACAAACACAGGCATGAATGATTTAGCATTTGCATATAAGAGCATGAGGGAATATCTTTCAAATTCATCTTAGCTGTAAGGTTCCATGTAAGAGGTTGGTTTTTCTACTAAGTTGTAATCTTGTGAACTGCAAATTTCCTTATAATTACATATTCTATTCTATTTGACAAATGGAAAAGAGCAAACTATAACATTTGAATGATCAGTCTTGGAGAGCTTTTTTTTTTATCAAAATGTTGCACATTTTTATTCTTTAATGGAAAAAATACTGAACATGAGCACCATAAAATCTTTGGCCATGCAGAATAAACCTTAATCCAACAAAACCTGGACACAGATAGATGTTCCCAGAATCAGACCCGCTGCAGCAAACTCACAGGTCCACATGCACACACGTTTTAGATATACACTTTCATTCTTATTTTGCTTGTTTTTCTTTCTTAGTCACATCACATGTGATCATACGTGAGTTTTCTGCAGTATCCTACTGTTCCTAATGCAACCCTCCACAAAAATCCTTTTAAAAGCAACTTACATACAGAGGGACCTTTTAACATCCCAGTTTTGACCAGATATATTTGAACACAAACGACTGGTCAAACACTAATCATCAATATTGCATTTGTTTCTATGTTTGGTTTAAACCAAGTTCCAACAGAACTGATCCAAAAGCATCTCATAAGGGGAGCTCAGTCTTTCCTTAAACAAGTGATTCCATGTCCCTTGAACCTTTGTTTGTCTTTAACCACTTAAAGGTCCTTGTTTCTCCTCCTACTGCGCCTGGGCAAGGCTGGTCATACGAGTTCTCCTCCTGACTCCCGCTGAAAACCAGACATGGAGGAAGAAGATCAGCGGGTCACGCCTTCTACGTTCTACATCATCAAATATATGAGTTTCCAAGGATCGGCATGCAGCGACACAACTGGGAAAACACTCTAAATGGAAACTGTGTTTTCAGTCATAAGACTATCCAGAATGTTAATGGTTTACAGTAAATTCTCATTCACGGTCTATGATGCAAATAGGACCTTATGTTGTATCGGCGATACTATTGCAAATGTAAACAAATTCTCAAAGGATTACCTGGCACCCGCCGTCCAGGAACTCGCCTTGATCCCTCTGCTAATAATTCAGACAATAATTCAGTTTTAACTAATCATTTACAAAATATTGATGATTAGCACTGTAATATAGAAGAAGCTCACCTTTAAGTCTCTCTAGATCTATATTCATGGTAGAGAAGTCTGCATCAGCACCTGAGGAAGGAAACCAGTTAGATTCCATTAACACGTGCACCAAAGCTTTAGTTACAGAGGAGAGAAAACTGGGACAGGAGAATCTGAAAACCACGGAAAGTAACTACAGGAAACTTTAACCTGTCATGTTTCAGAACCCAAAAAGAAAACAACACTCATGTTGGCAAATTCGTAGGAATTAGAAAAATGACATATGCTATAGTGTGTTTAGCAGTCATGGCTATTTTTACCACTCTATACAGAATCAAAATTCAGAATCGTTCATGCTAATAATTTTTCGGATTCCTACGAATCTTCTTGTGAGATCGGGTTGCAAGTGCAGAGTCATTACAACAAGGGGGAAGAGAGAGAGCTGTTAATCGTAAACCCAGGTTTGTGAGGGGAAAACAACAATGGAAAAAGCTTTTTAGTCCTTCTATCAGCATGCTTAAGGAAAGTGTTGCTCAGGACATCACACTACCATATAGCTCCACATTGGAGGAGCTGCTGACCAAGAACTCAGGACCTGTTGGTGCAGAACATTAAGCTCTGGTTAATCATTGGTTAATCCCTTCCAAGCTGCCAATGCACAAGGCGGACATGGAGACTTTAGGGAAAATGTTACATCATGTATTGGGGTATCACTTAAAGATCCATGGTTAAACCTTCACCTTTTCAGGTTCAGTAGTTCCACATTGGAGCACATAAATTGTAAGTAAAACATATTTCTTAGTCTCTAAGCTCAGAAAGACTCATTTCTTTCACACTACATTTAATATTTATTTCATAGAATATTTCTATGTAATGAGATCAAAATACATTTACCTTCAATGACTCGGGTAACTTTAGTAACACTCGGTTCTCCTTCGATGACCCTTGTAACCTTGGTGATACTTGGCTCTCCTTCAATGACCCTTGTAACCTTGGTGATGCTTGGCTCTCCTTCGATGACCCTTGTAACCTTGGTGATGCTTGGCTGTCCTTCGATGACCCTTGTAACCTTGGTGATGCTTGGTTCCCCCTCGATGACTCGAGTAACTTTAGTAATAGTGGGCTCTCTCTCGGTTACTCTTGTCACTTTGGTAACATCGTTGGAAAATAAAGGAAATAACACGAATGACACAGAACTGTAGAAACTAGGCATAACTAACACTGTGTTAGTGTCTTCACCACTAAAATATTACCTGTGCTGAACCGCTCTGAAAAAGAGAATAAAAAAAAAACATTTAGAAGAAAGGAAACACAGAGAGACACTTGTAAAAACTCATAAATACAAATGCAAAGTTTCCTTAAGTGTCATATATACTTACTCATGAAGGTCAGGGGGATCTCCTGAAATCTGTATCCTGATACAAACTGATGCACAAAAGACCAATGGGTAATGAGTAATGGTTCAGCACTAATTCAACATGCTAAAAGGACATCAAATGACATGAATCTTCAGAGCCCTGAAACCTGTTTGCTGCAGCATATTTGATACATGTCATAATGATCTTGAGAAAGATGTGAATGAACTCGGGGCATAAATTCTGGCATGTGCAAAAGTGTTTGGTAGTAAACGTCCCTGAAGGGTGACTTAGGGATGGTGCAGTTTCCTGTTCCTGGTACCTTGATCTGAATGATCTTGATGATCCTTTTCAGGAGGTTGAAAAGATCCTGGTTCCCAACTGGAACATCTGTAAAACAATATTCATTTGTTTGTACTCTGACAGTTTGATTTCACATCGCTGAACTATTTCGTTCATTTGCTGCTGGCATTATTTTGCGAAAAAGTGTTGCATTCCACACCTTCAGGAAACAGGAGGCTCTTCACAAAGTGAACGACTCCGTTGGTAGCCATGAGATCTTGCTCAGGCACTCGTACAGAATTCACCTGCATGGAGTCGTTTGCCTGCATGAAAACAACATTTCAGAATGAATCAAAGGAACGCAGTGCAAACTACCATTTCCACTCAAACCCTCCAACTGTGCGTCTGTCCTGTGGTGCACCAGTGAGTGTGTGTTCTGTGTCTGTGAGAAACTGTAAACGCTCTTGCTAGTTATGTTATCTAATTAACTTTTAAATGTGTACATCCATTAATCTGCAAATTAAAATGGCCACCTCAGTAATGACAAGCTAATGGAATAATATCAAAGGACAGTTTGTCTTCTATCCTGTAATCTGTGTCCCTTCATCTTTACAGCAGTCCTGACATATTGTTCTGCAGGCTTCTCTTCTCTTCCTACACATCAAAAGGGGCAAATCCGTTTGTTCTGCCCCTTGTAGTTGCGACAGAATGTGGTGTTCCCAGGATGGTGACCTTTCCCTGGAGGTCACAGATAGGCACAGTGTGGAAATGTACTCTGTATGCAAATCTACTCTGTTGTGCTAACACCAATTCTCCATTAAGTATCCCATCCGCTGCACATGTTTATGGTGAACCTTTGACAAAGCAGTCTGTTGTTTACAGCAAGGAGCTTCATAAAGTTGGTTAGGTATATATTATAACCTGCACTGAGCTATTTGAGAAGTGAGTTCCCATAGCGTCCTATCAACTATATTTTGGAGTCAGATCATTTATTATGTTTTTACACACATTAATCCTTCTTCTGCACCTAGTTAAATATCGAAACTAAAACCCCCTACAACCTCTATCAAAAATAAAGAGATAAAAGAAGAAAGAGTTTGATGGATATAAACGGAGACTTTGAATGCATTGTATATAGGCAAATCAAGTAATCCATAAAAATGTCCTCCCATTAAACATTCACACTCATTCTTTAAAACACAGCCATTTCATATACCATTGGTTAGCCCAACTGATTAATAGCAGGGGGTCCTTTAAAAGATCCTAAAAGATCACGTTTGATTTGAGGCCCCTGATTGGCAGATGCAGATCTCAAGGCCTGAGACTTCCAGAAGAGTTGGGCTTGAGGACACTTACATACAGGACTTTGAGGTTGCTGCCCTGGAGAGACCTGAGCAGGTTGGTGACTCCAGTCTCCAGGCCTCCGCCAATGAAGATGCCGTTGCTGAAGTGGTACAGCAGGATGGTCTTGAGAGCGTTGGGATCGCCTAAATAATGCAAGGAGACGTTCCAAATAACTACCACACAAGCACACTAAAGAAATAACACCTGGGCTAACTTACACTTCATCCTTCACTAATGACACGACCAACAGATAAAACGTTTCACATTTCACCATTACACTGAAATTCTAACATGGATATACTTGCATTGTGAAGAGGTGGTGTAAAGTAAAAGGCTGGTACTCACTTTTCAGAATGGAGAGATCCCTCTGGCTCAGGCCCGCAAGGGCCTCGTCGGTCGGGGCGAACAGGGTGAAGTCTCCCTCCTGCTTCAACAGCTCCGTCAGTCCGGCCGCCTCCATCAGAGACAAAAAGATCCTGCAAAACACGCTGGCCATGAGAGTCCCCCACTCACCTGCCCCATTCTACTACCCCACTCAACTGCCCCATTCAACTGCCCTTGACCCAGATCATATTTTTGCTTAAGATTCCGACAATGATCCCCATGTTCTGTGTTCTATGATTCACATTACAGAATCCATGATTCCCATTACAGAATCCATTTACTCATGTGTAAATATATCTCATCTAAAAGATGATAAATAATGTTTACACTATATGCAGCATTTCCCTGTTCCTGGATTGACACGTAAAGCCTAAATTAATTCGTAAGCTATATTTAAGTGTTTTTTCTTACTTGAAGCCGCCATGGTCAGTTAGCAGTTTGAACATGGTGGCTTCCGCCGGTTTGATCAGGGTCTTCATAAGATGGAGAGCTCCATTGGTTCCTTCTTTACTTCCTCGAATCAAGCAGGCATTCTCAATGCAGACAGCCTATCACGACAGGCCAGGCCTTTAATTTGATGCTCAATTATGAGTACCATATCAAAACATGTATAACTGATGGAATCAAATGCATCAATTGATGCAAAAATGTCGAAGAGTCATGGTGTTCGCTGTGCACGGACCCTCACCGTACGATAGACAAACACCCTGAGGAACTTCCCCGCCATGGTCTCGAGGCGCTGCCCGTTGAAGAGCTCACCCAGCACGACCTTGTTCTTCAGAACATGGTTCTCCAGTATGATCTTCAGGAAGCGCTGGTCCATGGACATGACCTCATCTGGGGCACACGTCAGGGGAAAGCAGATATTTGAACCGCGAGGAATTATTCTCTCCGCAGTTCTGGGTGACATCAACACTGTAACGGGACTTGCGCATAAAGTCATCGTAACCGTGCACTCCACTAAATGGCCCATACCTACTTTACTCGTCTACATAACACCATCCAACAGCTTCTGTCGTCTTTTTTTCTGCAGTTCTTTTTTTTATTTTTTCTAGTTCAGTCATCAGTTTATGGAAAGAAAATTTAAGAGTTTTCAGTTATTATTGCCTGAGGCTCTATCGTTTTTCCCTCTAACGTGCCCGTAAATGATGTAAAATAGCCTGTAAATGCCAAATGATGACTTGTTTCAGCACAGCCATAAATCACAAATCCACAGCATTTAAAGGGGCGAGGTTGTGGGGGTGAGCCGTCCGGGTCGGCCTCCACGGACATCTGCAGCTTCGCTGTAGGAGCAGAATACTGTACTCTGGACACATCGAGGGTTACTCAACAAACCGAAAACGCTTTGTACTTCAGATGGCGGAGAAGACCTGCAGCGCACGCATTCAGGTTCACGACAATAAAATGGAGCTTTAAGCGTAGCTCCTGCTAGCAGAGCCAACGTTCCTGTTAACGTAAATAATATTTTCTTTCCTCCCTCATAGCGAGTATGAATCAAATATTTGCACGACGACTGAATCGTGTCCTAGACCAATAGGAGAGGCAGGTAGAGAAATAAACCAAGAGACAACAGGGACAACAGACATGTTCCTGAGAGAAAGAGGGCAGGTTCACCCCAAACGAGAGGTTGTTGCAGCATGCTGGATAAGAGTGGTGGAGAAGATGAAGCTGGTGATTTAGTGAGTGAATTCAGAAGCAGTAGAGCATCCAGACAGAAGAGTCCACCGTGTCGGGGACTAAGATTAAGAGATCTGGATTAAGAGACACCCACCGGTGAAGGCTGCGTTGACTGGGGCCAGGAGCGTGTAATCGGCCTGCGGTCTCATGGCGGCAGAGAGTCCCAGCTCTGCTACCATGTCACCAAACGTCGCCTGTGAGGGCCCCACCAGCTCCATCACCTGTTTTGCTTAGAAACAAAATTGCAGTGGCCGACGTTTAGAATCTGGTGGCGCGATGGCCGCTTGCAGGAGACACAGTGTCTCACAGTGTCTCACAGTGTTTAAATATGAGGACGCTAACCTGAGTCTGGCATGAGGACCTCGTCGATCAGGTGGATGACGCCGTTGGTCGTGACGATGTCCTTCTGCATCACCATCTTGATGCCGTTGACGGTGAGGCTGTCCCCATCGCAGCCGATCTCGATATTGGTTCCCTCCAGAGTCTCATATGAAGTGCCAGACATGATGGCCTCTGAGCACTGCACTGAGTCCAGCAGGTGGTACTTGAGCAGGGCTGTCAGACAAGTGAAGATCGGAGGTCACTCTCTGTAGATACACGATTAAGAGCTGGAAAAATGGCGATTGAAATCTGTAGGTATGGCTTGAAACCAGTTACTCCTTCAATCTGATTTTTTTTCTTTACAGTTTGTTTCCTGTATTTGTACTGAGTCCCCATTACCAAAGATCAAGCCATCTACCATTTCAGTTGTATCTCCAGCAAGCGAAGCACACACCCGCTAACAAACCCTGGAGACCCTGGGAGCCCTGGGGTCCTTGGAGACTATGTGTGAGGAACTGTGCACTATGTCATCCTGTACGGAGCACTCTGATGTCCCAGTCAAACGACTGATGTGGGACCATTAAAAATTAAATGCTCCGACACTGCTGGTCCTCACAGCCGGTAAAACCTTCAGCTGTCTCCTGTCTCCCTGCTCCTGTCTCCCTGCTCCTGTCTCCCTGCTCCTGTCTCCCTGCTCCTGTCTCCCTGCTCTTGGTTTTCTGCATACATTTGATTGTCCTTCAACCTGTATAACTGCCACAGTAGCGCTGCTGAGTCAGTGGAACCAACTGCAGCTACGTTTATTGTAAACTTTAAAGGCTTTAATTTGGTTTTACTTCATCCTGTACGATTTGTCTAATATACTCAGTATTGCTGTTTGAAAGAAATCCTGGAAAGTTGTTTTTTCATTTTGGACATGAAGATGCACACTGTTTTTAGCGTAATAAGTGAATTACTACAGCCCTGTATCTAGCTGTATATAAGAATGGAATATGTATTCATGTGATTCATAACTAAAGCAGTAGTTTTCAGCTCCAGTGAGAAACTATGTTTTTATTATTATTTTTAGCTGTTTTGAAAGCATATGGTAATGTCATACATTTAAATCTAAGACTTGGAGAACGGCCGGAATTTTCTGACATCCTCAAGAACTTCAAGGGAAACTTTCTATCTAATTCTCAGAACAATTGTAAATGTGGTTTCTGTTCTGTTTCTGTTTGCCAACTGTCTGAGAGCCCCAGATCCTCAAAACAGGCTGCGTTGGTCACACGTGTTTTCAATGGTGATTAAAAAAAGTCTGCTGGCTTAACAGCAGTCCTCTCCGTTGACTCAGATCCGCGAACACTGCAACAGGCAGTCATAACACCTGGCTTCCCTGGGTGCCTCACTCCATCGAAGGGTTATAAAGCCCCACTGTGGGTCATATCCGCCATCATCTACGAGGACTTCACGCTTCTTCTAGCCTGATGAAAGTAGCGGTTGTTCACTCAGCGTTTTGTTTGGGAAAGGCATTCCGAGGAGGTGATGGGGTTCTCGCTCACAGCACACTGGTTTACCTTGGAGGGCACCCTTGTCCCCCATAAGTCTGTCCAAAACCTCTCTGTCCAGCTTGGAAAAGGCATCATTGGTTGGGGCAAAGAGGGTGAGGTGACCTGGTTCCCCTAGTTTGTCCATAAGGCCGGAGGCAGTAGCGACATTCTGGAAGGAGACAGATGTAATATCTAGTCACGGAAATGGACGTAGACCAGACTTTCGAGAGTGGTATGAAGTTGTTTGGAAAAATTACCTGAGAACAGTTTCAGAGTGCTAATGCTAAAGTTCTGACAATATAGAAGTAGAATTACAGATCAAATGATGTGACATTCCTTAGCCTTTCAACAACTTCCTGTTTCTGAGGACGAAACCGGAATGGAGAACGATGCAGGAGCTTCCGTCTGAACTTACGCTCAATGAACTCAGCTCGTCACGAACGTCAATCACGTCCTGAATAGTGTTGCCCACTGCGGTGATGACACGGTCGATCACATGCACCACCCCGTTGGTTGCCACCTGGTTGCCGTAAATGATCCTAGCACAGTTCACCGTGACAATCTGCCACACAGATGAAGCAGACCACACCAGAGCTCCCATGTAAGGTTGTGTGAATAGATTTAGTGTCCAAATGTATACTTCACTTCTGAATTTCAGAACACATTGAGGAGATTCTCTTAAAATACTTTAAAGGACACTGAAACCCACTTACGCCATTGGGGTAGTGATTAATGTGCAGGCTCAGGTCGCCGTACATGGAGGTGATGGACAGTCCGTTCTTCAAGTCTTTGGTTAGGAAGCGTTTATTGGCCATGTGGTAATGCAGAGCATTGTAAAGCTCAATGTTAACGTTGGTCACTAAATCACTCCTCACGTCCTGTTGGCCACAGAGGAAATCAATAAAATGCAGTCACATCTGGCTCAAATTCAACAAAATTGCACACAAGAAGTCAAATTAACATTTTTTTAAATGTTTGCTCCAGGACGTAGTGTGTAGCTGCACCAGACAACTTTGTAAAGTTTCTTGTAAAGACAACTTTGTAAAAACTCAATAAACCTAATACTTTTCCTATCTCACCTTGTGGAAGACCATTAAACTGTGAGGCTAATAAGCAAAAGCTGTTGCCTGTATGTCACTTTGGTTCTTGAGCATCACCTCAAAGTAACACAGTGTGTCCTAATAGGACAGCACATTTTCCTAGTCTGTTAGGGCTACGTCTGGGAATTTCTGTTTACAGGTCAGTAACATGTTGCCAACTCGCTCAACTTCAAAATTTCCTCTGACTGCCAAGTTTGACTGTACTTCTCAAGAGGGGTTAGGGAAGACGGACACTTGTCATACCGAGTCCAGCAGATCCCAGGCATCATTGCTGGGGGCGAAGAAGGTGTACGATCCCGGTCCCTCGATCTCCTCCCTCAGTTTCGACATAGCAGAGTACTTCTGCGTGGTTATGGCACCCACCAGACCAAGAGTTCCGTACACATTGTCAATTGGAGCAACTGCAGAAAGACATCAGGGTCCATTACAGCCCCACCTTACTGCCCATATTTTGACCAAGACTACTGCGACTAGCGGTTATTGTGTCGAGATGGCTAACAATGTCGTTTTGAAAAACATATCAAGGATTCTAGTAATTTACTATAAGTCGTGAAACTCACACACGCAGACTGAGACACTCACCAGCGGGACAGCCACGCATGCCGTCTAGTTTCATGTATCCTGGACAGCACTCATATAGCACCGAGCTGTACGGAAACACACACACACACACACACACATATACAAGATTTACCAACCATAATCACGGTTTGTGCATAGAGTAGCACATACCTCTGAACCATTAGCCTCAGTATAATAGCACAACGTTTGGAGAACCATTAGCCTCAGTATAATAGCACAACGTTTGGAGAACCATTAGCCTCAGTATAATAGCACAACGTTTGGAGATGCCAGTATATAAATGCTCTAATTTTCCTGGAGCCCTTTTCTTTCTCTTAGCATCATAAGCTAAACAAGCAATATGGACACCATGTCCTGGTTTATTTTTCAGACAATACCATGTCTTCATATGGCAGCCATCATTGGTTGAGTTATATAAACATGGTATGTAACTCTAAGGTTTCAGCAAGCAAGTCCCATTACATCATCTAGAACATTACTAGCACATAAAATGTTGTCTTTGAAGTCAAACAGTTCACCCACCCCAGCGATGTGGTTAACTTCAAGGACATTAAC
The DNA here is from genome assembly GCA_020368025.1 of Brachyhypopomus occidentalis. Taxonomy (NCBI): domain Eukaryota; kingdom Metazoa; phylum Chordata; class Actinopteri; order Gymnotiformes; family Hypopomidae; genus Brachyhypopomus; species Brachyhypopomus occidentalis. The sequence continues at coordinate 4,335,928 of JAGXOD010000006.1, forward strand.
TGGCTTTGCCATGATATTTCAAAAACAAATTTCCAACCAGAAGACCAAAAGAATTTTTTTGTCTGGTTTGAATGGCTCTTAGCTACAATGCTTGGAAATACACATATACACTAATAATTAATATAGTATACATATCTGTTTATAAAATAAAAAAAAACATGCTCTTAAAATCTTTATGCTACTGCTGGGTACAAATCTAGTTTGGCTTAGATGACACTGGGGATTGAATACATAGCTCAGAAAGCAGGGCTTGTTTAAGGGAACACCACTGCTACACCCACAGTAAGCACCTTACAATGATCTAGTGTATGGCTACATTAACAAAGTTAGCTGAAACATTAATTCTGGGGAGATGAAGATATGCATATCATCAGTGGTGATGATAAAGAGGTTTGTTTATGGACATAGCATGCACGCGCGCGTGTGTGTGTGTGTGTGTGTGTGTGTGTGTGCATGTCGTGGTACAGGTCAAAGGTCAGCGGGCAGTACTCCTGGGAAGCCTCCACAAAGCAACAAATGGTTCCAGATGTTTCCTCAACAACGCTAGACAAAATTACACAAATCAACCTGGGGGGAACTCCAGTCACAACCTGCACGGGACCGACACGGTCGTGTGGAGACAGAGAGAGCAGGAACACCAAAAAAAGCCCCTCAAAAAAAAACAAACGAAGAGTTTAGTCTTTCTTTCACCACAACGGCGTAGTAGAGGAACCGCAGGAACCGACAGGAACCAGGGAAGGTGCTCCATCTGGAAGAGGGAGCAGCGTCATGGCCCATTGCCTCTCTCCACTGTAGCAGGAGCTTTGAAACACACTGAGGCGGGAGTAGGGGACGGGGGGGCTGGAGATGAGATCACTACCGTGTCTGTTGCACGTCCAGACATTCAGCCAGAGGAGAACAAGAGTGTTTTAATCCTCTCTCACACGGCAGGAGTGTAGCCCGACTCCCACGGCTGAGCTCTGCTGGACGTCTGCCATCTCAGCAGTTACGAGACAGGGTTAAGAGTTTCCTACTGTATTTTACTGACACATTTTCCCTAGTAATTGAATGAGAAGTCATTCTGTCTTAATTATGGAATGTCCCAAGGTGAAATATGGGAAATATGCTAAAATCCAAAGCACATGTACTTATTTGGTATGGAATGAAAATCAGATGGTTGGTGCATTTGTTGTTGTTTTACTAGGAGAAAGCAGAGGTTATTTGCCAGTGCCACTCCCAGACCTGGAGTTTAGTTGCGAAATTAATCTATACATTTGATCCACTACATTACGTTGACTCAACAGTAGCTGGGAAAGATATGATATGCTGTACTGGACCCAACTGAAGTACAGAGAGTGGATCTCTGGGAGTCCACCGGGTGACCATATGTGTGTAAGTTGTCCAAAGGTAAATCTAGCTTGAGTCTATGGTTATATTTGTTCTGTTTAGTTGTGATCTGAACCATGAAGATCCAAAACACGACTATACTATCTGCTCGTTCTGAATCGGCTTAGTCTCAGGTGAACGTTCATAATCATCTCACAGGTTTTTTTGCCATCGTGGCATTGAAAGCAGGGCGCTGAGTTCACAGGGACAGGCCAGACTCTGAGCAGCACGTTCATCTCCCCACAGTAAAAAAAACCCCAAAAAAAACAAAATAAAGTGCAAGGCCAGCAGAAACTCCGGAGCTGCTCTGGAGCCCCACGTTTGAGGAGAGGCGGTGCGGCAAGACCGAGAACACTGGAAGAGTCGTCATGGCACTGCAGTCTGCCCCTCCCCCGAGCTCCCTTTTCCAACCATGGAAAAAGAAATAGAAACCAGAAGAATCGCACGCTCAACATGAATCGACCTTCGTGGCAGAGCGTAATCACCTCCAAGCCCCTAGGCCTCTTCTGAAGCTGGCTCGCCAGGGACTTTACTGGTGTGTTTTTGTAGGTAGTCAGACACCACCAGGACGTGTCTTCCACCAAAGCAGTGTGTGATTTCTCAGTATGTTTCTAAGGTTTTATTTCGCCGCAGTCAGTGTTTTCGTGACATTGTCTGTCGCCGAATCGGCTCTGTTATGTCAGAGGACTTTCCAAACACCTACTCAGTAGAAAACACTCCATAGTCTCCAGCTATGCTTTTTATCTACTAGACAGATCTTTGCCTGTGGGTGGGAATTTTTGAGATGAGCTGTTTCAACACGGCCCCGGTGATGCACATCAGCTCTGCAGTTTGCTTTAATCATTAGTAATCACCCCTGTCTGTCCTTTGCACTTTACGCCAGTAAAGTCGCCGTGTCTCTGACTCCCTCTGGCCGAGACACAACGCTCCATGTCGAGAGAATCGTGCGAGATTTGAAATAAAAGCAGCAAATGCAGCAACTCGTAACGGCTGCTTCTTTAGTTTGATTAACCGTGTGCACGTTAATACACCTTAAGTGATGCTGGAGTTCTCACAGGTGGTTTTAGATCAAGAACACTGAAATCAGTGGTCTAGTGCAAAGCTTCAGGCTCACCCACCCAAGGGGGAGCTTAACCTTTCACCTCTAACCCCGAAGGACAGTCCCAGCAGGTTATCTGGTAGTGTGTCCCACTTACGCTTTCCTTCCACAGATGGATCCTTGGTACCAGTTACGGCATGTGCTGAAGTACTTCTTCTTGGTCCCGACCACTTGCTGAAGGGCACACACGTTTGGTCTGAGAACGGGGAAGGTACATGAGTTCAGTACTGTAGGAAAAGTTGAAGAGACTCAGGACCAGAATGTGGTCTTGGCATCGTAACTGCCATTATAACATGATTACTGTAGCTGTATACTTTAACATGCTTGACTTTAATAGTCAAGTTTAAAAAGTCCTTTAATATAACTAAAACTGGTTAGAGATAATAATCAAAATGTCAACATTTAAAAAGAAAAATTCACTGTTTTTCAAATAAAAAGAAGGTTTACCTAATTTGTATTATGAGAAAAACAATTTTCAGGAAATATCCATGCAAAGAAACAAATAACTCAAGACTAGTGAGTAAAACACTCACTGACCTCTGGGACTTCTACTGAATGACTTTCAACTGATCTCATGGTATAAACGAACTGGTCTTACCCCTCTTTCTTCGCCCTGATGCGGCTGTGGGCCACTATTTTATCATAAGCGGAGGAGTCCACGTGGTCTAGGGCGGAGAGCACAAACAGCGCGAAGGTGGCTGCAAAGAGGAGCTTCATGTTCGCTTCTCTTCCAGTAGGAGCCCAGGGAGGGAAATGGACTGGGGCAGGGGGAGACGGCGCTTTTATAGGCTCGCTCAGCGCACCCGGCCAAGCGCCTCCACCAGCCTCTCCTGTTCTCCAGACAGCTTGTTGGAGCTCTGCTCCACCTATAATCTAAATAAGCTTTGCACCTGGGGGGACGTGGAGCTTTGGGTCTGGAGGTGGTCGCAGTTCTGATGACATATGACACCCATACGAAGGGCAGCTTTGCGTTTTAAAATATTTTTTCAATGATAAAAAGAGAACTCTTTGAAAGCCTTGTCGGTAATCTTGTCCACAAATGTGACTCATTGTAAATATAGAAATGATGTTGATTCACAATAGAATAAAGGAATTAACACAGTAAGCATCATTTGTATTAAGACTACAAAATAAAATAATCTGAACAGCTTTATAAAACGTTTTGTCTTGTAAAATGGACACCTCAAGCAGAAAGATATAAATTCACAACCAACTGATTAAAAACAGAAGGTTGTTTTTTTTTCTTCTGAGGCTGCTGGAATTTGGGTTAAAGCAACATGCTCTTTGAGTCCTCTGAGGGAGGAAAAGGATTTTTATAATGACATATTACAAACTATTATTTTTCTCCAATATTTCTGTGGCTATTTCATAAAGATTTCTGTTCAGCCACAAGTCCAATCTATGATTAGCACCATGTGCATTTTGCCAGGAAAACAGACAACACAGTTTTTTCCCCTCTAAGAAAATCCCCACTATTGGCAGTCAGTTGAAATATAAGGCAGGAGGAGGCAACTTTGACTGTGCAAGAGGACAGATGTGTGCACAACCCCACCCCAGGTGGTGCTCTTCTCCAGGTGTGAACTCCGAGTCTTGTAATTAGTGCTTGAACGCCCCACGCGCACACGCTACTGTAATGACGATGCTGAATACATACCGGAGGTACCACAAACTCGGGCTCCCTCTTGTGGCAAAACCATGGTGTGATTTGTCGCTGCAATGTGTGAGACGAACGTCTCGGCTCAGGTCCGACAAACGTGCACAAGAGGATTCAGAACGAGAAACACCCCCCCCCCCAGACTAGATGTGTTGGGACCATTTTAAATGTGTCGTTCAGTTTTAAAGGCTTTAAAGGTGCCTCCAATGGTTTCCAGAAGGGATGAGTGTATTGCACATATGTGAGCAATATATAGACGTGTCTAGGCCCTGCGAGAAAGAATGTATCTGACAAACAGCTGCACGAGGACTTGAGATTTATTAAATAATAAAAAAGGAGACTGTGATGTAGATATATGTTTGAACATAAATCCAGTGTGTTTTTTGTTGCACAACTGCATTTGTAAGTCTGGAACTTTATCTCTATGTTTCTGTCTCGTTACATCTGATTTTTTACGACTGTTCATTTCATAGTGGATAGTGCGATGGCCGAACAGACAGTAAACAGCAGTAAATACTCACCTCATATACGCAAGCTGTGAAAGAAACCTGCTGTTTGCTGCTCGATTGAAATATGAGGTTTGAGTAGTTCATATACACGACAGAATGACAGAACTACGTTTACAATAAGTGGGAAATATAGGGCTTGCTGTGCAATCATTTATCTCAACTCTCACAGTAAGAATCAGAGATGACAAAACAGGCGTTTTTTAAACCTTGATGAAAGTGTGAGTTCCTGAATTTCATTAGTTTCAATGAAGTTTAAAAAAAATGATGCAAATACCATAAACCTCAGTGGCACGGAAGGGCTCGTAATGACCTTTGTGGCATTCTGAACAAATCTTTTCTGCTGCTCTCTGGAAATGCATCTACACTAACCGAGGAAGCCTACATCAAAAAGATTCTTTCTGCAGTGTTCATTAAGCTCTCAGCCGCCATCTTCATCAGCAGCAGATTAACTTGTCCCTGCCACATGGTAATCACTAAAGCACGCCGAGCAGAAGTCGCAGTAATGAACTATACCGCACGTTCACTGTTCCCATGGCGCAAGAAGGCAAAACATCAATGTTTCCATCCAAGAAGTGGAATTAAATTTTTACAGCTTCCACAAGGTGGCAGAAAACTCCCAGAACCAGACAGAGCTGATTCGCTTTGACCGCAGGACTTGACGAATGGTAAAAGTGCTGTATGTGTTAGCGTTTGTTGAAAAAAGAAGAAAGATACTGCATGATAAAGGATAACAGTTACATGGAAAATAACAAAGACATTAGTTAAATCCAATTAATACAAATCTTAAATGTTTCACACATTATCGTTATGAAGGTTTTATTTTTCATTATTAAGCACATTTCAGTGCACATGTACATGTGACATATATGTCATGCATGATATGTTAAAGCCAGGTTTAACTAGAATCGGTAATGGTGATGGATAATGCATATGTAATGCGTGTAAACCATACACAATGTAATAAGCTTAGTGCTTGGTGCTTAGGGAACACAGGGTACCACAGAGTAGCGTAATGATACCACTTCTGTAAGGGTTTTTTAAACCACAGATAAGACTGTTGATATACTTGCTGCCGATCAACTGCATAGGTTTATATAATTAAATACGCATCAGGTTTGCTCTGTGTCTCTATGAATGGTCAGTGTAGAGTCAGCAGGGTGTGCTGTGAAGACACAAGGCAGTGGAGAAGGTTTATTTTTTGGGCTATTGCTTCAAAATAAGGCAAAGCACACCAAGTTACAACCATACGGTAGCAGGAGTCTGTCCTCGTTGTCAGTGATGATGATCAGAATATGGCCAATGTAACAGCAGTTGTCTGCGAATCTCCATAACTGGAGTTGCCTTTACCTGATGGGAAATACCGGAGAGCCCAGAATATCCCAAACTGTTGGTGAGCAGAGAGGAACTAGAAACCAAGAACTGGGTATAAAAGCTTCGCAATGCAAATGCCATCTTTAAGTGGTAGAGCAACTAATACAATGAACACTCTCTCTCCCATTTAGGGTGACCTTAACTCCACAGACCTTTTAGGGAACTGCCCTATATCACTACAGTTCCTTTAGGGAACTGCCCTGAAAGGTTCTATAACACTACAGTTCCTTTAGGGAACTGCCCTGAAGGGTTCTGTAACACTACAGTTCCTTTAGGGAACTGCCCTGAAGGGTTCTATAACACTTAGAAGCAAAAAAAAGAAAGAAAAAAAAATGAAAGAAAAACAACACAAACATAACATAATCGCTCGGATTGCTCTTCGATGAACGCTTGCCGCAGCGATATATACTGGGTAGTGCTATTTGTCCTGAAGCCGAATGTAATGGATATATTCGCACTTCACCCGTTACGGTATAGCTGGCGGATGCTACAGGCTCTGGGTGCTCCTAGACTTTGGAAGGACGTCGGTCCTCAGACAGGTGCCAGTTGACACGCTCAGCCCAGCCATCACCTCACAACAGTGCGGCGGACATTGAGGACTGCTCCATTTCTGACTTTAAAAGGTGATCTTGCTCATCATAACCTGCTCATGCTAACTGTCTGGTCTGCATAAGGAGATGCAGCTCGTTCTCCTATTGGACCATCTGTTCCTTGCTCTCCTTCATCAGGCAGGCTCATTGGCTTATTTCCCTCCACAAATGGCTTAGCCAATGGCTGCTCCCACTCCTCTTCCATACTGCAATCAGACTGGTCAGCAGCTGATTGTCCCGCCTCCTTGGAGACCGCATAGATGTCGCTTGCGATGCAGTCGTGGTTGGGTCTCTTTGGCCTTTGGACCAATCCAGAGAAGCTCCTGGCCTTCTTCTTGGAGGATGTGTTGGGCAGGAGTGTGGTGGTGCCATTGGGCAGGTCACCAGGAGGCTCCTCCCCTGCGCTGACCACACCCCCTCCAGGGACGTCCATCCGCCGCAGTGCTACAGACTGCTGCAGATCCTGCGGCTGTGAAGCGTTCAAAGATGCCGAGGCCAGTTTGGGCCCCGGAACACATGACCTGTTGCCCTTCATCATCCGCAGCACCTCGTAGCGGAAGCTGGAGATGTCTTGCTTCAGTTCCTGTGGAGGGAGAGCCTGCTGGTGACCACGTGGCGAGGGAGAACTTTACTCTCGTTTGCTAATTTCTGATAATATCTAAAGGTGAATGTGTTTACAGCTGAATGGGAACCACGTCAGTTTTCACTTTTGGTTTCCTTAATAACTTCCAAAAAGTTTCCTTTTACGAGGAACACTCCTCAGTACCTTGAAGTTCTCCTCTGTGAGCCCCTCCTCTGTCTTGGCGTCCCTGATCATCGCTGCCACGTATCTTTTCACCAGGTTCCTCAACACCTCCTGCAAAAACGACAGCCAAGGTAAACGGCGGCACAACAACAGGGAATACGGTTGACCTTACGTTGACCCTTAAATGACCCTTAGCTGACCCTTAGTTGCAAGTATTTTTAAAGGGGAAGAATGCAGACTGCTCTGTGAGGGGAAGCAGTGACTCAAACTGACCTGATACTGGTGGTTGAGTCTCACTTTTTCAGCTGCTCTTCTCTAAAGCAAAAGAAATATTTAATAAAAAAGAAACGTTAGTGAAAATGGAGGCATTGAATGTGGCGTGTTAGTAGCATGTACATGGGGTGGGCCTGTAACTGGGAAGATTTCACCCCATGAGTGAAACTGTGCTGATCATCTCATTTTCCAGCTTCACCGCACACCATCAGGGTGGTGACTGTAGTCCAGCACGGCTCCAATTTACCGTTTGAAACATCTTCACAAAATGACTTGTTTGCCTTGAATTTCTTCTCATTTAAGAGAGAAAAGGAAGAGACCAAATCCAGCATGCAATTCACATTTTCATGGTATGGACATTTTTAAAGCCTTTTAGGGCTTCAGTGTCTGGTAATGTGATTAAACTCTATAATAAACTTAATCCTTCAAGGATATAAGACTGTGGAGAACAAGGTTCATTTATTCCCCATACTAACCCACACATACTCCAGGAAACTCTCCTCATATTCATCTCTTAACACCAGAAGGGCACCACACAAAGAATTACATTCATCCAGAAAATCAAAACCCCCTGGAGTAATTTCTAAAGTTCATTATGACACTTTTTGGTTTTTCAAAAGACAACATTCACGGAAGATAGGGAAGCGTTCTGAGCAAACTCACCCCTAACGCACCAAAAGACTCGGTCCTTTTCGATCCCCCCTTGAAAATGTTTATCTTAATCCACGTAATAAGGTACCATATGGACTTGGGGCTGGGGACGACGTTGAAAGGTGGCGGCAACGTTCCTCCTTCTTCAAAGTAGCTCATCCACAATTTAGTCCTGGCAAATTTCCACTCAATGTCAGCATGATCCTGCAATAAACAACAGGCGTCGCGGATGAACCACCTGCATCTGCCGTGCTGTAATACCAATCTACTCTCAAAGGCATGAATTGCAAAGCGCTCAGGCATCTCCAGCAACACTTACGGCGATGTGCTGGTAGGAGTTGTTCATCATGGCGATGAGCATGTTGAGGAGAACCACCAAGGAGATGACGTTGTATGTGCCAAACATGGTGGCGCCCACAAATTCTGTGAACTCATGATCCGGCTCAACGTTGGTGACGTGCAGATCGATCAAGCCGAACACGGACCAGAACAAGGACTGCAAGGTCTCGAACAATCTGGAGGGAAAAGCAGAGACGGGCCAGTGGATCCGTCTGTGCGTAGCCGCGTTGTCGGAGAAGCTCGGGGAATGTCGGCATACGCGGCTACTGCGTGTGGAGTGATATGACTGCTGCAGTTAGTCAGTTGCTTGGCGCATCTTTGCACCGAAGGGGGGAATCCGGTCAGACGGATGTCGAGAAAGCGATGACCTGGTGCCACCGTGCATCTCGTTGTAGAGGTGGAGCTGGTTGAAATCCAAAGACGAGCAGCACCAGATGGTGAAGATTATTCTATACAAAATGTCACTAATTCTCACAGCGTTCGGAGTTTATCTGACCACAGTGGTTGCGCAAACAAAGCTCCCGCACACACACACACACACACACACACACATACACACTCACGTGGAGAAGGCGTTGTTCTGTTTCTCGCAGCGGATGCCCTTGCAGCGGTTGTGTTTCTCCGCCGGCGTCTCGTAGTAGAAGTAGAGCTGGTTGAGGCCGTTGGCGAAGGCCAGCAGCACCAGGCAGTAGATGAAGAGGAACTTGAGGATGTCGAGGAGCATGCGGCCCAGCGAGATCTGCAGCGGGCCCAGGTGCGAGTTGGCCGTGAAGAGCGAGATGAGCCGCAGCGAGCTGAAGATGTTGGCGATGGCGAACACGGCCTCGGCTACCAGCTTCGGGTGCCACGTCTCCCAGCTCGCCCTGGGTTTACTTTCCCTGTACTGGACAGGAAAGGGAGCAGATTAGGATTATTCTCAGATTAGGATCACTCAGATTATTAATCTCAGATTAGGATCACTGATATTATTAGTAGTAGAAGAAGTAAATTGTTGAAGTATAATTGATCATTAATGAGTATGCCTGCTTTCAGTGTACTAATTAGTGTACGTCACTTGAGGTTTTCTGTTATTATAACAGCACAGACTTTGCATGCGTATGTGCTCAACCTTTAAATGATATTCTAAGGTGCCTACCACAACAAAAGTTACCTTAAAATATGCAACCATCTTGAGGGAAATGGTTGCCAGGTACAGAGAGTTCATAACAAAGTCCATCAGATTCCACCAGTCGTGGATGTAGTCCTGAAATCCTCCGTCCCACATCTGCTTGATTTCCATCCATACGAAACCTGTCAGAGCGGGCAGCTTGGTCATGCGCATGCAGACAGCGCCGTGTCGTACCGCTGCTCTGAAAGCCCAGGGTCTACGAGGTGTGTACGTGCATCTGACCACAGTTTGCGTATGGAAGCAGATGTGAGTGCTTTTTGAGGATTTCCGCTTTGTTATGGCTCTGGAGCGTCGAAGCATAAGATGGAGATGTTCTTACACTGCGTAGAGCTCCAGAGCTGTATACAGAGCAAACCCTCAGAAGACCTCAGCAGTGTTCAGTCGTCCGTGCACGGACACTGCACACGTGTGGAGGACGTGCACGGACACGATTATTAGTTCAATCCCATAAGCCGCATGTTTAAATAAATAAACCCCTTATCTAATTCAGAGATGTTTGAGATCTCAGTGTAACCACCGAACGAGACAAGCATGGTCCACGGACTCAGTGGCGCCCCCCCCCGTGGGCCCGAGAGCAAGGCCGTACCTAAGACCCAGGGCAGGATCATCCACTCCACGACCGTGGGCTCGGGGCCCTGATGCTGGGGCCCCGTGGAGACGACGAGCTGGGAGGCGAGGAGCAGCAGGAAGAGGAAGGTCAGGTAGGAGGCCGTGTGGCAGATGAACTTGACGAAGGGCTTCCGGATGAACAGGCCGTAGTGGCTCTTGGGGGCCACCAGGTAGCAGAGCGACAAGACGGGGAAGAGGAGGCCGATGAAGACGCACGTGACGAGCTTGACGGCCCAGTGGCGCCGACGCCAGCCGGGGAACTCGTCGTACCAGCGCGACGCCAACAGCTGCTGACAGTTGGGCTGGGCGACAAACTGACCGAGACAGACAGGAGACGGCGCAGTGAGTCACGGACACCAGGACCACGAGGAGCCCTGGAATACAAGCAGGACCCTCCATCCCGGCATGGCATGCACCGATTATATAGTTCACTGTCCCTCTGTTCAACTGGACTGCAAAAGAAAAGCATATCAAGACGAACTTTTGACGCTTTGCTCTGAGGCTCATGTAAAAACCTGCATGTGAAAGAATTCTCCTCCCTGTCCATCTAAACATACAACTCCTTCCTGCTGATGTTATCGCCTGAGAACATGCTGAAACACACTGTAACTCTACGCTTTCTTAAATTGCAGTAAATAAGGCAGTTTCTATGCTTTAATTTGACCAAAGTGATGAATACAATCAGTAATCTCAGTGGTCCAGCCTGGGGTGGTGCCTGGGGGGGGGCTGAAGCCTGCTCTCTCGGCCCATGTAATAGTGTTTATGAAGGGCAACGATGACGGGGTAATAGAATGGATGGCAGGAGGTCTGTCTGTCTACTCCAATTCCCTTCTGATTCACTTGGCCCTTCTGCACCCTGCTGAGCCGCCAGGATCACTGCTGCCATTCTGCCCAAGTGCTCTCTCCCCGCACTCTTTACACATCAAATGGCAATTTGAAAGTGGCCCTGAACGTCAACTACAAAAGAACGATTTTTTTTTTCCCTCAAAACGTTAATCAGAACTGAGTGTTTTTGAAGAGGAAATTGCAAATACTCATCACATTTGTTCTCCACAGTCTTCACATCTCCACATCCCCCCCCCCCCACTCCTCTACCCAGATTTGTCTCTGGTCATTAGGCGAGTGTCTGTGCTCCCAGCGGAAGTAGACGGGCGTCTAAACGAGTTACACCCTAATGAATCCTCGTTAGAGTCGGGCCAGTCATTCTCCAGGTGACGGGGTCAGGGCTAAGGCGTTTTTAAGTACCCTCCATCAGGCCTCTGTATGACATGGGCAGACATGGTCCCCATTAATATAAACTCCACCCAGCATCCACCCAGCTACATACAAGGATGGATGGAACAAGCTGAGTGCATGAGGTAGTTGTGTCTGATTTTACGAAATACATTTCAGCATCCAGCTCTCATTTACATACACTTTTACACTGGAGATGATTGTAAAAAAAAACAACAATAAGAATATATAATCAGAAACTTCAATTGCTGCATCACAGACTGAGCGTGAGAACAGCTCACACCTTTCAAATACTGTGGTGACACTAAAACCACAGTCTACCAGCTCTAAGTGCTGAAGTGTAATAACACTGAATGTGAACCAGCCCTAAATGCCCCTCGCTTGGGAGACATCGTGCCATCTGCTGTCCATGCTGTCCACAGGTCAGAGGTCAGGCACTTACAGAACATGCCTACCGCTCACTTGCAGTCTTGAGAAGTGACAGATTCATGACCCAACATGTAAATGTCATAATCCAGCAAGCGAGTCCAGTCAAGAACTACAAGGAAAATGATAAAATATTGCTGTGGGAGTGAAGAATACCTATTACTGTATCACAAATGGCATGATACTGGTTAATCCAGTAATCCGGTTTTAATCTAACATCAGCATCTGTCATGAAAAAGTAATGCTCCTAGAATTGTCAGGATTATATGGCTAATCAACTATCTCAATCACTGGAAACAAAGATAATTAGAGGCTCTAATCTCTATATCACATTATCATGTAGAGGCTGAGATAACTACCCTACAGCAGAGTTCCTAGCAAATTAAACTGATGCTGTTGAATTGATCATTTACGAGAACATTCTCAGTTAAGATGGTGACATCCAATTAACAATTTCAATAATAAGATCAGTGTTAGTAGTAAAAATGTTGAGGAGTCTCAGGCAGCATTAGAGACTTTGTCCCTCATCTGAAATGTAAATAAAGCCATGTCCAAATAATGTCCAAAGCAGAGATCAGCAGAAATTCAAGACAGCAACTCTCTCTCCCTTAAATGAACTCCCTTAAAATTAAAACCATCTCCCTAAAACATGCAGGTTCGGTAAGAAAGTGTGGTGTGAATCTACTGGAGAAGTCAAAGCACACGAAGAACACTGTTCCTTTCAGACGCTGCATACAGCGCTGGCACACTTTAGTCCAATCTGATCTTCCACCTACTTGATGGGAAGGAAATACTGTTTTTCAGACCAGTCTATACGAGTCTGCGAAAGAAATCTATAAAAGGAAAATTGCAGAAAGACATTCAAACACATCCTATGAAAAGAAACAAGGCAATAGATCTGAGAAACCACTTCAGCATGGCCGCTGTGCCAGTTACTGCAGCACACACCAGTGGAGAGGGCAGGAAACCAGCACACACCAGTGGAGAGGGCAGGAAACCAGCACACACCAGTGGAGAGGGCAGGAAACCAGCACACACCAGTGGAGAGGGCACGCATCACATGACCCTGCAGGAAAATGGCCAGCTACCCCAGTACAGGAGCGAGAGAACGCGCTAGCTGAAGGAGCAGAATCACTGGCCCTAGAGGAGTCGTCTAGAAAGCTTCACTCACACAATCCTGTCCGATCTGCCCAGCCCAGTCTGCTCTGCACACCTACAGCTAATACATAGTGACATAATGTTGCTCTTAGCAATCAAAAAGAAAAGCTCCAAACCACATACAATGTAGGAACGCCTGTTTCACGCCTGCCGTCTCCCCTGCCGCCCCCTCTCTGCCCGCCCGTCCCCGAAGCACCTCACCTCCTTCTGCCGGTACTTGATTGCGAGCTTGAGGCGCGCCAGGTCGTCGTTGGCCTCGTCGCGCAGCAGACCGAGGTCATCGCGGAAGTTGAGGATCAGCTGCAGCTCGCGCGACGAGCGCGTCTGGTCCAGCAGGTCCTTGGCGAAGCGCTTGCACTGGCGCGAGAGCTCCTCGTACTCCGCCTTGAACTCGTTCTCCACCTTGCTCAGCTCCTGCAGCTCCCAGCTCAGCTGGAAGGCGGTGAGGAAGGGGTCCTCGCTGGACAGGGCGATCAGCGACGGGCTGGCCAGCGCCCGGTAGATGTTGAGGCGCGAGCGGGAGTGTCGCAGGCCGTCCACGTCAGAGCCGGACGCGCACTCGCCGCAGCTGCACCGCACCTCGTGCGGCTGCGGAACCGACACGCCCTTGTGCAGCAGGAGCTTGATGACCTCGTAGTTGTTGGTGTGGGCGGCCAGGATGATGGGCGTGATGTCGGGGGTGAAGTCCGAGAACTGCTTGTCCAGCAGGAGAGGGGGCACCTGGGAAAGAGCAAGACACCAAACTAACCAGCCGAGCGAAGCGTGTCACCGAGGACGCCATCGAAGGTCAAACGCCACAAAGTCAGTTATGGTCACACAGGAAAACAGAATCCTAGCGTGCGTATTGATTAAAAGGCCATGAGGTAAATATGTCCGCATTTATCCAAACTGTTTATGAAGGATCGCTAGAAGCAGCCAAGAGCAACAGATTAAACAGTGGAGAACTCTGGTGCTGTCAGCAGTCACGCAGGCAAACGAACAGGCCTTATATATACACACTCTTAGTGCAGGTCTGAAGAATGCTGGTAGTGTTAGAAAAGATATTTTTACAAAAGTGAAAAACATTATTTCAATTATGTTATCCATGTGCATTTAAAATTCCATACAGGTGCATTTAAAATTCCATACAGGTGAATTTAAAATGTTACTGCCACCTTGTTTCAGCTGTCAGAGCACTAAAAGATGTTCAGGTGAAACATTTGCAGATGGAATTTATCTCATTCTGAAGTGGGAGGAATTTTACGAGCTTACCATGTTCTCTGAAATATGATCAGCTCCAATTACACAAACCATATTCTCAACCTATATAAGAGAAACTGCAAAACTGATCACAGGTCAGCACAAAGACAGATTCGATCAACCATCAGTGTTTGAGCAACTGGCTCTGATGTATATATTTGTATAGGAGGACATACAGTATCATACACAGCAATGATAGACGTCAACCACAAGGGCTCAAAAGACACCAGATTTGCTACCAATTGATCAAATTCAGCATCAGACGTTGGACAAGGACTGATGTGTTTTATATGCAGTGAGCCGAGAACATTAGAGGTTTCTGCTAGCATCTGTTGTAATAAAGAAAAGTGTTGGCAAAAGGATCCATGTCCTAATAAGGGTTCACAATTCTCACAAGCTGATAAGAGCCTTTATTTTTACAACATCCTTCAAAGCTACTGGAAATCCTTAAACATAACTGCAACGTTCCATAAATGTAAATATGAAGAGAATGAGAAGAGAACAATGGAGACGAAATCAGACAGAGACAGTTTGAGAAAGAGGCAGAAAGACAGACAGAAAGAAAGAAAGAACTCAATTGAAAATGTGTGAGTTACAGAGCCCCCAAGAACAGCAGAATTTGAATGTGAAAGAAGAACATCTGCTGTGATGTCCACCCATCTCCTGTGATATCCACCCATCTCCTGTGATATCCACCCTTCTCCTGTGATATCCACCCATCTCCTGTGATATCCACCCATCTCCTGTGATATCCACCCTTCTCCTGTGATATCCACCCATCTCCTGTGATATCCACCCATCTCCTGTGATATCCACCCTTCTCCTGTGATATCCACCCTTCTCCATTCACTGTGTCCTGGATAGTACAGTTGAACGACACAGCCATTAGATACAGGTGCCGTCAGTTTGAAATGATCAAAATGGAAAAGTGAGCATACTTTCATTAGAATTATACACCTGCCCCTGAGGTAATTGAAGGTAATTGAAGGTTCTGAAGGTTTTTTTTCCTCCTTGTATTCTCGCTGTTTTACAGGCGTGGGAGTGTATTTTAGGAGCACCACCCAGATCACACCACAACTACAAAGTGAGAAATCCCATCAGACGTGAGACAGACAGCAGCAGGGAGAATTGCGGTGTTCAGTGTCTCCCCACTGCAGAGCCATCAAGGTAAACAACGTGCTTTCGTCTGCGGACCCCTCATCTTGTAATCTATAGACATGCTAATGTGCTGCTCTGCATTTCAAAAAAGGCAGCGAGAATTGACATGAGAAGTGGAAAGCAAGGGAGTGAGAGAGAGACGAAGCTGATCATGTGACCGCGTTACGGGCTACGGCAGGGAGGTGTCACAGTTGCCAGTGGTTACGTCCTCTCGCTGTCCCCGCCCCCTTCTCCGAGTCATCCAGCAGTCTCTCACAGTCTGTTCCAGTGGAAGTGAGATGACATCAGTTCAATAGCTGCTAATGGGAAACGGGGGCTGGTGTGTGTGCGTGTGCATGTGTGTGTGTGTGTGTGTGTGTGTGTGTGTGTGTGGGATGTGAATTCATCAAAATGAGAGTGGTCTGCAGAGTTGAGTCTGGACAAAGAAAGAGTTTGGCTGCTGTGATTTGCACTGCTGTTATTGACTGTGGTTGTGTATAAAACACGAGAGACATCTGAAAGTAACTCAGGAAAGAAGTGAACACGTTGGGTAGTTTAGATGGGTAGCTGATAAGAGGTGGTCTGGGGGTTATTTGGGGCAGGGACCATGGGAATGTGTAATGGATGATTCAAAGCTCTTTCTCACAAATGATCACATGATAATATCCAGGAAACAAGGCCAGAGTAACGAAAAAGATAAAATCACATAATGCTGTGATATTTTAAATACATTTAAATACATTCACCAAGTCATCGAATTTGTTAATCTGTACTCAAAGGAATTTTATCATATAAAAGAAAGATGGTCAGACATGACTGATTTGCAATGTCTTATGCAAAGCTGAGCAAGACGTTTTAGGCTTTACTACTTACGAGAAAAGCTAAGTACTTTACTGTAATAACGTGCTAGGGTTAAATGGTAAAAGAGCAAGAATCTGTATGGCAGTCAATTTGTAACAACAGTAAGTGTTAAAGCTCTAACCTGTTTCTCTCCGCTGGGTTTCTTATGATTAAGAAGAAGTTCCACGGCTCCCACCACTTCTTTGCGGATGGCGTGCAACAGCGCGTCTCCGACGTACACGTTGAAGCTGAGCAGGAGCTCCACGATCTCCAGGTTCTCGTTCTCGATGGCGATGAGCAGCGCCGTGCGTCCCAGGGGGTCGATGCAGTTGATGTTAATTTTGAAGTAAATCTCAGCCTCCTCCAGAGCTTGCTTGACGCTGGCATAATCGCCCTTCTCCACTGCGCTCAGATACGTCTTCTCCTGGGCCGAGAGCTCCGACTCCGCGCGCACGACACGCAACGGGATGCGGTCCCGGTAAGAGGAGTTATCGGTTCTGCGGTAGTACAGCTGCGACATTGTGGCTAGTTCACCTCAAACATCTGGAGGGTGGAGAGGAGGAATGCAGCCGACATAAATACCCGTTAACTTCAGCTTACAGTCTGACAAACAGAACCGAGCTCTAGCCAGGGGCAGTGATATCCACCCATTCTGATGACTTTGTAATGCAATTAGAGTAGCAACACCAGGGATTTGCGCATCGTGTCTCTTCTACTGAGAGGATGATGTCCAGTTGAAACTTTTCTTAACATTTAATAGTACTACTACATTGGCCACGACTGTAATGCGAGAGTTAGCAACGTTTAATCACACGATTAGATTACATTCGAAATAAACTCAGACATTAGACCGACAAACAGATCGTATCTACTACTGCTACCGGCCCGAAACATGTTGCATTGCGTGCATTGCGCATGGTTATTACGTTGGACAAGCTCGACGGATAATATAAAATAAACGTCTCTTAACTTTCTAAGTCAATAAAAAATGTTTGTCGCTCCAACCTCGTCTACGAACACAGAAAAGTTCACATGAAGTTCACGCTGAAAACATGGCACGGTAGACAGCAGTAGTTCAGCAATAACCTGCATCTTTGAGAACCGTGGAAAGGCTAAATTTAGTTCACCAGCACGTGGCACGGTGCCTTAAATGACGCGCAACTTACCTAATAGATGTGGAATTTAGCGGTCGCTGTTATTTTAAGTTACTTTCAAGAAATTAATGGATGTCCAAGAATTACGCATCCAGGGAACTGAAGAGATGCGCAGTAATCATTTTGGAAACGGTTGTTTAACCGCTGTCCTCAGTCATCTCCTACAACATCCTCCGGGAGCTCAACATTTTCGACCATCATGTCGAGATATCAAGTTGAGATATTTTTTTGTTGTACAATTATCCTTCAGAGGAACTGGCTAAGTGTGTTTCCAGAAAGAAGTCTGTATCGTAGCGATGTCAGTTGTCGTTTAGCTTTTCGAGTCAAGACTATTTTTATCCATTTGAATAAGTCCCAGAGGCATCGCAAAACATCCGTCATACCCAGACTGTACGTTCGCTACCTTCCTTAATGTGTATAGTTTAATGCGGTCAGTTACCACATGACTTCTGACCACATAACATTTGTTTATTGCAGGTATTTCTGAGTGTACAGTACAGTACAGTACCTATACTAAAGAAGATCAAAGTGGTCAAAGGTGTAGAGAGAGGTTAGTGTTTCTAATTGATCATGTAGTGAGTGTATTAGCCTGTACTCAAACTGCATACACAGGTACTAGATTATTATGAGCGGATCTAGATGGAGTAAATCTTGCAGATGTAGGCTTTAAAGATAACTTCTTATTCACCTTTTCAATCACATTTTTGCGGACTTAAAAGAGGGGTCCAGTGGAGAGACCTTTAGAGTTCTGATTTAGAAACAACAAGCTCGGCATGGTGGCAAATGTCAGTGAGAGACTCACTCAGTCATACTCACTTAGCCCTCTAAGTGCTTCTTCACCAGGCAAACACTGTCTGCAGCTTAAACGGACACTTCAAGCACTTCGGACACAGTCGTGTTCTTTCCATAAGAAAATCCTAATCTCATTAATCCTGTCGAAGTGTCAGGTGACTTGTAATATACCTACAGCATATTTCATCATGTGATCCTGAAGCATCGGCACCTGTGGGGTTTTGCCCCCAATCTCCCCAGGATCACGGAAGCCGCAGTCGCCACACGTGTGCCGAGAGTCGATTGTTCGGTGTCGTGTGAGCACGTCCTGTGTGGGGGAGCGAGACTGTGGAGGTCCTGGCCAAAGCTGTGAAGCAGCCTCAGTGTTTGCTGTGCGTTCTCGTCCCCATCTGAAGAGAAGCTCACCGCCGCTCCTCTGAGCCGGACTGAACGCTTCAGACCTCAAGAATAACATCGAATTTTCAAGGTCTGAAAGCAGGGTGTAATTTTTTTAAATGATTTTTACCCAGCAAATGTTCTCTCATGTGTATATGCAATATGTAGTATGAATCAGATTATTTGATTCATTTATATTTCTTAAAATGTCCACTAAAGTAATTATTTTTAGGCCGTTGCCTTAAAATCCAATAAAAGAATTCGATTGGAGTTGCCTCATTCAAACAGGGAGGAGAGGGACCTCCATGGACCAGCTGCCCAGCAGAATCACGTGCCAAGGAGGGTCAGATCCAGGGGGAGACCCTGTAGTCTGAGGTCTCCTGCAGTGCCTCCCCTTATTATGACAGCTGTTTGTTGTTCGCATTTTATTTGTTCCCACGATAGCTGCCAAACAGACTCATCGTGTCTGTCTTTAATGCCCGTTGTAATCAAATAGAAACAGATCACCCCGTCGACAGTGTCCGTCTCTCTTATGTATAGTGTAAGGAGTCGTGTGGAGAGATGTACATGCTTTACCAAATGCAGGTATGTGCTTGTGACTAAAGAGCAGTGTGATGTGTAGTCCCCTTTGGTCTCTCTGCACTACATGTGCTCACAAAAATATATATATATAAACTATAAAGGGTGCCTGAGGGTGAATATTAAAACTGGGGGAAAATGATATTTTACTGTCATGATTATTCAATCTGCTCTTTCATGGGGTGCGATGTATGTTTGTAATATCTGAGCTAGGGATGTCAGTGTTTGGCAGTAAGAATAGATGAAGGCTGGCAGTGCTATCCAGGACTGAAGTGTTGAAGTAGGAGCAGGACTGTGATGAGCGTCTGAGAGCTCCTGTCACTGCTGGAGTTGGAGAATGAGGAGAATGTTTTAACGTGCTGAAGAAGGTTTGCTGGTGTCATACCAGATGGTTTTGTGTGTGTTTTTTAATGCGATCGGTCATGGTTAATCCACTATTTTGTGATTAAGTGGGATTAAGAAATGTAATCGCTGGACAAGCCTAATCTGGAGATTAACCAGAAATCATCCCCCATTCAAGCCGACTTAAGGTAGTCACTGGTGTCCTGGTGCACTGTGCTACTGCAGTTCAGCTGCTGTCAAGGAGACAGGCACCCTACCACACTCCACCACACCCTACCACACTCCACCACACCCCACCACACCCTACCACACTCCACCACACCCTACCACACTCCACCACACCCCACCACACCCTACCACACTCCACCACACCCTACCACACTCCACCACACCCCACCACACCCTACCACACCCCACCACACCCTACCACACCCCACCACACCCTACCACACTCCACCACACCCCATCACACCCTACCACACTCCACCACACCCCACCACACTCCACCACACCCCATCACACCCTACCACACCCCACCACACCCTACCACACCACATCACACCCCACCACACCCTACCACACTCCACCACATCACACCCCACCATACCCTACCACACCGACCACACCCCATCACACCCTACCACACCACACCCCATCACACCCCATCACACCCTACCACACCACACCCCATCACACCCCACCATACCCTACCACACCCCACCACACCGACCACACCCCATCACACCCGACCACACCCCACCACACCCTACCACACTCCACCACACCCCATCACACCCTACCACACCCCACCATACCCTACCACACCCCACCATACCCAACCACACCCCATCACACCCTACCACACCCCACCATACCCAACCACACCCCACCATACCCTACCACACCCCATCACACCCTACCACACCCCACCATACCCAACCACACCCTACCCCACCCCACCCTACCACACCCCACCCCACCACACTTCCCACTACAGAACCACTGAAGGGATAGCAGCGTTAGCTGTATGCATACGCAACCATGAGTCCACACCCTACCACACCCCACCCAACCCCACCCTACCCCACCCAACCACACCCCTACCCCACCCTACCCCACCACACCACACTTCCCACTACAGAACCACTGAAGGGATAGCTGCGTTAGCTGTATCCAGGACTGAAGTGTTGAAGTAGGAGCAGGACTGTGATGAGCGTCTGAGAGCTCCTGTCACTGCTGGAGTTGGAGAATGAGGAGAATGTTTTAACGTGCTGAAGAAGGTTTGCTGGTGTCATACCAGATGGTTTTTGTGTGTTTTTTAATGCGATCGGTCATGGTTAATCCACTATTTTGTGATTAAGTGGGATTAAGAAATGTAATCGCTGGACAAGCCTAATCTGGAGATTAACCAGAAATCATCCCCCATTCAAGCCGACTTAAGGTAGTCACTGGTGTCCTGGTGCACTGTGCTACTGCAGTTCAGCTGCTGTCAAGGAGACAGGCACCCTACCACACTCCACCACACCCTACCACATTCCACCACACCCCACCACACCCTACCACACCCCACCATACCCTACCACACCCCATCACACCCTACCACACTCCACCACACCACACCCCATCACACCCCACCATACCCTACCACACCCCACCACACCGACCACACCCCATCACACCCGACCACACCCCACCACACCCTACCACACTCCACCACACCCCATCACACCCTACCACACCCCACCATACCCTACCACACCCCACCATACCCAACCACACCCCACCATACCCTACCACACCCCATCACACCCTACCATACCCAACCACACCCTACCCCACCCCACCCTACCCCACCCCACCCCACCCTACCACACCCCATCACACCCTACCATACCCAACCCCACCCTACCCCACCCCACCCCACCCCACCCTACCATACCCCACCCCACCACACTTCCCACTACAGAACCACTGAAGGGATAGCAGCGTTAGCTGTATGCATACGCAACCATGAGTCCACACCCTACCACACCCCACCCAACCCCACCCTACCCCACCCAACCACACCCTACCCCACCCTACCCCACCACACCACACTTCCCACTACAGAACCACTGAAGGGATAGCTGCGTTAGCTGTATGCATACGCAACCATGAGTCCACACCTGTAATATCTTTATAAACCAGCATAAGCACATAAGGAAGTAGGTGAACATCTATGCACCACCAAGAGGAAGACCTGAACTAGTGGACCCTGGGACCCTTGCAAACACCACCTGTGCTGGGTGCAGCAGATGGAGAATGGGGGGTGGGGGTAGAAACTGAGCTAGCCTAGTTATGTGGGGTTACAAAAGTTTTGGAAATGTTTTTCTACTTCCTGCTGACAGTTCTGTGGTGTATGATATGGTTAATAGATGGATGCCATGTGTAGATTCGTCAGGGTCTTGGCCACACCAGCCGTCAGTACATTAGGCAATGAAAAATCAGACAGAAGCCACAGTATACTGGGACAGTGCACTGGAACTCACCACAGTATACTGGGACAGTTCACTGGAACTCACCACAGTATACTGGGACAGTTCACTGGAACTCACCACAGTATACTGGGGCAGTGCACTGGAACTCACCACAGTATACTGGGACAGTGCACTGGAACTCACCACAGTATACTGGGACAGTGCACTGGAACTCACCACAGTATACTGGGGCAGTGCACTGGAACTCACCACAGTATACTGGGACAGTTCACTGGAACTCACCACAGTATACTGGGGCAGTTCACTGGAACTCACCACAGTATACTGGGACAGTGCACTGGAACTCACCACAGTATACTGGGACAGTGCACTGGAACTCACCACAGTATACTGGGACAGTGCACTGGAACTCACCACAGTATACTGGGGCAGTTCACTGGAACTCACCACAGTATACTGGGACAGTGCACTGGAACTCACCACAGTATACTGGGACAGTGCACTGGAACTCACCACAGTATACTGGGGTAGTTCACTGGAACTCACCACAGTATACTGGGACAGTGCACTGGAACTCACCACAGTATACTGGGGCAGTTCACTGGAACTCACCACAGTATACTGGGACAGTGCACTGGAACTCACCACAGTATACTGGGGCAGTTCACTGGAACTCACCACAGTATACTGGGGCAGTTCACTGGAACTCACCACAGTATACTGGGGCAGTGCACTGGAACTCACCACAGTATACTGGGGCAGTTCACTGGAACTCACCACAGTATACTGGGGCAGTGCACTGGAACTCACCACAGTATACTGGGGCAGTGCACTGGAACTCACCACAGTATACTGGGGCAGTTCACTGGAACAACTGTTTAGGTTTCCTTTCCTTCTCCAGTGCTGTGAGTTGCGTCGCTGTCAGAAGCTACGACCATGACGGGAGCCAGAACTCGGCTTGTGTTGTGTAAGCAAAAAGACTGTGCGATGCATTATATAAACCGTGCGCTGGTGTTTACACAGTGGCCATAATCGGACTGCTGCAGGTTCAGCAGACTGGCCAACCCGGGAGTTCTCGGTGCTCTTATCTCACAGCACTGATTTGAAACCTGCCTCACGAATTTAAATGAGGCACTTCTTTTTTTTTTTACACTTTTCAAACTTCTAATGACTATGTTAGTTTGTGACACTAATTTATAAACAATATTTTATCATACTGGGGGCAAACGACTCTAAAAGGCATCTGTTGCCATGCCAGTGTGCAAAATGTGGATTCATTGAAGCTGTTCATTGGATTGCTTTCATGTCCTCACCTACGGAGGGCTGACTCCTATGTTTTCACTGTGTGGGGCAGATAAGAAAATGGTTAAGACCATTAAAGATTGGAGTGACTAAGACTGTTGGCTGATTGCGGGCATGTTTGCACTTGAACTTGTTTCTTGACCCTAACTATTCACTGGATTAGCACACTTATTTCCTCTTATATTACTTCTTGTGTTGACAGCGTAAATCCCGCAAGAACAATACCATGGATAACCAAAGATGTAAAAGTTTTTTAAAAAATTTTAAATGTTTATGTGTTTCACAGGCTCTGGATCTGAAAAGTACCACATTAACAGAAAGGTTAAACAGACAGTGAGCGAAGCTAAAACATTGTCTGAAAACAAAGTGTACATTTTAACTTTGCTTGGCACAGGATCAGTGGGATGATTGTAGAATCTCTCTCTAATGATCAGTATACCCAGGATGAGTGTAGAATCTCTCTCTAATGATCAGTATACCCGGGATGAGTGTAGAATCTCTCTCTAATGATCAGTATACCCGGGATGAGTGTAGAATCTCTCTCTAATGATCAGTATACCCAGGATGAGTGTAGAATCTCTCTCTAATGATCAGTATACCCAGGATGAGTGTAAAATCTCCCTCTAATGATCAGTATACCCTGGATGAGTGTAGAATCTCTCTCTAATGATCCTAATATTTTTGCCAGGTTTGAGGTGAGTACAGTCATTCAGACATCTGACAAACCCCAGACCTGCCACCTTTCATTTTATTTCTAATTGACCCTGTCTGGATCACAAGTGCTCTCAACAGACCACAGGTCACCAAGACCCCTTATGGTACATGTGGCTACACATTTAAACACTGTGCCATAAGACCCCTGGGCCTTGTGGTGTATGTGGCTACACATTTAATCACCATGGCTAAACATTTAAGAAATCTCCTGATTTCTAATATTTAACATGTTCTGGAGGTTAAATATTCGACAGTTGTGTCAAACTCAAATGTGGCCCGCCGCGTCATTTTATGTGACCCGCGAGATCTTAAAAAGCCCAACTAAAAAAATAAGTCAAATACGTGCAGTGACCAAAAACTACATTTCCCACAATTATGTTACCCGCGAAGTGACGGCAAGTCGACACTGCAATGTTTCCACATAGATGCGATTTTCCCAATAAGTGTAATTGCGAAATACAAATAATGATCCCAAAATGTCCAGGAAGAGAAAAATCGATGCAGATGGAAGGGTGTTTCAAGAAAGATGGAAAAGCGAATACATGGTTGTGCTTCAACGAGAAAAACCGGTACGTCTTTTGTGTTATGGTGGTGGTGGTGGTTGTCAAAGAGTGCAATCTACGGCGGCATTTTGAGACCAAACAAGAAGCTAAGTGCCAAAATTAGGCACCAAGGAAAACAACAAATTGCCCAAGAATTAAAAGGCAAATTGCGATCGCAACAGAATGTGTTCGCGAAAGCCACAACCACAAACACAGCTGCTGTGAACCCTAGCGATGTTGTGGCTGAAGTCTTTTTCAGAGGGAGCGTTTCTGAAGCACAAGTTATTTTCACAGTAATTTGATATTTCAAGTTTTGGATAGTTTGATCGTTGATTGATGGAGTCATGTGGGTTTCATAACCTAACAAATTAAAAGGATTTATGTTATAATAACAGAGCAACAAGCAAACATATATATTTTTTACATCTATACAAACATATATGTAATATTTGTAGCTTGAATAAGTAATAAATTCAGAGATATTTAACATTAAGGAGGAGTTACATATGGCCCTCTGTGTGCAAAGATTATGCTGATGTGGCCCTCGGTGAAAATGAGTTTGACACCCCTGCCCTATGAGGAGCATGACTGAGTACCTCTCTCTAGTATAGGTAGTATACAGGGCCTAGTATACAGGGCCTAGTATACAGAGTCTAGTATACAGGGCCTAGTATACAGGGCCTAGTATACAGAGTCTAGTATACAGTCTATATACTGATGCATTGTGTACAGAGGGTTATTGGAGTCCACCTGTCCGCCTCCACCCCTCCCCAACCTGTCCACCTCCACCCTGCTGGCGGAGAGGGACTCCATAGGGCAGCTCTGTGGGCGTTTGCTACTGCCTGCACACAGAGCAGAGGAGCAGCTTTGCAGAGCTACCGCGGTGGTGGGCAGCAGTCAGAATGCACCTCATCTGGGTGGAGATAGCAGGGTGAGAGGTCGTCTGATTGGAGAGTAATCATCTGGAGATGATCCCAACCTCTCGGATGAGAGGAACACTGCGCTCTGCTGACATGGCTGTATGGGAACTTAACAGGTTACTGTGGAGTCCGTGTTAAAGTTGAGCTACAAACAAATATCAGAGCCAAATGACTGTGGGGGAGAAATAAAACTTCAGCTGTTAAAGGATTAAAACTTTGAAAGTCTTTAGAAGCGTGATGTACTCCTTGGAAAAGCAAACCGCTGGAATATTGGTTTCGATAACGGTCTCCCCAGATACAAGCAGCCTAGCCACTAAATGCTTTCCATAACCACTACTCCACACTGGTGAAGTGGTGCAGTCTTGATGGGAGGGGGCGTGGCTTAGAATGCTATGCAGGGGCGTGGCTTAGAATGCCGTCCAGGGGCGTGTTCCTTTCTATGTACAATCAAACAATGTTCAAACTGCATTCAAACTGTTTTTTTTTCTTCATTTCTGTAGAATAAACAGGGAAGTGGATGTAAATTCTACCCATTTACTGATTACAAAGAAACTGGTACATTTAACAGTGTGGACAACACATGAGATCAGACTTCACAAAGGTGGACATGGTGGGGTTGCAGAGACCAGGTCATGGGGGTTGGTGGTTAATAAGTATCCTACGTTTGGAGGTCAGGAGGAGCTGTGGAAGGTGTCTACATCAGAATGCAGCTTCTCCGTGAGAAGGACCTGTGGTGAGGATTGGAATGTCACGCCCACCTGCCTACCTGCCTAACTGCCGCGTGCCTGGGGTCTGGGGTCTGGGGTCTGGGGCCGGCGGGGACAGGCTGTCCATCAGCTGATGGGCTATTTTCAGGCACCAGGTTTTGCTTATTTGCCACATGCTGGCAACAGCTGCAATTACAAGTGGTTTCCAGCTGTGTGTGGCTGTAGCACTTGTGTAGGACTTGTGCAGTCACACTGTATAGAGTGGGGAGACACAGTCCTTTACAAGTGGCCAGACATTTGCGGTTTGCATTCAGAACTGATGGACTCAGCACTGATTGACTGATTTTCTGTGGAACTGATGGACTCAGCTCTGATTGGTTGATGTTCTGTGGAACTGATGGACTCAGCTCTGATTGGTTGATGTTCTGTGGAACTGATGGAACTCAGCTCTGATTGGTTGCATGCATGACACATGAAGGATCTGCCTCATAACACTCCCACAACTGTTTCCCCAGAGGTCCACGGCAATATTGCTAAATGCGTGATCGCCACAGTTGCCTGGAAGTTAAGCCTATCCAAATATCGAGTTCCTGTTCAGAGCTCTTATCTCTAAGTGAATGTCTTAGAACGACACAGGAAGAAGACAGATTATGTTTACATGAGTAATCTGATGGGGGAAATATTCAAAATGCACTTTGCTGTCCAGAGCCCATTAACAATATTAGATATATTTATTGTTTATTGTTTTGTTTGTTTGTTTGTCTAGGCAGACTGTCTGATGTTATCGCGGGTTTTGAGCTTCTCCGCCTGATGATCTGGCTAGTGGATGGATCCACCTGATGATCTGGCTAGTGGATGGATCCACCTGATGATCTGGGCAGCTGTAGAGTCGATGTTCTCCAGTCACATCATGAGGCGTGTGGGAGTTTTGGGCTCGTAGGGAAAAGACACAGAGCAGCCGGAGATTCTGTCCCTTCTTACCAGTCAGGTCGTGCTTTGAACCGCCCACCCTCTGTGTAAACTGTGAGCGGCATTTTGCTACCTGTTAACGTTGACCAAACGGGAGGTGTTGACACGAGACCTGCTGATTCCCCAGAGCTTTTCTTGGACAAGTATTCGTGTCTGCAGTTTGACGTGATTATACAGCGACACTGTCCTTGATTCAGCGTGATTGGCGGCCCGTCCGTTCCAACACAGACACGCTGCATTCTACTTCATATGGTGCTGATTAGGTGATCACCTGAAGATCTGACTTAACGAGGGGACGTGTTAAAGCCACTGCTGTTGTCCAGCAGTAGGACTAGCTAGGTGGTAATGGCAGTATTGCGTCAACAGTCATTTGAATCAAAAGTGGAAAAGAAATGTTTGGAGTGAGGAAAGGGTTCAGTTATGACTTCACTGGCGGGATAACGCATGCAGAATTGATCTGGTTTCTCAGCATTTGCAGCAGACCTTATTAATCCGGACAACATCCAACCTGCCACGCTGTTCAATCCCTCGTGTTTCAACGGTAGACACACTGGTACATTAGCGGCCTTGCACAAGGACTCTTCTTAGCATTAAGTGTGTTTTTTTTCTTGCCCACTTGCCTGGCCAGGGGACTGGAGCCATGTCAGGTGAGTGGTCTTAACCACCACTCTATCCTCCCTCCACCAGAGCCCTGGGGCCGAAGGGGTGGGGGGCGGCCACGGCCCTTTCTCCTCCGCCCGAGGCTTCTCCTCCTCGGGCGCATTATTGACGTCATTCCTGGCGTCTGGTGGAGAGGCTCCTCCACCCCCGCTGGGTGTGAACCCTTCACGTTCTCGTGCTCCTTCTTTCGTCCGTGTCTCTGAAACTGCATGTACACATTTGGATGTTTTGAAATGAGCCCCGGAGGACCCAGCACAGCCGTACGTTTTAATTTCTGCCCAGCAGACAGTGTGGCGTTTTGATTCCTTGTTGTTCATAGCTACTTGAAATGCACATGGCTCGAGTATTTCACCACACACACACACACACACACACCACACACTGGTGTTTTCACACCTGCTTGGGATCAATAAATATCCAAATTGATGCCAAATTCACAGGAACTAATGAACTAATTTCAAGGATGCTGCTAGAGAAGTACCACATTTCATTACAGTTATTAGTGCTTAAATATCACATTCAGAACCTGTACATAATTAGCCCTGTCTATATCGTACACGTGCCTGAATCAGGGCCAGCTAACACCGGTCAAATTTCTGCAATATGCACTTGTATATGACTTGCAAGCATCATTATGAGATATATAATATCTCATATGAGTAAATATGAGACATATGAGTAAATTGCATCAATCCTCCACCAGCCTGATTTATTTGCTTCAGTGGTGTGTTATGTTGGATTAGGTGATCACATTACTTAGCGTTAATTAGGGAGGTGTATAATCGTTGGGGACGTATCTGACACAGCGCATTTCAGTAGTGTAATCATGCCTGTTGTCACCAATCACAGGGATAGGGGAGGGATCAAATGGCACAGCTGAGACACAAAGACAGTCCAAAAACAACAGAGGCCGAGAATAGGCACAAGAAAACAAACAACCAAACACAAAACAGACGATTCAGACAAGATGCAGCAGAGCAAAAACAATCACAAAAGAAATGGTGAATAAATATGGAAATCATAGATGTGGAGCAAGAGAGATGGTGTCTTGAAGGGTGTGGTCAGCCTGTCGGAGAAACAGGGCCAGGCGACCAGGAGGGGTGTGGAAATGTCATAATGTTATGCATAATGTTAAGTTTTTTTGCACATACAGTACTTTTAGTCTTGTCTTTCGTGCCAGTGCCTGTGCTGCAAACACAGATGAGTGAGAAATTATGCATTAGATTCAATAGATCACATACATACATATCACTCAGCAGATCTCTCATGCATCATATCACTCGGCAGATCTCTCATGCATCATATCACTCAGCAGATCTCTCATGCATCATATCACTCGGCAGATCTCTCATGCATCATATCACTCGGCAGATCTCTCATGCATCATATCACTCAGCAGATCTCTCATGCATCATATCACTCGGCAGATCTCTCATGCATCATATCACTCGGCAGATCTCTCATGCATCATATCACTCAGCAGATCTCTCATGCATCATATCACTCAGCAGATCTCTCATGCATCATATCACTCAGCAGATCTCTCATGTATTTAAAGGTGCAGAGTACGCCCTCAACAGAATGTACACATTATTTGTTGTGAGCGAAGATGTTGAAGATGATATAGGATTCCTAGTGTGATGCAAATGTTTGTATTGTGTTTATAGATTTCCTTTTTAGGTGACCGACACGGGAGACTTTTAACATTTTGACTCAGTATATTTGAATCATTAAAGTTGCTATAAGCCTCTGATTGCTGACATGGTGTGCATAGCTGCTAACAGATATGAACTGTTTGCTTATCGCAAAGGCAACAGGAAATGCATTTAGTGTGTCCGGTCTCGCTGAGGAGCTGGCCACATACCAGACCTCATGCTGTTACAGGACCACAGACCTTCTGGTCTCTGATGCTTTTAAGGAAGCATGTTGGTCAGTTCCCAGACGTGGTGGTCAAGCATGTCGGCACCGCCAGTTTCCGCTTTTCCCTGCTCTAACAAACCTGGTTGTGGCTCTGTGATTTAAGGCAAGTGTGTAGCCCAGATTTGTGACCACCACATCACCTCTACATTGTCAGAAAGTTTTGACTCTGGTAGATGAGGACTGTGGTAGACTCTGGTAGATGAGGACTGTGGTAGACTCTGGTAGATCAGGACTGTGGTAGACTCTGGTAGATCAGGACTCTGGTAGATGAGGACTGTGTTAGACTCTGGTAGATGAGGACTGTGTTAGACTCTGGTAGATGAGGACTGTGGTAGACTGGTAGATCAGGACTGTGGTAGACTCTGGTAGATGAGGACTGTGGTAGACTGGTAGATCAGGACTGTGTTAGACTTTGGTAGATGAGGACTGTGTTAGACTCTGGTAGATGAGGACTGTGTTAGACTCTGGTAGATGAGGACTGTGGTAGATCAGGACTGTGGTAGACTCTGGTAGATCAGGACTCTGGTAGATCAGGACTGTGGTAGACTCTGGTAGATCAGGACTGTGGTAGACTCTGGTAGATGAGGACTGTGTTAGACTCTGGTAGATGAGGACTGTGGTAGACTGGTAGATCAGGACTGTGGTAGACTCTGGTAGATGAGGACTGTGGTAGACTGGTAGATCAGGACTGTGTTAGACTTTGGTAGATGAGGACTGTGTTAGACTCTGGTAGATGAGGACTGTGTTAGACTCTGGTAGATGAGGACTGTGGTAGATCAGGACTGTGGTAGACTCTGGTAGATCAGGACTCTGGTAGATCAGGACTGTGGTAGACTGGTAGATCAGGACTGTGGTAGACTCTGGTAGATGAGGACTGTGTTAGACTCTGGTAGATGAGGACTGTGTTAGACTCTGGTAGATGAGGATTGTGGTAGATCAGGACTGTGGTAGACTCTGGTAGATGAGGACTGTGGTAGATCAGGACTGTGGTAGACTCTGGTAGATCAGGACTGTGGTAGACTGGTAGATCAGGACTGTGGTAGACTCTGGTAGATCAGGACTGTGGTAGACTGGTAGATCAGGACTGTGGTAGACTCTGGTAGATCAGGACTGTGGTAGACTCTGGTCCAGGAGGCAGGCTGGTGTGGTGTGGACTCCTTTATTTTCTCTTTGTAACAAAAAACAAATAAACTCAATCAAACATATAGCATGAGGAATGCATGCACCCCCCCCTTCACCCCCCCCCCCCTCCGCTCTCCCTCTCTCGCTCTCTCTCTCTCTCTCTCTCCCCCCTCACTCTCTCTCTCCGCCCTGCAGATAAGGCCTGCTCACGCCCAAACTAACTGTAACACTACCAACAAATGCATTTACTGTAATGTTCGTAGATGAGATCAAATAACTGAAAATGTGTTTAATAAAGGATGATGTACTCTGTGATTTAGTTTCTGGTCCTATGCCTTGCAGTGCGGCTGGAGAACCCCACTCTATGGCCTTTTGGTGCTTTTCAGTCAGTCAGCACCAACAGAGGAGTGTGTTCAGAGTTAGAGGTGCAGAGGGTGAGGTTGTTTCCTCAACATTAGCATCCTGTGAAACAGACAGTCAGGCTATTTAAATCACATGCAATGTTTTAGGCTGAGGCAGACCAAATCCATTTATGGAATAAAGGTTAATGCTCACTTTCTGAACGATTTTAACATGTATTACTTAAGTGTGTTTTCGCCATACTGGTCATATTAACCATATTAACCCCGCAAACAGCATTCTTATGGAACCATAATGCAGGATCACTCGTGCCATTACAGCTCCATCTAGTGGAAATTTGCAAAACATACAAGCTATAACTCCGATTTCTTTTACGACTGAGAACAAATATTCTACTGAACAGTGTTTTCCTCCAGTGCTTGACTTAACAGTCAAACAAAACTGTCACATTACCCAGAACACGGAGCCATAAAACACTTAATGCGACCACCCAATAAACCTCTTTATTCCACCCACTGCTCCACCCAGTTACAGTAATTCATTTTAAAATGCCATAGACCAGTTTACATTTGAGCACTGTAACTGCGCTGAAGACTTCTGGGCTGTCCTGTGTCCAGTGTCTCCTCCTGCTGTCCTGCCCGTCACCGTCAGCCGTCACCATCGACTCACGGTTGCGGTTCGTTCCTGTTCCTGCGTGTGCTCGGCCCTCAGGTCACTGGAGCCTGACAGCCCTTTCAAGGTGACAAGTGCTCACATTAATATTCCATCACCGATTCCTCATTTCACCTGGGAGTTTTGATTTAGCCACACCTTTAACCACACCTTTGGCTACACCTTTGTCTTACCTTAGACTACGACTTTGTGCTTCAATGTCTCTGCCATTGTACCCTTGACCTGATCCCTTGACAAGCTCAGGGGGGGTTATGTCTGAGGTGGAGACGTTTTCTTTTGGGGGGGGTAATCCCATTTGAGACATAAATGTGGTGTTTGGGATCTGGTGCACTGGATGCAGTGGAGAGGTAAAGGTCAGCAGTGCAAATCAGAGTAGAACTCAGACATCTCACTTGCCCCCCACAGTATCAATGTATCTGCATATCACCCCAAATGCACAGACCACCCGCCAGTGTGGTGAGGTTATGTTTGATGCAAAGCCCCAGGCCATTAGAGAAGCACTGCAGTTAATTAAAGTCATGCAGGGAAGGAATCAGATTTCACTGTTTCACTAACAGGAACCACTGGGTTTGTGCTATTACTCTGAAGAGCATTTCTGCATAGGAATTATACGTACCTGTTTCTCATTGCTTGTGATTAACGGGCTCCTGTTCTCCTGGTATTAAAGGCCTTAGATCTAAAGGCCACAGGTCAACATGAAACTGTCTGTTGGAATACCTCTATTTGCTATTTACTGTC
Source organism: Brachyhypopomus occidentalis (assembly GCA_020368025.1). Classification (NCBI taxonomy): domain Eukaryota; kingdom Metazoa; phylum Chordata; class Actinopteri; order Gymnotiformes; family Hypopomidae; genus Brachyhypopomus; species Brachyhypopomus occidentalis. The sequence continues at coordinate 4,368,679 of JAGXOD010000006.1, forward strand.
TCACATCATCAACAAACCTGCCTAGTAACCAAGAGCCAAGAAAGAGGAAAAGATGCAAACTGAATGTGCCAGAGACGTCATTCACATAAATATATATATTTTTTTTCTCCACACGTCCAGCAGATTGTACATACAACACAGTGGGTCATACACTTAGTTACCATAGTAACTCCACAAAAAAGTGTAGACTAAAAGGGGGATGTTGAAAACCTGAAAATGTCACGTCCATTTCCAGAGGAAGAAATTACATGTACGAGGGCACATGTGACTGTGTGTGGGTGATTGTGTGTGGGCTAGTGTGTGGGTGCATGGGTAATTGTGAGTGTGTGTGTGGGCAAGTGTGTGTGAAAGTGTGTGTTTGAGTGTATGAGTAAGTGAGGGTAGGTGTGCGGGTGAGTGTGTGTGTGAGTGAGTGTGAGGGTAGGTGTGCGGGTGAGTGTGTGTGAGTGAGTGTGAGGGTAGGTGTGAGGGGGTGAGTGTGTGTGGGTGAGTGCCAGTGCCAGTGTTGGACCAGGACCTTCATTGCTTCACTCACTTAAGAAACATTTAACAGGTGCTCAAAATGGGCTGTGGAACAGAAGCTGATAATGGTAATATATCGATCTCAGTTTGAATTCTTAAAAATGAATTTGTACGGTCAATCTTAGTCTCTCTGCTGGCTGCCTCAGACTGTACATTCTACGTTAACACAGAATCACAAACATTTTGGTGAGGAATGCCCGAATCACACAAGCTTAGTGCGCTAAAAGGCTAAATGGGTGTGTAGCGTGCATGGATAGACATTTTTACCTCAAACAAGACGAGGAGCTGGGAGTGAACAGGACAGATTTGTGGAGACATGGAACACTCAGGGAGGAAAGGCCAGCTAATCCTTAAAGAATGTAGCAATGATTTACCTTCAGAGACCTTTGTGCGAACCAGCTCACGTTTGCTTCCATGTTATAAAATATGAAGGTGTTCAAGATTTATGCAAAATGTATGCCAGCTTATGTTGTTTTCTTTGCAAACTTAACAGAGTTTACAGTGCTGGACTCTGTATACCAATTCAGTTCCACTAGCAGCTTCTGACAGTGTTGTAAGTTTCAGTGTGGCGCTTGCGTAGTGTTTTTCTCAGCTGTGCTGTGAGGCTGTTTCCGATAACTCAGCCTTCAGGCCCTCGTGTCTGGCACGCTGAGACTTGGCCTCGGACAGCCAACCCCTCCTGCGGCAGAAATCGTTTTGACAAGTCTTCCACAAATAGGCCCCCCCAAAGCCCCAGCGAGCGCAGTTTGGCCCTTCAGAGGGCGTCGATGGCCGGTGAAGTAATTAACTAAACTAGCACTAATGAGATCAGTGAGGCTCGTGGCTCCTGTTGTGGCCCCTATTGTCACCGCATCAAACTTCATGGGGCGAAAAAAATAACCTATAAGCTCAGCAGTTGTTCAAATGACGACTACAGGAAGGAAAAAATGCTGCCACCTTCGATCATCTATCAGGAGGAGGAGACACCTTAAAGTGCAGTGACCTGTGCAGTGACCTGTGACCTGTGACCTGGGCAGTGACCTGTGACCTGGACAGTGACCAGGACAGTTTGATCTGAACCTCTGTATTTGTTATCATGTGATATCTCATGTGACGTGGTATTTTTTTTAACCAGAGAAGTATCTCTGTGTCATTTATTTTTGCTAATTACACAATCGGTTGTTTTCTCTATATTGGTGCATTTCAATTAGCTGTGTGCAAAAAATGTTATCACCAAATGATGAAAGCATATGTCACAGTGTGGAACAGCATCACTGATGCACTGCACAGTCTGTTTGAGGTTATTTTTACTGTGTGTGCCTATTAAAATATATAACTGGTAACATGCGAAAGAAAAACCTGCTGGTAAAACTAACTTTCATGGACTGAAATGCCGTGGATGAGATTCCTTTAATGTAGAAAACAGAAGATTCCTGTTCTCTGGGTAAAAGGCAGCAAAAGTCCAATTAGAGGGACTGACGAGCGCCTTTTGAAAGTGCATGAAGGCAGATATAGAACAGTGTTGATATAGAACGTAAGTGTTGCCTGGTTTGGAATGGCACAGTATCGATATGGCAAGAAGGATGACCTGATTCATGCTTCAACTGAATGGTACTGCCCCTTTACTCAGGGGCAGTTCACCTTTGAATGAAAGGTGATGCTGGTTATATGTATGTCAGAGTGCTGGTGGTAATAATAGGGACTGAAGTGTTACATATCAGGATTATTTTCACTCAAGCAGCATTGAAGTTTGGCATTGAAGACACATTTATTTCCATCAAATGATGCAGCCCTTAAAAATGCTTGTGCAATTCATAGCTGTGTTTTTTCCACTTTGAATGATCCACCACTGTGGAAGAGGACGTGAAAAACTTTTGCAGCGTGGTTACTCTAGATAGTCATCTGGCAAAACTGCAGACCATGACAAAAAGGCTCCAAGAGTACTTAATGGACATCAAGCAACATTTGCAGTCCCGCCTGAAACATCTGTGAGTCTCCCAAACGATGATGATTAAAAACAAGTCTAACTTTGGATCCCCATGCCCTCTCTGCAGGTCTGGCAATGCAGGTGTTTCCCCATAATTACACTGTTACTGTCTCATCAAGTGTCGTTTGAACCCTCGTAAGGATGACAGAGTAATGTACAGTGAAACACCTGGATGAACCAAAGAGGTCGTAGAGGAACCGCAAGCTGCAAGTGACCACGGAGTCAGCAGGATTTCCCACTAACTCAAATGCTCAGTTCGTCTTGGCGGAGAGACATCCGAAACGTTCCCACGTCCGTGACCAGTGGAGGGACGAAGACACGAAAGTAAATCAAAAGGCTACACAACGGAGCTGTAAATCACAGGGCACTGCTAATCCGCCCAGCCGGTGCCAGAACTGGAGGTGCTAACAGGATTCCACCAGGATTAAAGGGAAGCGTTACTGTTATGAGGAACCTTTGCATACTACGTTGTAAGCGTCAAGAGCAGTTCTCTTCCTACAGGGCTGTGGAAGGTGATCTGCAGAAAGAGTAGAAAGGTCTGTGTAGAAGAGCAATTTACATATCACAAGATCTTGGCTGTTCGAGATCTGTTTTCTTTCCTAAACATAAGTAACGGTGAAAACTGCCAAAGAAGAGGCTCTCGGGAAAGAATCAATGGTTTGTTTGTTTATTTGTTTATATTGCTGTGGGTCATATCACACCCAGATCATATCAGTTATATCTGCAAAAACTGCCCCTGAGTAATGGGTGAAGATAACAGCAATAAATCAAATGTTCACTGTCATGAGTGCACTGAATACTGCATTTTCATGACAGCCGAAGGATTTTATACATCACTGTTGCAAATGGGCATTGAGTGCATCAAACATAAAAAGGTCGATTGTGTAGATATTTTATGGTCTATATATTGTTTATTCACGATCGATTTATGTTCTGAAATGCGTCTGACAGTGAAATGCGTCTGACAGTTCACGTTTTATGCGCCTGGCTTTCACACAGTTTTCATTCGTATGGCCTTTAGAACGTAGTTCCTCCACACACACACAACTCCTGCTTAGCGTCATCCGGCCAAGTTGTTGTGCATAGCCCATCAGTCAATAAAACACATCACACGCGCCGAGTACGATGGAGAACCTAGAAACATTTGACCTAAATAACTGAAATGCCTCAGTTAATACAATGCCCAGTTTGAACGCTGAGCGCAAACGGGGATTTGCTGGCGCAAACGTCGACTCAGCAAAAGTCACGAACTGTGTTAAATTTACATGATATGGAAAACACCGACAGTTAATTAGGAAGACACGAATTACAATATAAATGTGTACTACGATATAAAAGCCAAAATGATTCCAGTATGTCCTAGCACCTTCCTACCACTAGAGGGAACTGAAGCAATGAGCCACTTAGGGGAAAAACCTCCATTAAATATTCCACCTAATTTCCCTTCAGGCTGTTATTACAAGAGCGCTTTCAAGTTTAAAATGAACTAAAAACCAATGTTTTTGTTTTTGTTACAAAATTTAAAACGTTATCAATTCACGTAAAAACCTTAATTAATTTTTAAAAGAATTTTAAAAGAACAGAAACATGCAAAAAATGCAAATTAAATCCTTTGATGAAAGGCAGAGTTTTGAAGAGTCGGTATAGGTAATGTCCTCTTCACGAGCGCATGTTACAAGAACACAATTTTTTTTCGAACTCATGCTGCGCTTGTCGCCCGTCTCGCGGAGTGACGTTACTCGCGCCCATTTACAAGTTGACGAACGCATTCCACCGTAAATATCGCCCAATTGTGTGAAAGGAGGGCGTGATTTCCCCGCTCTGCTCCGCAAGGCATGAAGTTTATTCTGGAGTGCTGGCTCTCAGTGAGGATGGTGCACCTTAGCGCGTATGCGTGGAGGAGTTTTTTTCAAGACCGCGCTGTTTTACTTGAACTTTTATAAATCGTGCATCTTGCTCCGGATTTTATGCCTTCAGTCCCAAACATTGTACAGTCATTGTGAGTCGTATTACAAATGGCCAAGAATACAATGACACCGCAACGACACAAGACTGTCGTGGCTCTTTTTATTCCACTATTTTTGACTGTATTGACTTTGACAGATAATTCATCGGCACAGGTTTTTGACAGCTTTGGACTAACCTATGGCTTAAGATCGGAGCTTTCTGAGGATGCTATATTGGTCGCCAACAATGGAATACGCGTCCCTTTCGGCAGGTCAGTTTTTGTTGATCCAGTCAACGATTTGGTTATCCAGGTTCAGCCCGGAGACAAGTGTACCGTAACTGTTCTGGATAATGATCCTTTATCGCAGAGACCAGGTCTGCTGTCCCCTAAAAAGTTTCCATGTGAATTTGGTCCCAACGACGTAAAGTACTCGCACTTCGGATCACGGAGCCCGTCCAAAGACAGAGTGAGACTACAACTTAGATATGACACGCAGACCGATACAGTGATCATACCGTTCATGATGGAGATTGAAGTGATCTTTACTCAGCTGGAGATTTTGACTAAAAACATGCCTCTGACTGTGGAAAAACTGCTTGGGATAAGTAATCCGATTGATAAGAAAATTCTTGAGTTTACATTTGATAGAAATGTTTATCAGTGCAAAGTAACATCTCTTGCTAGTGCCAGTGCTTTGCCCAGGTATGGGAAGCTCATAGATGAGGGTAAATTAAGCAAAATGATTGACTGTGATGAGTTTGTCAGACTGAACATTCGTTATCAGCACACCTTTGCCCATCGCTCTCCAAACCGAGATTACATCCCGATGTACGTAGAACTACAAGACAAGGAAAGTAATGTAGTGAAGCAGGAGTTTTTCCAAATTATGTTGCGTATCAAGGATGGAGAGGAGAACACAGCACCTAAACCCAGCTTTGTGTCTATGATGATGATGGAAGTTGACCAGTTCGTGATGACGGCTGTAACCCCTGACATGCTTGCCGCCGAGGATGTTGAATCTGCATTCGACGAGCTAATCTTTAACATTACCTCTCCCTTATCATTTGAGGAAGGCTATATTGTTAGCACAGATGATAGGAATTTGCCCATTACATCCTTTTATCAGGGAGATCTAAAGGACCTTAAAATAGCATACAAGCCTCCGTCTGTGGATTCAGACATTGAGAGAATTTTCCAAATCGAGTTTGTGGTGGTAGATCCCGAGGGAGCCGTATCCGACCCGTTTGCGTTTATGATTGTGGTTAAGCCCATGAACACCTTGGCTCCTGTGGTGACATACAACACTGGGCAGCTGCTGTACGAAGGCCAGTCCAGGCCACTGTCCAGCTCACACAACCTGCAAATTAGCGACGAGGACAATTTGAACGACGTGAGGGTGACCGTGATCGACGGGCTAAGGCACGGAGAGCTAACGGTGCTGGGCTCCAGGAGGAAGTTCTTCACGCCGGTGGACCTTGACCTGGGCTCTGTCGTCTACCAGCATGATGGCAGCGACACCTACAGCGACAACATCATTTTCCGCATGACGGACGGCAAGCACGAGGTGGAGTTCCTCTTCCCCATAACCGTGGTGCCTACTGACGACGAGCCGCCGATTGTCAACGCCAACACAGGCCTGGTGCTGTACAAAAAACAGATGGCTCTTATTTCACCTTTAATGCTCAGTGCTGCCGACATTGACTCCGAGGACTCGACTATAATGTTTGTTGTGGAGCCTCCTCTCTCGAGCATTGGGGAGGTGCTGCTCCGCCAGGCGGATGCCCCGCAGGACCCATCCACGTGGAGGTTTAATTCTGAAGATGAGATGTATGAAAAGCCAGTGACCGAGTGGTTCCAGCAGGACATTACTGATGGGAAGCTGTTTTACAGACATGTGGGGCCTCACAACACAGAAGCCATCATGGATCAGTTTGTTTTCCGAGTCCAAGATGATAACGACCCACCAAATCAGTCAGGGCAGAACTCTTTTGTCGTAAAGGTCCTCCCAGTAGATGACATCCCCCCGGAGATATTCCCTGGCACCACCCTGCATCTGACCGTACATGAATACCAGCTCACATACCTGCGTAAGAAATTCCTGCGTTATACTGATTTGGATTCAGACGACAGGGACTTAAAATACACCATCACTCAGCCTCCAACAGACACGGATGAGAACAGCCCAGGCATTCTGGGAAGCATAGTTTTGACTGAGAGTCCAAATACAGAGGTTACAGAGTTCACCCAAGCCCAGATAAATCACCATAAAATAGCATACAAGCCTCCTGATCTGGAGTTAGGAATAACTCCTCATGTAATCCAGTTCCAGTACACTGTCGAAGACACAGCAGGGAACACTGTCAGCGATGTCTTCACCATTTTCCTGCAGCCTGTCGACAACAAGCCACCCCAGATAACCAACACGGGGTTCAGCATTCCGGAGCACAGCGTGCACGTTCTCACACGCACGGAGCTCCACATCACAGATCCAGACACAGACCGTGCCAAGATATCCTTCACACTCACCCAGCCTCCTCTACACGGTCAGGTCATGTACAAATCGATCCACCTGACCAACGGGGGTTCGTTCAATCTGGACGATATTTCTAATGGCAAAATATCCTATGCTCACAATGGAGATGAATCCACCAACGATTTCTTTCAACTTGATGTGAGTGATGGGATTCACATTGTCCCGATTACCATTAGGATAACCGTGAAGCCCGTCGACGATGAGGCTCCGGTAATAAACCTTCCAGAAGGTACCATAGGCTCCTACATTGATGTGTTGGAGAACGGAGCTACAGAAATCACCACCAATGTCATTCAGGGGCGAGATGAGGACACTGATGACCTTAGGCTGACCTTCATAGTGGAAGATCCCCCAGTGTTTGGTGAAATACTAGTGAATGGTGTGCAGTCCAATACATTTACTCAAGCTGACATCATTAGTGGCCTGGTGGTGTATACACACACAAGTGGGGAGATTGGCCTCACTGTGAAACAGGACTTCTTTAATCTGACACTCACAGATATGTCTGACGAGTGGACCGTGGGAGGAAATAAAATCAAGGGTGTTCGAGTGCAAGTGGTCATCCTACCAGTAGACAGTCAGTCTCCTGAGGTCTTTGTAGGGCCCCAGTTCAGCGTTGTTGAAGGTGAGAAAAACGTGATTCAAACGTTGCACATAAGCGCCGACGATGCAGACACTCCCAAAGATGACCTTTTGTGTACAGTCATTGTTCAGCCCACATCAGGATACTTAGAAAACATCTCTCCGGCTCCAGGATCAGAGAAGTCCAGGTCTGGAACGGCTATTAGCGCGTTCACCATCAAAGACATAACACAGCACCATATCTATTATGTACAAAGCATTCACAAAGAAGTGGAGCCCGTCGAAGACAGGTTCACTTTCAGGTGCTCAGATGGAATCAACTTCTCAGAGAGGCACTTTTTCCCCATTGTGATCATTCCATCCAATGATGAAAGACCTGAGATCCACATGAGAGAGTTTGTAGTGATGGAAGGCATGAATGTCGTCGTTGACACGCCCATACTGAATGGTGTCGACACGGACATCCCCACAGATGAGCTGACGTTCTTTATTACTAAACCTCCCAAACATGGCTTCATTGTAAATCAGTTAACCACTGGTATTGTCTCTGTAACTAACTTTACTTTAGAGCAGATAAGGGAGGCCTCCAGCATTGTTTATGAGCATGATGATTCGGAAACCACAGAGGACAGTTTTAACATTCTCCTCACCGATGGCAAATTCACTGTAGAAAAGACTGTGATTATCATGATCATCCCAGTGGATGACGAAACGCCAAGGATGGCAATTAATGATGGCCTTGAAATAGAGATCGGAGAAATGGAAGAAATCAACAACAGAGTTTTAAAAGCCACAGACCTTGACTCAGAGGACAGTTCCCTCATCTACATCATCCGTTACGGTCCCAACCAGGGTCTTTTACAAAAGAAAACCCCATTTGGAACACTAGAAAACATAACCGTTGGAATGAACTTTACACAAAGTGATGTGGACCAAAGTTTGATCGTGTACGTGCATAACGGTCAAGAGGGAATACGTGACCTCATTAAGTTTGACGTGACTGATGGCATCAACCCTCTGATTGACAGGTACTTCTATGTAACAGTGGGTGGAATAGACATGGTGTTCCCTGATGTCGTTAGCAAAGGTGTGACTCTGAAAGAAGGGGGTAGAGTGATCCTGACCACAGATCTGCTTAGTACCAGCGATCTCAACAGTCCCGACGAACATTTAGTCTTCACCATCACGCGAGCCCCTACGCGCGGTCACTTAGAGTGCACGGACACGCCTGGCATGCCCGTCACGACCTTCACACAGCTCCAGCTGGCTGGCAGCAAAATCTACTACGTCCACACAGCAGACGACGAGGTCAAGATGGACAGCTTTGAGTTTGAGGTGACGGACGGTTACAACCCCGTGTTCCGCACCTTCCGCATCTCCATAACTGACGTGGACAACAAAAAGCCTGTGGTCACCATTCATGGGCTGGTGGTCAACGAGGGCAGAAGCAAGCTGATCACCCCCTTCGAGCTGACGGTGGAGGACCGCGACACTGCTGACAGGTTCCTTAAGTTCACCATCACCCAGCTGCCCATTCATGGAAAAGTGCTCTTCAACAGTACCCAGCCTGTCACGTCCTTCACCAAGCAGGACCTGAATGAAAACATGATCAGCTATAAGCACGATGGAACAGAGTCGGCTTCAGACACCTTCTCCTTCACCGTCACGGACGGGACCCATACGGACTTCTACGTCTTCCCTGACACGGTTTTCGAAACACGCAAGCCACAGGTGGTGAAAATCACCATCCTCTCCGTCGACAACGGCATCCCACAGATTGTGGTTAACAAGGGTGGTACAATCCTAAGAACCTTACCCACCGGACACCTGGGCTTCCTGATTACCAGTAAAGTCCTGAAGGCCGAGGACAGAGACAGCCCACATGGAGCTGTGACCTTTAGAGTCACAGTGGGTGCTGAGCATGGCTACCTCATCGACCTGAGCAAGGGAAATGCCACCATTACCACATTCACACAAGGTAACCTTATTCAGTACATGTGAACAGCATAGTGGTTAAAGTTTAATTGTTTTACTCCTGTGACCTAGCTGCTAACATAACTTGAAGTTTCCTCAGAAGGTAAATTGTCTGCAAAGTACATAAAGAACATTATTTTCATAGACACATTACAGGTCAGTGGAGAGTGAAAGATGTAGAACTTTACTGCATGTTGGAGGCGGCATTTTGAACAGAGCACTGTGTAGCTATTACATTTGCATGAGAAAGGGTTGGTTCTTAACTAATAATTATCCTAAAAAATACTTCAGGCTGATTTCACTTCTATTCCTTTTAGAAAAAACGATGTTATTCTGAATTTCAGATTGCTTATGCAGTTCTGTGTTGGTTGAGATTCACCCCTGGAAGGAAAATGTCATGTTTTTTTTTTTTTTTTTTTTTGCCAAAAGAACAGGGCTAACCCTGGATAATTCATGGTCAGAGCAGCCCTCAAACAGATGAAGTTTCTGCCAGCAGCACATTTAGAATAGATGATCTACCCAGTTCCACATCTCCTTTTTCTAACCGTCTTGCTTCTCAGGGTGCCGTTTTAATATTTCAAGGGCATCATACCCAAGTGGGAGCCAACAGTAAATAAAATTGCAGCTCCCTTGTGGGTCTTTGAAAATGATGGGTTTACAGTTTATGAGTCAGCTTCTTTGAAGCGGACTGTTTTCACATCAAATATTGAATTCAGCCTCGGCTGAAAAAGCGTGTATCCAGGAGGGAGTGCTGGAGGCAGGCGGAGGGCTTTGTGGTGGACGGGGTCCCCATGTTCCTCCATTCAGGGTCACCTGATGCGCTGCATCTTTACTGCCTGTTTAATGCAAAGCTGACTGGTATGATTTAATGACATAAGACAGACATAAATTAACATTTTTACATGTGTAAATGGGCACTGCTTTGCAGTTTCAGATGCGCACGTGACTTTGTCAGCCTGACATTTGCAAACAGGATTCTCTATTTCTAAACCTGAATCTGTTGTCCAGTGGGTGAAAATGCTGTGCAATTTGATAAAACACTTAAAATATGTATTTTAAGATAGCGTAGGAACTGGAAAAAGTGCTAGATAATAAAAGTCCTCTTAGCAGAACACATTTCGCCAGCAGATACGCTGACGTATTTTTACCGCTTCGTCCTCAGCTGACGTAGACGACATGCACGTTTGCTACGTCCTGCGACACGGGGACAACGCCACAAGTGACATTTTCTATTTCTCCATTGAAGACAATGGTAAGATTTTCCCACCAATATTTTAAGATCCTGTGACTCAGAAGGTTGACTATATAATTTGTGAAATCTCTCTCTCTGTTTGGTTGTTTCTGTCTCACTCTCTCTCTGTTTGTTTTTCTCTCTCTCTTTCTCTCTCTGTTTGTTTCTGTCTCTCTCTCTCTCCCTCTCTGTTTGATTGTTTCTGTCTGTCTCTCTCTCTCTCTCTCTGTTTGATTGTTTCTGTCTCTCTCTCTCTCTGTTTGATTGTTTCTGTCTGTCTGTCTCTCTCTCTCTCTCTCTGATTGTTTCTGTCTCTCTCTCTCTCTTTCTCTCTCTCTCTCTCTGTTTGATTGTTTCTGTCTCTCTCTCTCTCTCTTTGATTGTTTCTGTCTCTCCCTCTGTCCTTCCCACACTCTGTATGTAAGTGTTGTTGTGTGCCGTGCTTTAAAACATGTTAAAGTGGAATGTTAATGGACAGCCTGTTCTCTCAGGTTTTCTGGACGTCTCATCAGTTAATATTAATATCTGACAGCACTATAGATGTTTATGAATGTGTGCGCGTATGGGCGTGCATGCGGTTTTTGCATGCGTGTGTGTGTGTGTGTGTGTGTGTGTGTGTGTGTGTCCACGTGTGCACATGCATGCATGTGTACTGGAATGAGGGTTAATGGAAATGTATGTGTAGAGTCTACTGCTATTACCTTCATGTTCCGATCACCATTTTGGTCATTTGATTGACATGCGGGTATGAAAACCTGATAACTGACCTGATAACACAAATTTAAGTATTATATTGGAAAAAATGCCATTAAAAATAAAAAAAAATTAATAAAAATGAATCAGTTAAGAAAACAAATCCTGTGCTCCAAACACACAGCTCTTCTCTGATATGGCTGCTTCTCCCCATGCAGTGAGAGGTGGTGAGGTCTCATGTACCACCATCGCTGAGATAGACTTTCTCTCCCTGTTCATCTGGCAGAGATGATGAACTCTGAATGTCTTTTATTCAATAGTTGATGGAAAGCTAACGTGTGTGTGTGCGTGTGTCTGTGTGTGTGTGTGTGTTTATTTAGTAGACACCTTCTGTCTGAATCAGTTTCAATTACTTTGTTTTTATACCTCATTTATTTACTCATTCAATCCCTATCTGCTCACACACACACACACACACACACACACACTCATATCTACTCACTATCTACTTATTTGCTCACTCAGTCAGACCGTACCTCACACACACCCTCAGTATTCTAGTTTTACCCCTTTAACAGTCTCAAGTGTGTCAGTCCTGCGAAATTAGTGCTGGCTATTACTGTTAGCATGGTGTGTTACTGTGATTGGCATTCACAGGTTGGCCTTGCCTGTTTCATTTATGCACCAGTATGGAGGTGAAGGTATTGTAAGGTTCTCTCAAAGGTACATGCCAATCAGGTAACTATTGTTGCCTGAATAAACCGAATGAACACCGCACAAAGGGCTTGTGTCTTGCAGAATTGAGCACAGGATGCGTGTGGGACACGCCGATCTTGGCACACCCAAAATTAGATTTTTCAGGGTGTTTTCAAAAGATGCTCACGAACCTCATATATAACCGGAAGATTCTAATCTGTAAAAATCTGTGATGGGTGGTTATGGGCGGGTGTGCGTTTTCAAGATCAAAATTCTAAAGTTCTCAAGCCCATGCAAGCCACAGGCTTATGTTGATAATCATGGCTGCTTATCTGTGTTTAAGGAAGAGGTACCCCTCATGGGGGTGCGTGAGATCGGGCTCTGCAAAGCCGTTTATGATCATGAGACTTTTCAGATTGCTTGAACCTGTCAAGTAATTATTAAACTTCCCTTAATGGTTAGCTCCCTTTATTACTGCTGTGACCTTAGATTGAGCATGACGGGATGGAGAGGATTAGTCCATGGCATGGCTCTGCGGAGCAGGTCTTTGCACTCCGCATGGGTCTCTGTCCTCTCCAACGAAGATGTCTGGATCTTTGCACTTTGCACCTCCACCTGGGGCCCGTTGTTAACAGAGTGGAGAGGCATGCAGAGGCCCAGACACGCACATCCTGTCAGTGACCTCGTGTGGGGTCGACTCAGGCGCATATATGTTTCTTCTTCCGCATTGTTCAGTGAGGCGCTGGGAGACCCGACCTCCACGCCCGGCTGATCACAAACGTTTGGGCTCAACCTCTGACTGCAGACTGCGGTTGCATGTGCAAGCCAGTCCACACTGCAGCAGAACATGCAGATGAAGGCAGGTGTTGTGGCGTTTAGCATGTGCACGCCTCTGACATGCTGAGCCTGGATAATTAGCGGGTTATGATTAGTTTAGGTGAATCAGGTGTTTTTAATTGGGGAAAACACTGGCCCTTCTGCCCAGAAACGCAGGCTAATGAGTGAGCTGGTGGAAGCCGGGTTGGTCGTCGTCCTGAGCGCAGACACGACGCTGCCTTTGATCTGCTTTGAAACATTAAATATGGGCCATTAGTCATTCAGGAACTACACTGAAATGGTGATGACAACTGCAGTTACACAACGTGACTGCAGCTGTTATAAAAATGAAAACAAAGCTCACAAATAAGCTGAAGTAACGTGAAGTTATTTGTGTCCAGAGGTAATGAAGGTGTCTCCTCAGCACTGCTGCCGTCTGCTGGGTGCCACTGATTAGCTGGTTCAGGAACAAGCAGGAGAGGGTGACGTTGGAGTCATTGGCAGGCGCGAGAGTAAGAGCAGTGTGTGAGTAACATAAGAGCAGTGTGTGAGTATCATAAGAGCAGTGTGTGAGTATCATAAGAGCAGTGTGTGAGTAACATAAGAGCAGTGCATGAGTAACATAAGAGCAGTGTGTGAGAAGTATGTGTAAAAGGAGTCATAATTGATCGGGTATTAGAGTAAAGTTAGTGAATTAGTAACAGGATGCTTTAGAGGAGAGTCCTAAAGGGTAAAGTCTAGGTGTCTGACAGGCAGTGTAGTGAAACTAGTCTCACATGGTATTATCAAGACTGCAAACTTTACCGGAGTATAAATATCACCGGGACAGTGACTCCGGTTGTCAAATGTCAGGTGATGGTTAAATGCCTGTTTCCTGTCATATGTTATCACAACAGCTTTCAGCGTGGCCCAGAGATGGTATGGCAAAGCTTTTTGAGAGAATGACAGGCTTGGGTTAAATCACGATTGCAAATAAAAGGAAGTTTACAACAGCTTGTACAATTTCTTGTTGTTATGCTGTCACATTTACAAAGACGACTAGCCTAGAAGCTGTGACCTTTAAGGTGCACTGATGCATGTGATTTTGGCAAGGCTTTAAAAGGAATGACATCTGCATTCGGGTGGGTGGAGGAGGTGGGTTTTATGGTCCTCAAATTAAAGATTAGTCAGACTACTACACTTGAATACGCAGCAGAAAGCAGCACTGCCTTAGCTATTTCACTCCCCTCTTCACCTCCAAAATGTTACATTTATTTTACCCAAAAGGAAGAAGGCAAATTGCAAAAGTACAAAACCATAACGTATTCTGATATGTCTGCAAAAGTGGTACAAAGAAAAAGGGGAGTTGCTCGTTGTGCTGAAGCGGTTTGCTGAGCCAGCCCGACCGAGGGAGGCCCGTCGCTCCTGGGAAGTTGCAATAAGGGGGGATTAGCCGAAGAACAGGAGATGACAGAGATCTTAATCTTGGAGGGTGGTGTGGAGTCTCATTTGTCAGGCCTGTCAGCGGTGGAGTCTCTCCTAAATTCAACACGCTCCCCCTTTTCCCTTTACCCCGGGTCAGGTCACGCTCGTGGGGGAGGAGGAGGAGGTGGAGGAGGAGGAGGAGGAGAAGGTGGAGGAGGGGACGGTGTTTAGAGTGGCCGATGGCGGAAAACACTGCCGGCACTTTGTGTAGTTAATTGTGCACTCCCCGCCCCTGTCTGTCTCCCTGTCTCCCTGTCTGTCTGTCTCCCTGTCTCTCTGCCCTGGGAGATGAGCTTACCTGAGCACGCACGAGCTCTTCTGTTGCCTGTTTGTTGTTTGTGAAGCTCCAAGGCGATGTCTGGCTCCAGGCCCTAATCCACGGAGGAGACGTTCCCTCTGACAGATCCCGCCCTGCGCTTTGGCTTTTGTTCTCTGACCTTGGTGTCTCTCTCTCTCTCTCTCTCTCTCTCTCTCTCTCTCTCTGTCTCTCTCTCTCTCTTTCTTTTGTCCATCTGTCTACCTGCCTGAACCTCCAGGCTCTCAGGGCAAGGATGGGAGTCCTTTCTGTTTGGCTGATCACACTCTCTAACGAACAGGACTAAAGCTTGAGCTCACTGTGTTTACACATGAGTTTGCTTAGTCTTCATTACAGAAAACGCATTGAGTCGAACTAATTTTTTCATTGAGCTGATCTCATTTTTCATTGATTTGAAGTCATTTTATTCAGCGGCAATTTGCAGTTGACAGGTAAATGTGTTTACTGCGTTTTTCCGACGTGGTGTGGTGCTATAGAAAAGCACGGCGCTCCTGGGAACGCTGTCATGAGTCCCAGTGTGTGGGCGAGTACTGGAACATGAAGGACACTCACCGCGTCACCGCACGTAGCCGGTCATTGTTGCTCATGCAGACAGGACCTGCTTGGGTCACCGTGAAGCCTGCTCCATCTCCCAGGGGTTGTACCCATGCCGACCTCAGGACATGGGAGACGGTTGCCGAGCCCTGCCCTAACCTCTGTGGGAGGGGTCGTGAGGGTCGTAAGCGGTGGTGGGCTGGGGGGTTGTGAGAAAGAGCATGCTGTCACACGCATCATTCTGTCCAGGGGAGAGGCAGGTGTGCATTCCCTCCCTCCCTCTCTCATCCCTTTACATCCTGTTATTAATCAAACTACCACCTGTGGCTCCACCGAGAGGGATTCCCAGTGGTGGTTCATCCAGTTCGGGACCCCCCCCCCCCTGTTTCTATTAAGGCCCGGGATAATGACACTCTGGCCGCGGGTCAGGGCTGTCGGGTGGTGCGGTTCCTCCGTCTGATGCTCAGCGCGGTGGAAGGAAGCACGTCTGTCAGCGTCTCTCCGTCTGCCCCGCTTGCCGTAAAACATGAAGCTGATAGGTGGTGATTTCCACGCATGTAGCAGGAGTCGCAGTTGGACTCGATTACAGAGCTGTGTGAGGAGCAGCTGTTGGCCTTGGGGGTCTCACTTCTGTTTGTTGGGTCCTGTACTTCAAAATACCAAAGAGATCTGACACACCTGCATTCAGATCTTTACTGTGGTTTTTTTTACTGCGTGTTGAACAGCGCACTGATAGCAGGCCTGAAGGCATGTTCACGCAGAGGTGGACGTACCCTTGGGTCGCCGATTTGGTTTTAGATGATTTCAGGTCTGAGTTTCACACTTTAGATGATTTCGTGGGTCAGAGTCTCATTTTGTGTTCTTGGCTAATTTGTACCGTGGGAAGCGAATACATTGACATTGACATTTATTGACATGCAAGATAGTTAGAAACACGGCACTGATCTTGGAATGGAGAGCTTAGGCTGCCAGCACTGCGAAAATCTTGGACCCGTCACTCCTCCGTGGTAATTTACATTCGGCTTTCGGAGCAGATCTGGAATCTTTCTGCGTGACTTAGCGATTACCCAACTTAACCATAGTTAACCAAATTTAGATGTAGTGTCTCTGGAAGCAGGGGGGTGTCGTCCCGGCCTCTGGCTTCGGGGCCCCCCGGTTGGGTGCTTGTGCCGGAGGAGAGACATTCTGCAGACGGCAGCGGGTCTGGACTTGTCCTCCCGGGGTGCTCCGCGCGTCTGCATCGCTTGCCTCGGGATGTTGCCATGCCGGTACAGAGCCCTTCCCCCACTGGGGGGTAGAGACTTCCACCTGGGCCACATTCCACCCTATCAAAGGTTAAAGCAGAGCTCATATAATCCAGGCCGGCCTCCCCACGCCAGCAATGTTCTCACCTCGGGATCTCCAAACGAAATGCAACGTGCGGAGGCCAAGCAGCCGTTATATGACCTGTTGATCACAGCCGAAAGACGTGCATGAGTAGCTGTTCTGTTTAACCGATTTTATTTCCTTATTCATTATCATTACCAATCAATCAATGTCTTTATTCTTTGACCCCAAAATAATTGCCCCTTTTTTAAGCGGCCTGATTAGTTGAGTCATAGCACGGCTGTTCTCTGTCTCTGAGCTTGGCGCTGTAACTCAGTAAATCGCGCTGCCTAATGCTTTTCTGGCCCCTAAGGCTCAAGGCTGCCTGAACGGCTCTGCCTTTGGGGCTGTGTTGACAGCCAGGGCCAATCTGCTGCCTCGCTGGCCCCCTCTCCCATAGGGCCGGGTGGCGCGACTGCGGTCTGACAAGGCGCCCTCACTCCCTCCCTCCCTCCCTCCACCTCCCTGCTCCTAACCCCCCCCACCCACCGCCGCTGTCTCTCCTAACTCGCCAGCGCACGCAGGCCTGAAAGCGATACCAGCCCCAGCGCCAGTGCGCAGTGACTCACCGCCTTCCTGCAGCCGGGCCGCCACTCCAGGGTTCACGCAGGGAGGGGGAAAAAAGAAAAGAAAGAAAGAAAGAAAGAAAGAAAGCTAATAAGAGAAGCTGGGAACATCACGGGTGCACAAAGGCACGACTCTTTATGACACTTCTAAAAGGGGACAGGCTGCGAAAGGGTTTTCAAGAACCAACACAAGTCTACGTAAGCAGTGCAGTGAGGTTCACAAATACTTGCAGTTACACAGTGCACCCTTGTTTTTAGTGTAGTAAGGGAAATCTGGACAAATACAGAGAAGAGTAAGTACAGTTATACTAAACTGTGAGAGAGAGACTAGCGTCAAGGTAAGCATCAGATACAGGAGAATAGACATCAGATAACATCAGATAAAACATCAGATAAAACATGTTGTAAATATACTTGCATTAAAAACACCTGCATTTAAATAACACATGCACACAGACACACGCGCCCATACACACGCGCACACACACACACACACACACACACACGTATTCGCACTTTTTCAATGTATGTTTTGGTACTGTGCCATGAAAGAGAGACGGCAGCTGTGTGGATTCGATGGCTCTCTCAAGGGGGAGATGCGGGAGAAGTGTCTGCTGTTGAGTGTCCTCTCCTGGGATACAAACCTGTGAGATCCCCCCCACCACCACCACCTCCTCCCCCCACCTCCTCCTCCTCCTCTTTCAGGATGTGGGAATTCTTTGGGCTGTGAAATGAATGGGAGGAGGAAACTTATCTAGAGCAAGAAACAAGGGAGGAGATGAAAGATTCAAGTGCTCTGCCTCACGTTAGCAAAGAGCAGCTTCCTAACCAAATCTGTCCGTCTGTCTAGATTTATTTTATATGTATAACATAAGCAAACAAAGATTTTATGTACTGATCATATGTTTGTAATATTATATCTATAATTAGTGAAATATTTAACTGACCTACACATATAATTAACATTTAATTAACTTGCTTTTACACATATACCTTACATGTGTATATTGTGTTCTACTCCTGCCTGTCTGTTCATTATATGGTCTACAATTATAGACTTTTAGCTGATTGCAAAATGTGTTGGTCATCCTATACAGTTTCATCTCTGGCCAGTTTTTGATCACAGCAAAACTGCAGATTGGCAATGATTTGTGAGACTGACCATTTGGCCCAGAGTGCTGACACTGATCATGATAGTGAGTGTTCGCTGCTGTGAGAGTGTCAGGCACAGAGGTGTTGCTGGATATAAGTGACCTGGTCAGAAACCGCTCATGAAACACTGATGAAACGTTAATGGTTTGCACACTGCACACTGCAATAGAGCAGCTCTCGTCTCTAACAGTGCACCTACAAGGTGCTGTTAGCAAACGCAAGGAGAACGAGCCTTTGATATTTAAGTTGCAGTGCTGAAGAGGCTACATAATTGGGGCTTTGCTGAAATGTGCCATCTAAACCTTTCATTAAGGCCTGGAGGGGCTGTTGCTGTGAAACCTCCCAACTACAAAAATTTAATGAGGTTGTTTTCAGAGGCAACCAGGAAAAGGTTTGCACAGACTGTATGTCAGCTGTGCGCAGCATTACCTTTAAACCTAAGAGAGAATGTCCCTTTCACACACTCCTCCAAAAGCTACTGTCAGATTTCTTCGAGTACAGACTTGGTGGCCTTTTAGGGTTTGTTTTGGAGGGAAATGCTCCCTCACATGGATCTGGGACATAATTATTGTGCCAGTAATTTAGTAAAATATCGTCTCCAATCAGGCAGAAACAGGTTTTTAGCAACATTTAGCCAGGATTTAGTGACTATGGTTTTGGGTTCATAATACAGAAAAAGAACAAAGGAGCAAAACAGTATGCTGTTTTACTCTCCTTCAGTCACTCCGCAATTGAAATTACCCCCCCAGCCCCCCCCCCTCCTAAAAACAAATCCAGACTTATCAGTCAGCAGAGAGCTGCATGTCTCTTAGACTGCCATCAGTCTCATCGTTGGGGGCCATACTTTCATCTGAAAATCGAATGCTTTTAATGCCTCGTTCTGCAACTGTAGCACACAGGAGCTAAAGGGAGTTACACATGTCAGACCATGAAAGAACGGCATGGTCCCAGCAGACGAAAGGCAACCTGCTGTGCCTGTAGACGTAGTTAGCTCACTGTAGATGTAGTTAGCTCACTATAGATGTAGTACTTAGCTCACTTTAGAACTAGATATAGCTAACTCACTGTAGATGTAGTTAGCTCACTGTACATGTACTTAGCGCACTGTAGAACTAGATATAGCTAACTCACTGTAGATGTAGTTAGCTCACTGTACATGTACTTAGCTCACTGTAGAACTAGATATAGCTAACTCACTGTAGATGTAGTTAGCTCACTGTACATGTACTTAGCTCACTTTAGAACTAGATATAGCTAACTCACTGTAGATGTAGTTAGCTCACTGTACATGTACTTAGCTCACTTTAGAACTAGATATAGCTAACTCACTGTAGATGTAGTTAGCTCACTGTACATGTACTTAGCTCACTGTAGAACTAGATATAGCTAACTCACTGTAGATGTAGTTAGCTCACTGTACATGTACTTAGCTCACTGTAGAACTAGATATAGCTAACTCACTGTAGATGTAGTTAGCTCACTGTACATGTACTTAGCTCACTTTAGAACTAGATATAGCTAACTCACTGTAGATGTAGTTAGCTCACTGTAGATGTAGTTAGCGCGCTGTAGATATAGCTAGCTCAAAGTAGATGTAAGTTAGCTCACTGTAGATGTAGTTAGCTCACTGTACATGTACTTAGCTCACTGTAGAACTAGATATAGCTAACTCACTGTAGATGTAGTTAGCTCACTGTAGATGTAGTTAGCGCGCTGTAGATATAGCTAACTCAATGTAGATGTAGTTAGCTCACTGTTGTTGTAGCTCGCTCCCTGTAGATAAAGCTACCTCACTGTGGACACCAGAATGAGTCTATATCCATCAGGTGGGAGGAGTGAGTGCGTTACCGACATCTTGACACACCTGACACCAGGCTGCAGACGAAGAGCAAGCTCTAGCCTGTCTCAGGTATCCGTTTCCATCTTCAAAACCTTTTTTTCACCCACGGAAAGCTTGTCATCTATAGGGGGATGTTTTCCTCTGTGTAATTCACAGATGATGTTTCTGCAGTTAACCAGACCGTGACCTCTTGGGTTGAAAGAATGGAGTTTACCATTTTGCCAGGATGGCTCGGTGTCGCCCACGAAGCAATGTGGACAGGAAGGATCCCCCAGAGTGACTTTAAGCTGCTTCCTGTATCAAAATGCTCTTCCCATTATCAAATAGTTGGTCTTTCTGCTGCCTTTGTGGTTATTATTATTCTCACAGTTCCGCAGTTATAAGTAGACAATTATTTCAAATAGTTAAGATGTATTTCTGTGGATCACGCTGTTCTGACCTATATTCTTGGTCAGTCTCGCCCTCTGCTATTCTATCCAGCTGCGCCGCCATTGCTCATGACCAGAGTGCTCTCTCTCTCGAAATGGCACCCTACGTAGCCGACTACTTTTCTTTGGAAAGGTCACATGCTGCCAAGCAGCGGTTTAACACTCCAGAGCAGATCTGCAGGAGTGATCTTTCGGAAGCCCTGGCCTTTACCGTCTGCACGTGAGAGAAAATCATAAGGATTTGAAAAACGTTCAGCCATCCATTTTTTTTTTATTTTCTGTTTGGGGTCCGTCCAAGATGCCTGGTCCTTTCCTACTGGTGCAGAATGGGCCAGGTTAAAACCCACGAGCCTTTGGTGCTGTGAGCACACGTCCTGGTGCTCTGACCCAGCAGTGCTCTGCTCCTTGGTGTGGGCGTCTGGCTTCATCTGTGTTGAGACAAAGCGAAGGCCGAACTGGTGCTTTGGTGTGGTCCCTTGTTTTCTACACCCCTGCATTGCGCTATATGGGTGCATTTTGAGTTCATTACGTTGCCAGCCCCTTCAAATGAATCCCTCCTCAACCCCATGTCACGTCACGATGTGCCGGAATGACAGCACAGCCTTGACCACCCAAGCTTTTATTGTGAGGCCAGGGGAAATGCGGGATTAAAGCTTTACAAGGTCCCGGGGTGAACTGTGAGCAGTACTGGCTTTTGTAGGCAGTGTCTTGTTCCAGGGGTTGTGACAATAGAACAAGTGACCTACCTGTGGGCCAATCAGATCCTTAAACAAACTGCCCTGGCCTGGTCTAAACTATGATCGAGGCAGAATGAGTTTTCTCCTTGCTAGCAGAGGGAAGCAGAGATGACGTGAAGGCTAAATCCTTCCTTTTCTGGAACAGTGATATTTACCAAACCTACACAAAGCCCAACAAGTGCCTAATGCCACTCAGACATGCCCTGTTGGGTCAGGCAGCCCTTTGGCCACAGTCCCATGTGCGGAGGGGCCCACATATATCCCTGGCTCCATTAGCATGGGGCCCGCTAGTGAGTGGGGCCCAGTTTTCTCGTCCAGTGTCCTCACGTTGGCAGAGCTCCATGAACAGTCAGCCATTCTTCCATCTGACAAGCCAGCAAGCCCTGCAAATTCAGGGTCAAGGAAAAACCCCCCCCCCCCCAACTTCTTTGTTGCATCCCCATTGTTAAGCCCCGCCTCCTTATATGGTGGTATGCTACCTCCCCCCCACCATCCCTCCACCATCGAGTTCCTCTTACTTCTCACACCAGCTCTTGTAAATTCACTCTCAGCAGCCTTTTCTTCAAGTGCATTCAAGGCAACAACAGTGGGGTTCCCTGTGTCTTTCTTTAGGCTGGTTTTAACACGATGCCCACTTCAGCCACGACCGGTGCACCATTTGAACCACGACAGCCTGCTGGACATGGCCCACGGGTTTACGTTCCTTCGTCGGTGTCAGAACACTGCCTCCGCAAATCTGCGGACGGTGGCGTGTGCTGCATATGCCAGATTTGGTCCTCAACCTGCCTCTTGTGTTTCTGAGAAGTGGACCGATATTACAGCTAAGTGTCTGTGATCTCCAGGCAAGAGCCCGAAAGCTTTTGTGAAGTGCTCAGTTAATGTTAACATCAGCGTGAATGGCCTTCTTGAGGCCTTTGCCAGTCATGCATAATTGACCGGTAATGAGAAAGGGACTTTCAATATTTAATCTCTGATGGCCTTTGTGTGCGAGCGTCTGAGATTTAGCTCTGCAGCTGAGAAAGAGACACTTTGTTGTTGTTTCCAGTGCTGTGGAGAACTGCGCCTGCCTTCACAACTGAGCTCTGGCTTGGCTGGTAATTAAGTAACCCTGTGGGAGGACTTTGTAGATGTGGTAAATGGTGCACAAGGGCAGACAGGAGGTTTTGCATGACCTCACTGTGAAATCTGGGCAGTGGAGCAGGCATGGACACCAGCACCAGACTGCTTGAAAACTTGTTTAAAATGTGACAATGATAACAATCTGTGAATTCTTTAAATGTTAACAAATTTTCACAAATAAATGTTTTTAACATTTGTGTACATTTAGAGTTAGAGCTCCCCAGCCTGTAACTTTCCCCCTTATAGTTTGCTAAAACTGTTATATTCCTATATATTAAATGTTATTATATTATATATATAATTTATATATATAATGTTATATAAGATATTATTTAGAAACATAAACATAGTTAGCAGCTAGTATATGAAATGTTTACGTTTGAATTGTGATTTAGCTCCTTATTATGCAGAGTTAGCGCAGATTGCTAATAGCAGATACCAACCTGGGTTGTGCGATCCAGTGTACCATTTAATATCTGGGAGGTATTTTGATTGTCTGATTGAGCTGGATATCAGAGCTACTAAGGCAGACTGCTGTCTGACCTTTTGTATTTAAACAATGCTTGGCCCCCCCCAAGCAGGGGGTTCCGTTTAAAGCGTTCGCCTAACAGAGATAGAAACCCACAAGAAGAAAGCACTGATGAAAAGCGTGTGCCTATTCATGTGTAATATACTTGTTTTAACGAGCACCAGGGATGGATAAGGGGTGACCTCAGGGCTTTTGGAAGGACACTCTGGTCTCTGTGTTGTACTGGGGGTAGAGCGGACCGCTTAGCTGTGGGACTCCTGCGAACAGGACAGGGTGCTTTGTGGCTGTCTTGGATGTCATGATCACATAGTGACTATGAGAGCAACTGTATGATCTGTATCCCGAAAGAGAAGAGTATTGTGGACTGGTTGAGAAAGGATTACTTTGAGCTCTCTCATTCTCTCTCTCTCTCTCTCTCTCTCTCTCTCCATCTGTCATGCTCTCTCTTTCTGTCTGTAATTCAGTAGAATGAAAGTCCAGTGCAATATGGAGTCTGAGCTCAGAACACTTGATCATGGACCCTGAGGTCAAATGTGGTTGTGGAGTGCTTGTGATTTTCAATTCATAGTATATACACAAATATCTGCCTTATCTGTCATCCGAAACTGGAGAGAGAAGAAGAGAGAGAAGAAGAGAGCAACAATACTGCTAGATATTAGAGGCTTATATTAGTAACATTATGCCCTATTTCAACACTTTGGTGTTTCGATGTCTCAGGTATTGTGCAGTTCCCGCCCTTCTTTAGTGGGATCTGTTCTCACATTGTTTTTCTTTCATAAAACATCGTAGTGGAGAGGGAGAGGCTCATGAATCGTCAGGTGTAACATTGAGAAGGTTCTCCCAAGCTCATGCTAATAGGATTAAGATCCAAATTGCAGGATTTTGTTCTTTCGTGCCAGTGAGAGAGTGTTTACCATAAAATGTCCCTCTTTTGTGGGTGAGGGTGGTTCTCAAACAAGAAAACAGAACATGAGCATATAAAACCCCAGGGAAATGTTCCCAGTTCTGAATTAAGGATGGGTTTAGATAATATACCGTAATTTGTATTCATATGCCTGAAACTGTTTCGAGATGCTGTGACCACCATCAGCACTGGAGTTGTATGCATGATGAGTGATCTGACAAGCGTGTGTAATTGTGGACGTGTTTTGCTCATAACTGCTGTGTTTTTTAAGGATTAAGCACTTCTAGAAACCTGCACACCTAAACAGTTTCACAGAAACAAAAACAAAGACGGTCATCTGCAGTCGTTACAGGACTCACTAATATTTCTGCTTAAAAAACCACGGGCTGTGCTGCCTTCAGCCTTCATTATGGACCTGCAGTTAGACACCGTCGCCGTCGGCCCGCTAACGTAGCAGATTTGCTGTTACCGTAGGAAACAATGAGTGAGTTGGGTCTTCAGGTTTGGACAAGCAAACGCTGTAATTACAAATGTCGTATGCTTCGCTGAAGGATCTGCACCACCTGTGTGAATGGAGCTTCAGTCGTCTGAGGGGAGGGCTTTGGAAGGGCACGCACTGGAGCGTAGGCTGACTCCCGGGAACAGGAATGTCTCCCTGTCTCGTCCCCCTCATCAGTGATTTCCTCAGCTGGTCCCGCCCTGAGACAAACAGGAGTCTTGTGTGGCCCCTCCCCCTACATAAGCCCCTCCCCCCACACCAGGGTGCTCGGACGTTTGGACTTACGCGGTCTTCTCTGTGCCCCTACGTGGTGGCCACGCCCACTTGCGTGTCCTCGCTGTGCGTTCCTGTGGAGTCACTCATTACACCATGACAGACAATGCTGGAAAGGGGAAGTTGTGCCGAACACGAACGAAAAACGGCTGAAATTTGCCTGTCGGGGTTGAAAGGCCCACACACTTATCAACACCAATTTTACCACATTACTCTCACGTCAGTGGCAGCTGACACTGGAGCTGGAACTAACGGCGGTCTGATGTCTGGGGTAAGAGGTGTGAAGCCCCTTCGTACGACTGCAGAGAGGTGTTAAATTTAAAATTAGCCCTCTCTCTCAGTAGCACAACTGCTAGCAATGGCATTTTGGAAAAGACACCTAGGTTTCTTTTTTTTTTTCAGCGAGTTGCTGACATTAAACCTTCTAACTAGCCAAATCCGCTCCACTGTTGTGCACGAAGTCTCAGCTCGGAGAACTTGGGCGGTTTTTTTTTTGCGAGGGGCATATTTACGCCTTTCGTTGGCGAAAACCTTGCGAGTCGTCTGCTTCTGCTTTGTCCGGCTCGATCTCTGGCAGGCAGGGTTTTGGCTGCAGTGAGAGCCCAGCGGGCACTGGGGCCCCCTGCTCATCGTGGTGCCCATAAATGGGCAGTCCAGGCACTGTGACTGGAGACAAGGGCACAGATCTGGGCCCGGGCCAACTCGGCGCCAAGCTCGACTACCATTCATAACCGCTCTGTCCATCACCAGCCCGTGAGGTCATTATCAGCGGTCGAGGAACCGAGTGGACTATAATGACACCAAGAGGCTGAGAGATAAGCTGGAGCAACACATTCACCAATGTTTTAATGAGGGGAAAAAAAGGAATGATTCGTAGCTATGTTGTCCTGTCAGAAGCTGTGTGTTTGTTGCACGTCTCGTAATGTCATCTAGCACCACCATTTCAGCACAGATGGTAAAGAAAGATAGATCAGACGATGTTCCTGTGAAACGCGGGATAATCCATGGCATCATTTGTCCATTATTTCGTTTTAGTGGTGCATGAAATAAGTTGAAAATTACAGAAACTGTGAAATTATTCAGTGTCTGCACACTGTCACTGTGAATGTAAAGTGACTGATATCTGTTAGACATGTGATCTCCCTCTGAATTGAGCAAAACTTTCTATAGTATTTAATTGTAAAATTATTGGAACTTTGAGGAAATGGTATGACTTACCAGTCGCATTAGAAAACTCTCTGACACAGTTATGTTAACTAAATAAGAAGAGAATAACTCTAGCCTGTGACCTGTTACAGCTAATGAAACCTGGGGCTTGGGAACACAGGCTGTGATTGGCGTGAACTAGAGCCATGTTTGAGTGTGGACTAGAGTTAAACATTAACTCAATTCTCTGCGTGTGCTCTTTGAAGTTGGTTTATCCTGTCTACCACCACAGTGTCTCACACCTTAGAAAAAAGAACAGTTGAGAAGAAGCTAGTTCAACATTGTGCTTTAAGCATTTTCAGAGATTATGCGTCTCAAACAGGGATCAGTATTCGTCTTATGTAACTGCACAGACTTAAACACAGACGTATGTCCTCGCTGAGGGTGGTCTAGACAAAGAGGGGGCGTTCTCTGTCCCCATCCTAAACTACGCATACAAGGGCCGTATTAAAAACACAGGGAAAAGGACTGTTATTCAAATAAACCGAGCAGATTCAAACCGGTGTTGGAAGACCCGTCTCTGGGATGCCCAGACAAAGCACAGGCAGCTCATCTTATATGTATACATCTCACTCAGGTTGTCCTTCGGTGTTTACATGATATGTGGCACAGAAAGAGGTAGTTCCATAAATGGTCCTGGAAAGCGCAGCTAACCTGCTCACTTAGCGGTGAACATTCCTGTACTTTTGATGTTCTTCTGAGCTAATAAATAAAGCTTTTAGGGCAGCGTAGCCCAGCAGGTCCTGAAACAGAACCAGCGTGGTTTTTTTGTTCCTCTAATAGGCAGCACTGAATGACATGTAGCAGTTGCCTTTATAAGGTTAGTGGAGCCGTGGACGAGGGCTCAGCCCGTGATGTAAGAGTGCCTGCTGGTTAGTACACATGACACACATGACACACATCAGACACGGACCCTGTGCCACTGGCCCGTGCTTTTCTCTCAGGATTAACACTCTGGACCATCCACACATGGCTTCTCTCTGCCTTGGCTTTCAAACTGGCTGTTTTGGGGTAATTTGTAACTTAACTCTGGCACTTTGACTCAGAACTTTGATCCGTGCTCTTCTGATCCAATTAAAATGCTCAGCTGTGTGACTGACAGATGTTTTGGTTCTGTCTGTGAATTGGGGCGTGGCCTCACTGATTGTCGGCAATCGGAAGTGACAGAGTCAGCACTGAACCGTGCGTTTCGGTGCGTCTCTGACAGTAGAAGGCGCAACTTCTGTAAAAGCTTTGCATTCTGGGAATCCTGATTTTTTTTTTTTTCATCAAAAGCCTGTTGACAAAGCCAATTATTTTGCAAATCGCAGACTTTGAGCCAGGTAGTTTGAGACCTACTTGCTCAGATCTGAACTTTTTATTTGCAGGTTTTTTCCATTGTCTGGGGCAGAACAGGGGAGATGCTTCTCCTTCTATCAGTGCGGAGATGACAGACTCAGTTAGGGATTCATTTGTCAGGTTTGATCTGGAAGCTTTTTTCAAACCTCCGAAGGATAAGGGATCACCTCATTTTAATGCTGCGTTGTATGTGCCGAGTGTTGAATTTCACTAGTGTGTATTTTCGGTGGCTCTGAATGCCATGTTGCTAAGATCCGTTGTTTCTTCCACACACTGTACACTTTTGACATCTGGTGTCATTTCAAAGTGAATTCCTGGAAAAGAAATATGTTTGTCAGGAATAATCAAAACCACATAAGCCACCCTAAACAGGTGTGACTGGGCAGAATTTACACACACACACAGACACACAAGCGCAGACACACACACACACAAACACGCATTAAAATGCCCAGACACTAAGGAGGCGGACGCATGTGTTTCGCCCTTTTCATGAAAGGGAAATGGACATAGTGGACGTGACTGGTGTGTGGAGCGTGACAGCTGTGCGCAGGGTGGAGGGGTTGCAGTGAGGTGGTGCTGCTAATGCAAACAAGCTCCACCCTTTAGTGCCCCCCCACCCACACACACACACACACACACCCACACACCCCCTCTGTGCCCGACCTGGTCAGTCACCTGGATCATTCTTTGTTCTATTCATGAGAGTCATGAGTGAAATTGCTCTGTTTGGAATTGTGTGTTAGTGTGTGTGTGTGTGTGTGTGCGTGTGTGTATGTCTGAGTGTTGGTGTGAGTTTGTCTGCCTGTCACAAAATGGAAATGTTGCCAAGTTCCAAAAATCCCCCGACTGTAGAAAAAAAAACAGAAAAAATGAGGAGAAGCAAAAGTGATGCACTGTTTAAAATGAAAGAGCAAAGACGATTGTTTTTATTTAGTGAAGATGCGTTTATCATATTACACCTCGATGAAGCAATATATATGTGGCTTATGCATGGCCACACGTCTGGACAAGGTGTGTTGATGTGTGTGAGTGTTTGTGTGTGCGTGGGTTGGGTGTGTGTGTTTGATGTCTGTGTCTGTGGGCAGATTGTGACTGGCAGGGGTAGCCCTACAGGAGCCTGCCCAGGGCTTTGAATCGCACTTCAAACAGGGATGATAAAACAGAGGGAAGCAGATAGGAAACGTGCAGACCTTTTCCATTTTAATTAGAAAAAGAAGCAATTAGAGCCTAGAGGCTTATCTCTGCTGGGTGCGGCTGTATGCGGCTGTATGTGGCTGTATGTGGCTGTATGCGGCTGTATGTGGCTGTATGTGGCTGTATGTGGCTGTATGTGGCTGTATGCGGCTGTATGCGGCTGTATGCGGCTGTATGTGGCTGTATGTGGCTGTATGTGGCTGTATGTGGCTGTATGCGGCTGTATGTGGCTGTATGTGGCTGTATGTGGCTGTGCGGCTGTATGTGGCGGCTTTGTATGCTGTGTGCGGCTGCGGTATGTGCGGCTTTATGCTTTTTGCGGCTGTGTGTGGCTTTGGCTGTGGCTGTATGTGGCTGTATGTGGCTGTATGTATGCGGCTGTATGTGGCTGTGTGGCTGTATGTGGCTGTATGCGGCTGTATGTGGCTGTATGTGGCTGTGTGCGGCTGTATGTGGCTGTATGTGGCTGTATGCGGCTGTATGCGGCTGTATGTGGCTGTATGTGGCTGTATGTGGCTGTATGTGGCTGTATGCGGCTTTATGCGGCTGTGTGCGGCTGTATGCGGCTGTATGCGGCTGTGTGCGGCTGTATGTGGCTGTATGTGGCTGTATGTGGCTGTATGCGGCTGTATGTGGCTGTATGTGGCTGTGTGCGGCTGTATGTGGCTGTATGTGGCTGTATGTGGCTGTATGTGGCTGTATGCGGCTGTATGTGGCTGTATGTGGCTGTGTGCGGCTGTATGTGGCTGTATGTGGCTGTATGTGGCTGTGGCTGTGTGCGGCTGTGTGCGGCTGTGCGGCTGTGTGCGGCTGTATGCGGCTGTATGCGGCTTTATGTGGCTGTGTGTGGCTGTATGTGGCTGTATGCGGCTGTGTGCGGCTGTGTGCGGCTGTATGTGGCTGTATGTGGCTGTATGTGGCTGTATGTGGCTGTATGTGGCTGTATGTGGCTGTATGCGGCTGTATGCGGCTGTGTGCGGCTGTGTGCGGCTGTATGCGGCTGTGTGCGGCTGTGTGCGGCTGTGTGCGGCTGTGTGCGGCTGTGTGTGGCTGTGTGCGGCTGTGTGCGGCTGTGTGCGGCTGTATGCGGCTGTGTGCGGCTGTATGCGGCTGTGTGCGGCTGTATGCGGCTGTGTGCGGCTGTGTGCGGCTGTATGCGGCTGTGTGCGGCTGTGTGCGGCTGTGTGCGGCTGTATGTGGTACCACACTGCCACAGCTGCGTTCAGTCAGGTAGCCTGAACAGTGGATCAGCAGTGGGTCTAAACCAGACCTTTTTCAAAATGGACTCATCTAAAAAAAAAAAAAAAAAAAAACACATTTTTAATACATTAGTACGACACCTTTCAACTGCCTGTCAACTCAGAGCTTCTTGTGGAATTATGCAGCATTTTATTAAATCTCAGTTCTTTTCCCTTCTGGATGTTTTAAGCCTCTGGGTTCAGAACAGACGCTTTGTTTTAATGGCCGTGAGTTCGCAGGAGACGTTGTTAGTAAACTGTGACGCTGCTGTTGTTGTTTGCAGGGAGGAATCGTCTGCGTAACCAGCCGTTCCGTCTGACTTGGGCCTGGATGTCGCTGGAGAGGGAATACTACGTGGTGGACGAGGAGGCCAAGGTCCTGGAGGTGGTGCTGAGGCGGAGGGGCTACCTCGGCGAGACCTCGTTCGTCAGTAAGTGAACTCCACCCTTATCCGAATTGGCACAGGGCACTCAGACCTCTTCATTAGAGGCCCATGCAGCATGTAAAAAGCTTAAACTCAAAACAACCGAGAGCACTGATGACAGTGAAACACAACATGGAACAAGAGTTTGTGTCCATTAACATATCCACAGTTCCCGAACTTTTAAGTCACTTAGCTAACCAGATCCACTGAGATGAATCATCGCTTAACTTAATCAGGTCTGACTTATGAATATCCTGTGTGTTCCTGAACTCCATGAACTTGTGGGTAAGTACAGAGATCTAAGTTTAGCCGTTAGCTAATCTCGTTCCTCTAGCCGGTGTTTGAGACAAGCACCTACACACAGGCAGAATGTTGACTTTAAACATGGAAGGATGTTAAATTTAAACATGAAGGTTGCTTAACGAAATTGCCACCTTACTGAGTCATCCACTGATAGTTATAGGATATTATATATGGACCTTGCTATGAAAATGTATATATGTTATATATCTTGCATTCAGATTCAACATCACTCTCCTGAGCCCTCTATAAATATATGACATTTTCTAACACCTCACGCCAGAACTGATAACAGAGTCGGTTTCTATGAAAGCCTCTGTGTTTGAAAGGCACAAAAGGCCGGCTCTGGAAGCCGTTATTCCCGGGTGTGTTATAGAGCGTAAGTCTGCTGGACGTCATTCCTCAAATGAGGGGGGAGGGTCCAGCTCCTCGTCAGCTGGGGCTCAGGGGCTGATGCTAACGATGGGAAGCTGGGAAGAGAGAAGGTTGCAGGCAGCTACATGGAACAGGGGCCCAGCCCCCCCGACACCCAGACAAATGAGTGGTGTCCACCGGCGTCACAGAGCAGGGAGCTGCGTCCCTCATCCTTACGCCAAGGCTCCGGGTCAGCACCAGAGCGTGGCCCGCGTTGTCAGCATGACAAAGTGCTGGCACCGCGTCCTCCGTGCAGATTTATTTCCCATATTCCCATTTGATCTGTACGAATTCCAAGGGATTGGAACTGAAGCCCGCTAATTTGTGGCTGCTGAGGTTGAATGTCTGGGATCTGATTTGATCTAAGCAGAACTCGCATAGTAATTTTAGCACCTCCAGTGCAGGTAGAAAAAACAGAACAAAAAAAAAAAACAGATTCACTCCTCTGAGTGAGACATAGAACTAGTGCAAAACTTGAAGTCAGAGTTGGAAGAGTTTTAGTTCAAAGGTCTTAACCTTTTCTTACCAGTAAAAGGAGACGTGAGAGAAAGCTCGGGCATGTTCCCCGTTAGATTGGAGGTAACAAGCTGTTTCTGCCTCCACACCTGGAATGTCTAGCACCTCGTCCGGAACCGGAGAGGTCAGCTCCACTTGCTGGTGCTGGGGTATGGGCCACCTCCTCCGCTCTGATCAGAGACCACCTCAGGCCACATTAGACATTCACGATGTGAATCTGTGCCTTGCTGCTTGACCCTCTGAAACTCTCCTCCACTCCCGTTGTGAAGAAGACACAGCTTGAAAGCAACTGTTTCTACCTCCTCCACGCCTTCGCTTTGAAGGAGGACATTTTCAGGGCCTGTTGAGCTAATTTGATTTTATTCAGGCATGTGTGTGGGCAGGCTGAGGCAGGAGGCAGGGCCGGGCCTCTCTCCTGCGTCTCTTCTTCCATATCAAAGCTCCTTTCTTCCTTTGCTTCAAAGTATTAAACATTGGGCTGGTTTTTTGGAGGCCAATTTCTCCGTGTGTGCAACAACACATCAGCACGCCTCCCGAATTTTAGGTTTCTGAAGTAATATTTCACCCTCCCTCTCCCTCTTCAGCCACATCAAGTAATGTAAACAAAATTCTTCAGCAATGTTAATTTGCATAAATGCATCTAATTATGTTAGGCCCCGCCCACTGCTATTTCTGAAAATGTCCGTTGCCCCAGTGCTGCGTCGTGCCTTGCCGGCTGACAGTGAAAGCTTGGCAGGCCTGCCAGGATACAGCTGGCAAGATGAAGCCCCTGTCAGCAGAGCGCGCTCACGATAAACCCCCCCCCATCCCCCTCGTGTAGGAGGTGTTCACAAGCAGCTCCTCTCCACCGGGCTAGCTCACTGAGGTCCCTCTATCATCCCTCTCCCTCCGACTGAGACCATGAGGCTTCCTTTGAAGCAACAATGGGTTTTATTGCTGGAGAATTACATCACATGCATGTCCACTGGGGCCAGTCCAGGCCAGCTGCTCTGAGCATTGTGTTTGTCTGAGCATTGCTACCTTAATCCAGGAGGTACAAAGAACACAGGATCAAACGTAATGTTTAGGTTTAGATTTTATGTCAGTCAAGTGAGGCTGTTGCTGTGGAGACTGATACTTTGATAATACTCAAAACAATTTTTTGAGTACTCTTTGATATATATGATTTTATTTGCTGTGTTTGGAACAGATGTTGTGGAAGTCAAGAGATCTAAAACATAAAGAAAATGTTCAAATGTGTTTCAAGCCGATCCTCAGAGCCCCATGGATGGTCCACAGTTTGGATCCAACACCGGTCCCAGCATGCCAGTGTGAGCTTACAAGTGTTCTGAGCAGCTTGTTGCTGGCGTTCGACGCTGGGTTGTAGCAAAAATGTGGACTGTCTCATGTGTCCTGAGGATCGGGTTCCAAAACGCTGACGTAAACTAGAGCTACATTAAGCAGTATTTTAGTGTAAAGTACGCAGTCTTTCTTTCACTTTCATCTCTGACATTTGTTCTCATTATCCTCTTTTCTGCTTTACAGGTATTGGCACCATGGATGGAACAGCAGAGAAGGACCGAGACTTCCGAGGCAAAGCCCAGAAACAAGTCCAGTTCAACCCGGGTCAGACTACAGCCACCTGGAAGGTGCGGATCCTTGACGACAACCTCTATGAGCAGGCTGAGACCTTCAGGATCGTCCTCTCTGAGCCCGTCATGGGGGCTCTGGAGTTTCCACAGACAGCCACTGTGGAGATTGTTGACCCAGAGGACGGTGAGTGGTGGTACCGTTTCCCCTCGGACCGCTGGTTCCGTGGTCCACATCCACTCCACGACCAGCCGTAGGTTCACTCTTATGTGTGTGTGAATCATCTCAGATAGTTTACACTTCATACATCACATTTTATAACGTGCTGCTGTTAACTGTGGGACAGAAGCAAACGTCGTTTAATGTAGTTTAACAGCAAATGTGTAGATGTTTGACGTTTCCCTGGAATCAGTTCTTCAGCCATCAGAGTGCCACCAGCTCACCAGAAGTGACGTAGGCAGCGTTTCTCCAGCGGCCACACAGAACTTCCACCATGTGTGATTATTTGAGATGATGAGGAGATTCAGCTTGTTCCTCGTCTGTTTGCTGATGAAGTCTACGTGGATAATTCTGTGCCGAGAAACAGTGATGAAACACACAAAGGCATGTAGAAAGTAAAATAGAGTACAAAATCTGCTTCAGCAGTGAGGCGGGTATTTACGACGTCTGTTTGCACCAACAACTCTTGCCTACGGCATCAGAAGGCCAAATGGAGGCATGTTTGAAAAGCCAAAAAAAGTGCTTTGTTTTGCCTGCAAAAGAAATATCGTCTTTAGCTTGTTTACACCCTCCGTACCTCGAGCCATAACCCTGGAAAACTACACTCACTTTGTTGTGCAGTCCAGTCACAAAACTTCTCCGTCTTTTCGCAACGTCATAGTCATTAAGGGGTCTGGGTATCTTTTAACCGGATAATTGTGCAGCTCATGCAAAGGTTATCAGCACCCGGAAGCAGGGAGTGGAGAGCACCTCAGGACAGGAATCCTCTGACAGTCGTTCTGGCCTGAGATTATATCTGGCCATTAAGCCCACTGGCCTGAGATTATATCTGGCCATTAAGACCACTGGACTGAGATTATATCTGGTCACTAAATCCACTGGCCTGAGATTATATCTGGTCACTAAGCCTACTGGCACGTCTGCTTATCCTTCATCTTATTTGAAGTTTTCATTGCTGAAGAGAAAGTGGAAAAAGCAAAAGCAAAAAGCAAAAGCCGAAGAGAACAGCCGGAGAGAACAGCCGGAGAGAACAGCCGGAGAGAACAGCCAAAGTCTGGTTCTGGTACTCAGGCCCGTTGTTGTTCCTTCCACATCTTCATACCACCAGGAGGAAAACAGGAGTTGCATATTGATTCATGTCCCAGTATCCATCGTTTTACAAGTTTTTTAAAACGAAATCAGAAGCGAATCCCAGGGCTATATTCTCAACCATAGCTACAACAGTCTTCTGCTGTCTCTGTCCCATGATGCTGTCGTTCAGAGTTTTCAAAGTGGCCTTTGAGTTAGCAGTGGATTGTAATCTGTAATCTTGTGTTTTGTTCGTTTGTCTTAGAGTCCACCGTATTCATCCCATTGGCTACATACTCGATTGAGGAAGACATCGGAGAGCTCTTGGTTCCTGTCCACAGGACTGGGGATGTCAGTGAAGAGCTGATGGTCATTTGCTTCACCCAGCAAGGTACACAGGAAGCTTCCCCAACACAGTGATTCAACGCACTCTCCTCACACACATCATTGTCCTGTCCTAAAGTTGTGCAGGTGTGTTAGGCTAAGATGGAACTAAACCTTGAAGGCCGGTCGATGTGCCCGAGCAGGCTGGGGTGCGTCTCCGTCCATTTCACCCACCCGTCTCACCTTCATCTCAACCCCGTCTCACCCACGTCTCGACCGTCCAAACAGGCACAGCCAGCGGAACGGTCCCCACCTCCGTCCTGTCCTACTCGGACTACATCTCGCGGCCCGAGGAACACGGCAGCGTGCTGCGCTTCGACAGGGGCGAGGTGCAGAAGTCCTGCCGCGTGGTGCTGATCGACGACTCCCTGTACGAGCCCGAGGAGAGCTTCAACGTCACCCTCAGCATGCCCATGGGCGGCCGGCTGGGGCAGGCATACCCCAGCGCCAGGGTCACCATCCTGCCCGACTCCCATGACGGTAGGTGGGGGTGGGAGAGGCTCTCTGTTCATCTACTTGCCTGTCGCAGTTTCCCGTGCCTCTTATTTTCTTGCAGGTTTAATTTGCGCTGCATACATTCATATATCGCCGCCACTTCAGAAAACAAGCCTAATTGTTTTTCCTGAACATTTTAACTGTAATGAAAAATGTAATATAAGACAACGAACAAGTATTTAATTAATGCAGACTGCTTTCTAAATGAAAGGAAATGTGGAAATGTGGAAACGAAAATGTTTTTTGTTGACTGTGACTTCCACATAATTAATCCTGAAGCGTTCAGAAAACAGAGAGCAGAGGTCACACGTGACTTGGCAGTCCAAGCCGAATTCAGCTCGCAATTATGCCGCATTCGTTGCCGGGACTTTTGTACCCACCTTGGGCACTTTTTAAAGGAATTTGCACAGTTTAAAATGCTGGTTGCAGTCATTTTTTGCATATGCTGATTGCATTTGTGAATAAGCTCCTGTGTTTGGCTCAGCAGAATGAAGGATGAATGGAACTGATGATGAGACGACTCTGCTACGTGTGTCAGGGGTGAAATTTAAATCAGGTAGATGGAACTGTGTGTTCAGGAAACCAGCGCTCTCGTCCGTAGCTCCTTTCACACATTCTGGATGTCAGCCCAC
Organism: Brachyhypopomus occidentalis; assembly: GCA_020368025.1. Lineage (NCBI taxonomy): Eukaryota > Metazoa > Chordata > Actinopteri > Gymnotiformes > Hypopomidae > Brachyhypopomus > Brachyhypopomus occidentalis. The sequence continues at coordinate 4,404,367 of JAGXOD010000006.1, forward strand.
AGACGGCGTGGCCGTTTTGCACACGCCTGGCGCTCGCGTCACCTAGAGCCCAGCTCTGTGATATTTGAAAGCCAACCAGACTTTTAAATTCTGGAAAATCCACATTTTATTTAATCCGCAGGCCGATGCTCCTCGGTCATTTGCAAACGTGAGTGTGCACCGTGCTTCAGAGTGCTCTCGTACTTAGAAGGGAATTATGGGAAAAGAGTGAATATGTTGCCTGCGAAGTTTTGTCCGCTCTTGTCAGGACAGTATTTAGTCATTACGTTTGAAGCTCAAAGTGTGCTCCAGGTATCAAAACGAGTCTGTCATTTCTTGTACACTTGGCAACTCCTTCCGAAGCTCCCAGCTGCATTGTTTTAGCTCGTTTTGAGAATACGAAGGTGAGATCACACTGAATGTTTAATTTAAACGCACAGAATTTACTGAACAATCCTGCAAACCTTGAACCGGTTTTCTTTCTCCCCATAATTCATGAAGCGTGAAAGCAAAGAATAGCAAAGACACACCCAAGGCCGGTGTGGATGTATTATGTTGTCAGTAGTGGGTGTTCATTCAAAATGGTGTTTCCAACATTGTGGTGTTGTGAGTGAGCGGCACGTGGGATCCCTTGGCGTGAGTCCCACACATGTTCAGCTTCAGTGCTTTTTTTGTATCTACACATGTCTTTTTTTGTATCCTTGTCTCTTACTATTGTTTAAAAAAAGTTACGCTTACAGGTAAAAGTTCATGGGTTTCTGAAATCACATTGCTGGATCGAACCGAAGGACAGTTGCACGTTTTAAATGAGATTCTGTTTAAAATGGGATCAAAGTGGCATCAGGAAGTAATTGTGGGACTAAGCAGGAGTGTGTGTGTGTGTGTGTGTGTGTGAGTGTGAGTGTGTGTGTGTGTGTGTGTGTGTGTGTGCCTTTAAGGCTTCCCTTATCGCTCATCTGCAGGCGTAGTTTCAGGGCTGTTCTCCAACTTATCTCCCCCACGGTGCCAGTAACACCTCTGGGCCTCCCCCTCTGGTCCTGCCCCTCTGGGCCTCCCCCTCTGGTCCTGCCCCTCTGGGCCTCCCCTTCTGCTCCCCTCTGTTCACCTCCTCCGGGTCTGCCTGTTCTCTAGGGACCTATTCAGCACAGACCCGCCACAAAGTTCTGAACCTTTTCTTTTACTTTTTCAAGAGAGATAACTGGGATGGCTACGAGTTCAACTCCTCTAATGAACTACATTGAGGCAGTATGTTAAAAGTGTGGCTATGACGTGCCATTGTGTCTTTATGGACCAACTCCCACACTGCGGCTGGTTTTGCAAATATATGGCAACCTCACATGCTTTTGAGCCTGCTACGGCCTTGACAGGAAAAGGAGACTCTTCAGACCTGCCTTCTGAATGAGAATCAGCCCACCAGCCTACTGAGAAGCCTAGAGACGGTACTGGCCCACTTCTATGACTTTTAGCCTGTGCATGCTTGCCCACATAGATACTCATAAACACATGCGCACTTAAAACGACGGGCTTGTTGAACTTGCTCTGCAGGACAGTGAAAGGTGGAGGGACAACTGCCCCTGCAGAGGACAGACCCAATCTGTAGGAAGGAAAAGGTTGTCTCAGTGTAACCTAAACCTCTGTATGTCAGACAATGGCTGGCACAACCCTTCATTTTTGAAATTGTTGAACTTGTTTCCCTGGAGTTTCATGAGGGTGGGCTTTATGGAGCTTTACTGAAAGATGCTCCCTTGGAAAAACACCAAATCTTTTCAGGGTGGTAAGAAATGGCAGCTTGATAAGAGGCATTTGGTCAGTTAAGAGATCAAGTGACTGCAGTGAAATGACTTCAGGTAAGAGATGACGTGATTAAGTTCATGATGCTAACATACGGCTGTTAGCGCCACTGTGTTTGGTACGGATGTTAGCCTTTCCCAGAGTGTCTGAGGACATGTAACCGCTGCATGTGTCAGAGGACACAGAAGAGGTTCTCACTGGATCACTCCCTCTCTCACTCCGTATTCTCTCACTCCGTATTCTTTCACTCCGTATTCTCTCTTTGCATCAAAACAGAATCCTTTAGTGCTGCTTTTTTAAACAGCTACAGTCTCTCTCTCCCCTTTCTCTTTCGTTCTCCTCTTTCTCTCTCTCCCCTTTCTCTTTCGCTCTCCTCTTTCTCTCTCCTCTTTCTCTCTCTCTCCCTTTCTCTCTGTCTCTCACCCAATTCTCTCATATAGGAATTACATCTAAAACAGTATTCAGTGAGTTTTCAAAGGTAGTACAACATGCCGATAAAGTGAGGGAGATTCCTCTTGTTTTCATGAAGCTCTAGATCAGAGTTTAGCTCAAGTGCTAAAAGAGAATGCAGATGCCAGCATACCGGCATAAAAACTGCATAATTTTTGTTTTACTGTGATGTGTTTTCAGAGTATCTCTCTCTACATGGATGGAAATAAAATATGCATTCACCAGTGAGCAATATAAATACATCTAACAGTCGGTGGTTGGCCAGCTACAGTGAACATGATTAGCCTCAAAAACAAAAGTTCAAAAATCATTTAAAAGTACAAAACAAAAAAAAGAATAGTATACAAGAATAGTATTACAATAGTAATTTGTAAAAAGTACATTTCCACTTAAAATGCTTTGTGAGGACAATTGAACCCTTTTGGATAACGTTTTACCTGTTATCCTCAGTAAAACTTTAAACATGTGGTGTGGTTCTGTGAGCTACAAAAAACAAAGATTAACTTATTACCACATTAGACTGCATATAGTGAAATAATTTGGTTGAATTCACTTTTTCCATCTACACACACAATACATGACATATTCATTGTTTTGCCTTTTTAGAAAGTGTTTTATATAAATAAGTACTTTTGATCTATACAGCATAATGGTGATATTAAGTTAAAAGGTTTTAATCCGCATTCTCTGGACTCTTATAGATTAAACTGGACTGTACATAAAAAAGCAGATGTGATCTGACTGTAAAAAAAATCCTTAAAGACATTCCCCTAAAATTTTTTTGAGATTGTAAGAGATTTGTGATGAGATTTGAGGTTTCTGTTGTATTTATTTATTTTTTGCCATTTTAGCACAGAAAATGTATCTACTGTAGTGATAATAAAACTCACATTTATCCATGTGAATATTGTAACAGAGAAATAGAACAGATTTTAGAGTTTAGTTAGCCTATGCTTTGTCTATTGTTTGTCAAAAACATTTAGCGAGAAAGTCGGGATATATTTTCAGCCTTAAGAATCCCTGAAGGTTTTTGTGTGCCAGACGAAGCACCAGAGCTGAGCAGGTGTCTGGCTCTGCCGCAGTACCGTCCCCGTGCTGAAGGGGGCGAGCGGCGGTCAGAATGCGCTTGGACGCTATCAGCCGGCATCCTGATCCCGTCTCGGTCTGATGACTTTGTCTGGAATTTGGGGGCGGGTTAGAGACCTGCTTTGCAGAGACGTTCTTTGTCTACGCTTTCATTGTTCGCTTGTGCCGGGAAGAAAGACAGAGGGAGAAAGGCAAAGAAGGAATGCTGTTGCCCCGAAGCCACTACCTGTCAGCCATGCGCGTGATACTCCCGTCACCACGCACTCACCGAAACATGATCAACTGTTTTTCTCACATATCTAAATGCAGGTTGGATTATTGGGTCGTCATCTCCTTGAAGCAGGAATAAAGTCCTGTCCTTACAGTTAGGCTACAGCGTACCCTCCTGATCGCGCACAATCACAATCACAGTCGTAATAGAAAGAGAAAAAATATCATGTTTATCTTTTTGTTTCTTCTAGCCGTCACGTTAACAGAGTCATCAGTTATCCAGTTCGACAACCGCTCAAAACCAAATCAAATTCAGAGTATCTTTTAAAACTATTAGGACTCTTATAATCGTCTGCGATCCATTTCGAGTGTGAACTCGTATTTAACCTCTACGCAATATTTGGCTAAAACAGCAAACAGCAACCGTTTAGTCACCTGAAGCGTGTCAAATAAAGTGTCTAGGACGTGACTGCGGCCAACAGAAACACACACAGGTGTGCAGGAACGTAAAGAGGCCTGTCCAGAGTCCCACACCCTGCTGGTGTCAGAGGGGCATGTCTGAGAGGAGACATTTCCTGCACCTGTCCCTGTCTTCAGCACTGGACTGTGTTTACAGCAGCTGTGGGTCCTGACACACACACACACACACTCACTCACACACACACACACACACACACACAAGCTCCTACATGCACACACAGACTAGTGCAAGAGATGCATGCTGCTTGCAGAGTTGCCAGTGTAGAGTTGCCATGGGGAGCACAGGAGAAGTGTGTCCTCTCACGCTGCCGTAATTACCCAAGCTGACTCCGGGACCTACACTCGTACGCTGTGGAGCACGGGAACGATCGCAGACCAGGACCGGACACGCTAACGGTCCGTGGCGCATCAGTCTGCGGGCGGCGGTAGCGTGGTGCGATTACAGAGCGTCTCGGGGCCCCAGCTCACGTCCGCGGTGACAGGAAACGAGCCGAAGCACGCGGAGAAGCCTTCAGCCTGTTATTAGCGCCTCCGCCCTCCCAGACGTCCCCGCCAAGCCCGGACGAGCGGAACCAGGTGTGCGCAAGCTACGCCTCTAACCTCTGCTCAAAGAAGAGGCTGGGTTGCCCTTCCCGGAGTGGTGCGGGCATGCTGCCGAAGTACATCATGGCAATGAAATAGTTATTACCTAACTGCGTCAGGGTCACCCAGGAGCACCAGCGCCAGCCCTGGAGAAGGCGGGACTCAGCTCTGTGATGGACGAGCCGCCAGGCGGGTCGGTTTTGAAGTCATGCAGCACGGGCGGGTCGGGAGAAAGGGCTTATTTCTCTTCCTCCTCACCTGCGCACACCGCTCACAGGGCGACTGCCCCTCCGTAATGAGGACAAGGCTGTGGATGTGTGTTACAGGGCTGTCTGAGGGTTCATCCGCAGCACTGAGGGCAGGCCTCCTGCTTTTAGTTAACATTCAAGTTCATGGAAAAAGTTTGCCTCGGTCTGTTGTAAGTACAGTTCTTTAACTGCCGCTCTGTTAGTGAAAAATTAATGAAAATGTAATGTCACTCAAAACCCACTTGTATCCCTGAAACAGCATCGTTGATCACTAAACACAGCCCTCCATCGCGGGGCCCCTTTCATAGGCGTGTGCGCACGAGAACCTTTCTTCTGCTTTTCATCATCGGCATGCATGACTGCCGTGTCCCGGATCCGGCTCTTCCTCCTGCGGATCGGCGATCGGCCGCGTGGAAGGACGACCCGATCTTTTTTTCTGGTTCGTTACGGCTCCTGAGAAAAAGCCATCGCTTTGGTGGGAACGCGTATGGAAAGTTAGCAAGTGTGAGCGCACAACACCCTGCACTCCTCCGGGTCTCTCTGCCAAATCCTCTCACCCCCCCCATCTTCACACCTCTGCCGCCTCCAGCTTGTCTCGGAAACGAACGAAGACGCTGAAATCTCCCTGGCGCGTTCATCTCGTTTCTACGTTTATTTTTTTTTAATCAGATTTCATTCCAAAGTGGAGGGGGTGGGGTTAGAACGCTGCAGGGGTGAATCTCACGCCCCCGAGAAACAGATAAACCCGTAGGCAAGCGTTGCTCGCTGGAGCACAAGAGCACAACCTGGTTGGCAAAATGCAACCAGGATGCAGAACCAACACCACGAAAAGCCCAGGACAGTTTCATACTCATACGCATCCGTTAAACCCAAGTTTACCATGTCCGGAGTATTTCGTGGAGCACTGTGAAACAGGTCAGAAATGAAAGAGTTGGATGGATTATTCATGCTGTCTGTTTAAACATCTAGTGAAGGAATGACACACTTGCTGGTTCCTTGTCACCAAGGAAGCAAAATTGGATTCAGAGCTGAACTGGTGCACTGGTGAACAGGTTTACTCTAAAACACACACGGACACACTGTATTATCATCTCACTACAGATTCAACTTCAGAACATGATTTAAATTAGGCACATATTTTCACTTTGTTATTGAAGGGCAGCTTTTTGCTAATCTAAACAGAGCAATCATTGTATCGTGGGCAAGGTTTAATATTAAACCCAGTATTAGCAGTATGATGATAAAAAAAGTCTCAACAGGGAATCCGATCCTCAGAAGATATCATAGGCCTTATAATGAGGACTTTGTTGAATTTATTGGACTTCATTCAAATGTGCTCTTTGAAGAGGTGGCCACTGCACCACGGCTGAGTGCCAGGCGGGTAAACCGACACAGGGGCGGCGGGCCCTGGGTCTGGGGGCCCAAGGACCTGTGCCTGGGTCTGGGGGCCCGGCGGACCTGGGCCCAGGAGAACCGGCTGTTTTTTCACGGCAGCTCATATCGCTTTGAAACAACTGCTGTCTGTCTCCTGTACTAATGAACCTTATCTGATCACTGCAGTTGTAGGACACACACACACACACACACACACACACACAGTTGCTCGTGCAGCTTCTCCGTGCCAAAGCAATCAGTAGCGATTACCCCCCCAAACCTGAGCCCTCCCTCGCGCCACAGAGCCAGATCATTCGCACGGTCTGGGGGACAACGGGGCTTCACCCAGACGTCCTGCCCTGCTCACGCTGCTACAGAACCGTCGCCACAAGGACGATTTGATACTAGTTTGCACCAAGAGCTGCAGGCACCAAGGCTGAGCCCGCGGATGTTTGCCATGGGTGTCAGATTTTACAAGCCTTGCAAAAATGAAAGCTAATTCTCACCTCGAGGTAATTTGAGGATTTTTGCTGCCGTTTATAAACTGCACGTTGGAATTGGTGATGGGTTAGATTTGCATGTATGGCACCTTTAAGAAGTCAGATGCCCCACTGTAAGAGTGCTGGTGCGTTTAGACGTTTCATCCTACACAGGAATCCTCTCACATTTGATGTGTGATTGGCAGCCGACGACGGTGTAGCAAAATAAACCTTTTCTTCTCTGGCTGTAGCATATGCACTTTAGCGAAGGAATCTGACTCAAAGTGACCCGAAGCTTCACCGAGCGATTGCTGACTGGGCGGGGGGAGGGCAGGGTGGGTGGGGGCTGACAGTGTGGGCGGAGGGTGGAGGGAGGATGGTGGTTGAGCTGCGTGGCTGTGTGGCTGTGTGACAAGTGTGGTTAACTCGCCATGGGTGTGGTTAACTCGCCCCTGGGTGTGGTTGACTCACCCTGGGTGTGGTTGCAGGGGAGAATTCCCAAAGGGGGGTGTGTTTGCCGCTCTGAGTTTGGAGAAGCTCTGTCCTGCATACCACTTGACCTGCTCTCCTCCTCGAGACTCTCTGAGAAGAGACCCAACAACTCACAGCTCAGCAGCGGGGAAAATAGAATTGTACCCCAGAGCTTTTCCAGTAAAAATGCACAGAGCAGGACCGGGTCTTTTAACGGCTTCAGCGCAACCAGAATAATATCGGTACAGTACGGCAGCATGCACTGCAGAGACGCAGGCTTCAAGATGATGTTAGGTTATATTTTTATTAGAGCAGAACTGCACATCTAAAGCCATGTACACATGTATTAACGTGTCTCCCATCACCCCCCAGGGTTGTCCCAGATCTACACTGTTTAGCACTTTGTTATTCAAAATCTCGCACTATTCATACCAAATGCTGGCAGACTAAGTGCTGTGTGGTCTGACCTTTGAGCCCTTTCCTGTCTCTGCTGGGAGATGATCGGATATGATGACGATGATGATGATGACATGGCTGACCCGTCCTTCTCTCGTCGCCGTGCCAACAGCGCCCGTGTTCTATTTCGGCGACACCGATTACCACGTGGACGAAAGTGACGGATACGTGGAGGTTCGGGTGTGGAGAATGGGAACAGACCTGTACAAGACGGGGACGGTTACGGTGCGCTCCCGAAAGACCGAACCCGTTTCAGCCGAAGGTACGTGAGCGGCAAACCGTCGGTGCCTCGTCACTGGTGACCTTTTCCCTTACAGTTCCCTGGACATCCACACGGTAAAACACAGATACGCCTTTTGTCACCATAACCACTCCACTTCTGTCAAGTTAGATTCACCAGTGTGGCAGGTAACACAATCATTTGCGTTCTACATTGTCTTAACACACTATTTGAGTTTGAAATTTTAAAGGAACTAGATTACGTACAAGTTAAGAAGTGATTTTTACAGTGCAGATGAAACATTAGTG